>CM033391.1:53104655-53632155 GCA_019426215.1 Buddleja alternifolia
ATATAGAGTTGTCCTAGCTAGGCATCTGGATAACAAGGTTTCAACATTATGGTTGTCATGATTTATTTGTATCAACATCTTTTGACACAAGGTAGAACCAAACCAAGAATTTCAAGGATTGGTGTGTGAAGGAGCTAATGTTCTTCCGATGAAGTTTATAGAAGATTCTTTTCGTGATGGATACGGTATGTTTTCTTTCTTTTTTGTTTCTTTTGCATTTGCTGGAAATGTATACGTATAGATCCATGACATCATTAGCCATTTCTTGTTTTCCAATTTTTCTGATGTTAGACCTTTCTTCTTCATTGCCGTGCCAAGTTATGCAGGAAAAGTGGTTAACATCAGGCGTCTAGATGAAGTAATAAGTTCCATTGATGGTTGGTACATGGAGAGGGGTCTTTTTGGCATGGTTAGTTTTGCTACTTTTGTATTGCAAAGTTTAAGAGATTTCTCTATGTATTTTTTATTTTTTGCTACAGTGAGGATGTAATGCTGTTTGTAATTGACCTTTTCTTTTCCTGGTGATAAGTATGATTTTGCTTCAAGTTCTGCTTATTTTTTACATTCTATCAGGTTTCAGGTGTGGATATTCTTTCTGGAGGTATTATTAAATTACAGGTTTCAGAAGCAGAGGTCAATAATATAAATATACGTTTCCTTGATAAGACGTAAGTAGTTGATTTTGGATATTCGCAATGAAGTGAACACATTTGGTACTATAAGTCTATAAGAACTGATGGATATCATTACTTATTGTTTTCTTTAGTGGTGAACCAACCGTTGGGAAGACAAAGCCGGAAACTATACTGAGGCAACTTACAACCAAAAAGGGACAGGTGTTTCTGTACATTTGATATATTATCGAATAATTTATTCTTTTGTATCATTTTGAAGCTTGCTCTGTAAAACTGTTTGCTGTCATTGCTCTGTAGACAGAGACTTAATATCTAAGAAATTTAGTCTTTGACATAAAAAGACCAACTTTTGATTTTATCGTGGGCACTTCCTAAGAAGTTTTCATTTCCGAATTAGGGCCAAGTAGATCTGGTTTGTAATGCATCCCGATTCAATATTAAAACGATAAAATAGGAATTAAAAAAGAAGAATATAAATAAGTATTGTTAGATGAGATTTCATTGTGTTTACTGTTTATTGTCTACTGTTTATTGTCTATAAACCTGACTTTTATATTTTCTCTTATGTAGGTCTACAGTATGATTCAGGGGAAAAGGGATGTTGACACTGTGCTAGCAATGGGTGTTATGGATGACGTTAGTATTATTCCGCAGCCGTCTGGTGGTCAATGTCTCTTGTTGCTTTATTTCAATAATAATTACTTAATCTGCTTCCAACTTCTAGATGCCATGTTCATTTATATCTATTGGATTATTGTAATTTTTGGTATATTCCAGACACTGGGAAGGTTGATCTGACTATGAATGTTGTTGAACGTAAAAGCGGAGGAGGAATTTCAGGAGGTGGTGGAATATCAAGTGGGTATGTCATATGTTAAGTTACACGTGTTTGGTAGCATTTCTAAGATGCATTTTGTCCTGCTGACAGTTGTCTTATAGTGTAGTTATTTAACTATTATATTCTCTTTGCAGAATAACAAGTGGGCCTCTAGCTGGATTAATTGGGAGGTAATTGAATTGCACTAAGCACTTCCTTAAGCAAAAAGTTCTCTTTCAGGTGTAGGATTTCCAAGGATATTTAGATTCACCTGTATATTGTTTATTTCTTGATTCACCTGAGATTCTATTTGTTTTTGCTAATTACTTCAGTTGTTTACTACAGATTTTTTTACAGCGTCATGAATTGCTTTAGGTTCATTCAAGAACATTGTTGGATATTTTTGTTTGCAGCATTGCGATTTATCATAAAAACCTCTTTGGACGAAACCAAAAACTTAATCTTTCATTAGAGAGGGGGCAAATCGATTCCATATTTAGGATAAACTACACTGACCCTTGGATTGAGGGAGATGATAAGAGAACATCAAGAGCAATCATGATTCAGGTACCAAGTGTCTACCTAGAATTGATCTTTTTATTATGTCCATCACCATAAACTAGTTTTTGTTTCTCCTATCAGAATTCAAGAACCCCTGGAACTCTTGTTCATGGAAACCAACCGAATAACAATGGGCTTACAATAGGACGAGTTACAGCTGGAATTGAGTACAGTAGACCATTTAGGCCAAAATGGAATGGAACAGCTGGACTTGTTTTTCAAGTAAGTTTCAGAAATTTGCGGTTTTGTATGCAAAGTTGGTGCCTGTTTATGATGGTCTTCATCTTCTTGGTCTACTTTGGTACTCTGTCACTTATTCTGTTGATGCCAAGTCTTGTTAATGTCATAAATTAAGATGTGAAAAAACAAATAATTTATTTAGAAGACAAAATATGTTTCTCTCTCAAGAATCTTCCTTTTTAATTTTTTCTGTCATTTTGTTTGGTGAGCAAACTGATAAAAGATTCATCCTCATTTTTATTATGTATTGTTCAGCGTCTCTGGTTGATTTACTTACAGCTGCTATGATTCGGCCACATATATGGCCTCTGCTCCCATTTTACCTTATTTTGTGTTCTTTTGGGAATCTTTATTCTATTATGTTCATAGTATTGGGTGGATAAAAGATTCCTAGTTTGGTAGTTCCATATAATTCATTGTTTTAGTAGGTGCACTAGTGTCCCTTGGATATTCGATTTTCAGGAGTTTCCTGTTGTGCTTGTGCCTTCTTGGCCTACATTTTACATCTCAAATTTCTGAAGACCGCTGGTTATGCGTATTGTTTTTCATCCTGTTCCACTATTAATCATCATTTAAAATCTCATATTGTGCTATGTTGCGACTCTACTAGAGAACCAGCATCTTCATTACCTGTTGCTTTTCAGAGCTTCGAATAAGTCGAATACTTCTGTTTCCATTACTCTTCAAGATCACACCATATTGCTCCTCTTATTCAGAAAAGCTAAACACATCCTTACTTAAGCTATGAAGTGAGCTCTGAATTACCTTTCTTTATTGAAACTAAATTTTCAGAGTTGGTACTTTTTTCTTTTCCAACTGATAATGTTCCAAAAGGTGCATTGCCACATCATTAGTCACACGCTGTAACTTTGTGCCGTCAATTGATAGGGTTATGTGTAAAGTTGACTTTCTTCTAATTTTCGACTTGCTTTATGGTCAGTGCAATTGTTATTCGTTGAATTAAGACTCATTTGTGTAGTAGTTTCATGCTCAATTTGAGCAGGTTGCAGTTCTCAAATATTTCAGTTGTCGGTAAAAATATAATAGAAGTAATTCCTTTACATGGTCTGACTCTCTTTACTTCAGCGTGCTGGTGCTCATGATGAGAGGGGGAATCCTATCATAAGGGATTTCTTTGGCAGTCCTCTTACTGCAAGGTATGTGTTTATTGTTTATTACTAGTGCTTAGCCCTCAAAATCAGCTTAAACTATACTCTATGTATTTAAGGCATTCATTCTAAATTTTTTGTTGCAGTGGCAACACTCATGATGATATGTTACTTGCTAAATTGGAAACCGTATACACTTACTCTGGTGACCCTGGTTCTTCAATGGTTAGTCATCTTCCATTTACCTTTATACTCTTATTAATTGTTAAATTTTTCGTTTTGACATGAAAACTGCTTTGGTTGCAGTTTGTGTTCAATATGGATCAGGGTATCCCTGTGTCTCCAGAGTGGCTGGTTTTCAACAGAGTGAATTCTCGTGCTAGACAGGGTTTTGTTGTAGGACCAGCTCGCTTTCTTGTATGGTAAGCCATTTGTCTTCACTTCATCTATTCAGAAAAAATCCAAGGACCATTTGCAAGTTGGTTATTATATATTTACCAGTTAATCGCATCCTAAGAGATAATAAATTATCTTTTACACAGCCTGTCTGGTGGTCATGTGGTGGGTAAATTTCCACCCCATGAAGCATTTCCAATTGGTGGAACCAATAGCGTGAGAGGTTATGAAGAAGGGGCGGTTGGATCAGGTCGCTCGTATGTAGTTGGGAGTGGAGAAATGTCATTCCCGTTGGTAAGCTATATATATATATATTTTAGTTAAATTTACGCACTTTTACCTGGCCCGTTGTTTATAACTGTGTGCACATTTTAGCCATTATCTAATCCTAATTTGTGATGTTATTTTCCAGATGGGGCCAGTAGAAGGCGCTTTATTTGCTGACTATGGAACTGATCTTGGATCAGGCTTAATCGTTCCAGGTATGCCCTTTATCCTAACATCATATCCCTCTTTAACGATCTTGAAATGTTAGCTAGCTAATGTAGTAGGATGTGAAAGCGACTAATCATGGAATGTCAATAAGTTTCGCCCTCATATTTTTGTATTCATGCCAGGGCTCTTATTATTTTAGGGCAAATCATATAGACATCTTGCGTGAGACCCTAATTACGAAAAACACAAGGTTTTCACCCCGACAGTAAAAGCAAATTACAGTTTCATCCTCTGTTTCAGTAACAGTGGGTGTCTTGGTAGTTTGCAAAAAATCACGAGGCTTGTGTTAATTACCCAAAAGTGAGGGGAGGATGCATGTAATTTTTCCCATTTTTTTTAATTTTCTTTTATGTTCTTTGTCTTGCTGTGCATTTGGGATCATGTTTGACATGCATATCATCCAATGTGTTGCTATCAGGCGACCCTGCTGGGGCAAGAAATAAAGCTGGAAGCGGGTATGGCTATGGGGTCGGTATTCGTGTGGACTCTCCTCTTGGGCCACTAAGACTTGAATATGCCTTCAATGACCAGCGAACTGGTAGGTTTCATTTTGGAATCGGACTCCGGAATTAGCACCACGTATCCCTTGTTATCTTCGATTTCTTCTACTGCCTTTTGTTATCTATTTCTAGCCTCAATTCTTTTACACATTACATGTTTTATTTATTTTTGAGTCAATGAAAAGCTTCAGTTGCTCTATTAAATTAGCAATTTTTGTTTATAGTATCTACTTTCGCATGCAGATTATTTTGTTATTTCATCCTTATTATCATGTTAGTTTTCCCTTTCTATTCTGTCAATTGTTTAAATGCAATATACGTACGTAGTACGCAGACTCGACCAAACAATTTAAGTCTGCTGAAATGTACATTCATGAACTCTGTATAGGAGTCGGTTTTGTGACAGGTCACGGGAGGCCACCCTACTAGAATTTTTTGTTCTGTAAAGAATGTCTGGATCTTTATTACCATTTATTTCAATATATTTGTCTTGTATCTAAGTTAGGTCTGATTATTGATTGTGATTGCCTATAATGTCCCTCCTCTAAATGTCATTAATTAAAATTTGCTACTTTCATATTCTGTGACTTAAAATAGCTTAGATATGGGACAAATGAAATTCACCGTCTATCGAATGGTTATATATAGAAAGAGTAGATGGTAATTCATATATTATTTCGAATAAACATGATAAGTCATGTATTATCCAATAGTTATATTAAAAATAAAAGTAGAATGTATAAAGCATAACTAAAAGTTAATATGCTTATGCGATGTCATAGCTATTAGAGAATTTTCAATGCAGTTCCATGAATGTTGTCCTATAAGATAAAGGGAAAATACAAAAAACTTCTTAACTTATTGGCTAAATACAGTCACCTTTAATATCCGACTTATATTTGAGGTTCTTTTTGTACGGAAATTAATGATGTTATCATCAAATTTTTATAAAAATTCGATTTTGTCTTTGGGGTTGACCTTTGTGATTGTTGACTATTTTTTCGGATCAGTATACCCTCAACATAAGAAGTTGGATGCAATTTTTTTCAAATTTAGGGAGGTTATTGTAATTAGTTTAATAAAATGTTTAAAAACACTAATAACACAAAAATAATATTTTTTTAACACAAATTACAAAATAATATAGTGTGTGCGCATATATAATTTACTGTTCATGTATGCATATATATATATATATAAAATAACAAAAAAATAAAAAGATTTCTACTGTTCATCTTCTTCACACCAAAAAAAGATGAACAGGGCCTTCTTTCCAGAAGAAGATGCACAGAGCCGCCTCCCCCAAATTTGAGTCTCAATTTTTTGACTTTGAATTCAATTTATGATATAGACTAAATTTCAAAAATGGGTCTTATACATTTCAATTTATATACATAATATATATATATATACACACACAGATGTGAAGACGATGAACAGTGACTCCCAAATCCCCTTCCCTCCACATATATAACACACACCAGCGTTAGTGTGTGTGTGTGAGTATTGCGTGAGGCGACGCGAGGGGGTAGTAGCTCGAGGGGGTGGTGGTGCGAGGTAGTCGGAGGGGGTGGCGGCACGAGGTGGTTGGAGGGGAGTTGGAGTTGCAACGTGAAGAAGAAGAAGAAGATGAGCAGCAACATGAAGAAGAAGAAGCTGAACAAAAAAAATATATATACTATTTTTCTTTTTTTTATATATATAATATTTATATAATTTTGTATATATAAATATAAAAGCATATGTACATTTATAAAAAAAAATAAAATTGGCTTTTAATTTTAATTTTAATTTTTGCTCAAGGGGTATAAACTTCTTTTGCAAAATTTTAGATTTTTTCTTTTTTCTTCTATTTTTTTTTGTCTATTTTACTTAAGGGCAAAATGAACATTTCATTAGTTTTTTCTACCTTACATTGGACACCCTCATTTTAGGGAGGTGGAAGTAATTACTCAAATTCAGTGGAGGTGGCTATATTTAGCCCATAAGTTGGGGATTTTTTTGTAATTTTCCCTAAGATAAAACCTTAAATATTTATGTTAGATTATCTCATCTTACTACTGATCATTTTTTTTTAAAAATTACGAGTAAGTTAGAAAAGAAAATATTTTGTTTCTCATGGTTTGAGGTTAATATATACGTGGTAGTAAACATATATTCTATATATTTGATTTGCATGACTTGATCACGATTCATTTAATTTAACAAAATAAATTTGACCATATTTATACGTTTTAATTAAAAAATAAAAAAATATGCATGAAAATGTCAAACAACTTGAGCTCTGCTCCATTATTTAGTAAACATAGAAGCTCAAACATGATTTATACCAATTGAAATAAATTTTTACACTATCTTATTCTACTCAATTTGAATCAGATTCACACCTCTATTAAAATGTAGTCAATGGTGAAGTTAAGGTGGTGCGTTATTTCCAATTTCTTTGAAAAGACAAGATATCATTAGCCATTTTCATTGGATACCGTGTTATTTGCTATTTGGCCATTTTACAAGGATAAAAAGCATTTGCCCATTTAGGAATTTGTATGGAAATCTAAAAAATAAAAATGGAATTTAATTGGTCAATGGCGCTACAATTGTGTGAAATGTGAATCCTGTGATGTGAACATGTAAAGAGATGTTTATTTTACGCCCACCCGATTGATAGTATCCGGTGACTCAGTGAAAACATATTTCGTTGTTTTATGTTACATTTACAAGTAGATAATTATGATCATAAAAATAAAATAATGTGACACATATCATATATATTAGGCCACTGGCCACACAGTATTATCCTCCGAATGAAATTTGAAATAGACCATAAAGAGAATAATATACGTTTGAAGAAAAAAAAACATAAAGAAAACACACATAAGTAATAAGACTCACTATTTCATACATTTCAAAAAGAAGAGTTATGTACAACTGGGTTAATGAGATCTTATTCGCTTCAGTACCGACCCGATGAAATTGTAAATAATTAAGTGAATAATTAAATTTGATAAAGACACTCCAATTTTTTTTTTTTTTTTGAAATAGCTCCTCGGAACACAAAGTAGAATTCTTGAGACAAATTCATGATTCCGTTTGAATAGTACCGAAAATTTATTTATTTATTGTAAAAAAACCCTAACTCCAAATTAAGAATTAACCTAAATGGGTGTCTGGGAATGAGAGATAGGAGGACAGTAATGTTTGTAAATATAAGGACAAGTTTTAGACAAACAAAGGTCAAAATAGTCGGAAACAACAAACATAATGTATATTTCTCTCTAAACAATGTTAGAGAATTTCATAGTTCATACTATACCCTCCCTCCCTCGTGCACTCTCGGGTATATCAAAGGATCATACATTAATAATTTTGTAATCCTTTATCTTCTTTAATTTACTATATAATAATATAGTACTTAGCATATTAGTAGGTGTCTATATTAAATTATATGGTATGTTTTCTTTTTCTTTTTCTGACAAATAGGTAGCTTTGGTCGGTAGCCAATATATATATATATATATATATATATATTATATTTCCATATTATTTTTGGTTAGAGTGGCACTCCGTCCCTTCTATATCTAGTTATTTTTCTAAATGCATCATTAAATAAATTCTTCTTCATCCAAATTGTTTTTATTACCAAATATTAATATTTCAAATTCTAAGAATAATAAAATTTTGAATATGATATATCAATACATAGATTAAGCAACATGACTTTGTATACTAAGCAAATTGAGCTGTAAATTTGAAAGACGCAGTATAGTAAGTCTGAAATACATGAGACAAGATTAACTTTTGATTAACATGTATTTTTTTTTTTTTTTGGTCGAAACAAATTTAGCTTATTTTTCTCTAATTTATCGATCAAGGAGAAATAAGGCACACAATATTGTTTGTCAAGGCTTGAGATGAACTTAGAATGAGTATTCGAATAGGATAGTCTATTGCAAAATCGTGTTCAATCTCATACTTCACTCACGTAAGCACCTCAAGTGTGTAATATATTTTTTTAAATTATAAATACTTGTTATTATGAACTATATTATATGAAGTACATAATAAAACACCGTTTAAAATTACAATATCTGAAATGGTATTTGGCAATCACTTGTACCGATTGTTTTGTCTTAATAAGACCAACATGCAAAGAAATATGCATTTAATGTCTCCCACCAATGCATTGAGAATGTCGCACTCTCTGATAATCTACAAATGAATAGAAACACTTTTGGCTTCAATCCCCACGACTCGTTGTTTCATTAATTTAAGGCTCTGCTCAAAATGGCATTAAATGTAATTGGAAAAAATTCCTAACTCTGACAATTGGTAGATAGGAGAGTATGAGAGCAATGGTACTTGTGGCTCGTCTCGTCTAGCTAGTACACACAGTTGGATATATACATATATATTATTTAAAAGAGATTTTAGTATTTAATATGTGTTTGCGTGTGAAATTATAGAAAAAAAATTCATGACTATTGTATTTCTATAAATAAATAAAAACATATAATAATTATGATAGATATGATATGTCTTATTTTGAAAAATCTCGCAATTCCACAATTAAACGCAGACTAATTAGTTAGAAATTCATATGAGATAATAATTAGTGGAAAAAATTATAAAATCTTCCTTTTTTTCCTATTTGTGTGTAGGACCCTTTTTGTAGTAAAATGTGAACAGGTAGTCAAATTTTTATCCTCATTCCTCAAGTATGATTAATATGGAGATGCTAACCCGGTGGTGTGGTGGAGTGAAAATAACTCCTTCTTCCTTAATCAAGTGACGAAGGTTCGATCTTCGACCTTGAGTATGGAGAGCTATTGAAAACTCTGGGCTAGCTGTCCTACCTTTCGAGGTAACTCCAATCAGCGAGGGGATTAATCACTGCGGTCGGCGATGGAAATCTTGGTGAAAATAAAAAAAAATTAATATGGAGATGCTCCATAAACAAAGAAATGTTATTTTGTGCTCCAAATTGATGTGACATAGATATGACTACCGAAAGAAAAAAAAAAAAAGAAAAAGGTCAAAGACTCTTAGTCAGTTGACATTGTTATTTGGGCTGAGGACTTTTTGGTTGGTTTTGAATCTTTTGATAATATTTTGTTGTTTGAACTTTGAATGAGGCTAGCTATTGAATTTGATGGGAAGTTGGAAGCCACAGCTCGTTTTGCCCATAAGGATAAGACAATTCAAATACCAGCTTTAATTTCAATCAACAATTTACTATATAATTATATTCCAGTTCGATCTACATACATATATATATATATATATATATATACATGTGCTTTATTCTTTTTTCTCTCTTCTTTCCTTTCAGTAAAAATTTAAACAAGATTTTATATTTTCTATATTAGTTAGAATTCAACAAGATATAAGTGATATTGAAGGAGGATAAGTGACGATCAAAAATGACGAAAAGTCTATAATGATTATATGCAACAGTACTCTTTGATTCACCCACGTACCTCAACATGTTGTAGCTTCAATTATGTTAACCATCTCAGGTATTTGGTTATTATAATATCTCAAAGACTTTTCTCATCTCATGAGTCATACCCTCGGGCCTCATGCTGAGGGTTTTGCCTTGGCACATTCACTAATTTTTCAGCCACCTAAAGAAGAGCGATAAAAAATAAAGCAATGCGATATACCACCGTTTTTTTATATCCCTAATTTTGGCAGGATATTATTATAATTCATTGACTTTGATGAATTTGATACTTTCTAAATTAGGGAGAAAAAAATTGTGGTATAAAATATTTTTCTTAAAATATTGAAAATGGGTTATGTATCATATTTCGTCATAGCACCACTAGATCACAGTCTATTAGACTTTTTTCATAAGATATAAGGTGTGTGAGACTATAAGGTGAGAGAAAGTGAGATGTCATGATGTGACCTGGTCAA
Source organism: Buddleja alternifolia (assembly GCA_019426215.1). Lineage (NCBI taxonomy): Eukaryota > Viridiplantae > Streptophyta > Magnoliopsida > Lamiales > Scrophulariaceae > Buddleja > Buddleja alternifolia. The sequence goes on from CM033391.1 coordinate 53,115,328, forward strand.
GTAATATGCTGTACTAACACTGAAAATTACAGAGTGAAAATGAAAATGAATATTTTCATTTGAATTGATAAAGTTGATAGTTTCAGTCACACTCCGTTGAAAATGAAAATGTGTTTCTAAAAATACACCCAAACGTACAACTTTAAGACCTCAATTGGATAAAATGTTATTTCCTACTTCTGATTTCTTAGAGCTGTTTTTTTTTATAAAAAATGCATATATTTGATATTTTCTAAAAATATTCTAAAGAAATATTACACACAATTTTTTAGAAATAAATTTCAAATTTCTTTGAAAAGTGGATTTACTTGACATTTCTCTCAAAATTTTTTTTAGAAAGTTAGAATTTTATTATTCATGATTAGACAATTTACCCAATAATTAAAAATACTTTATCCGCCAATATCTTGATATAATCATCAAAATATTAACATATCTTTATTTGAAATGATGTAAACTACAATATAATAAGATCCACTTTGCATATTTTTTGATGCCTTAATCGATAAGTTTAGCTTAAATATATTAAATATTCTTACAAAAACAAAACTCATTCATACCAATTTCCCATAAAAAAATTTTTTTCCTTACAAAAAAAACATATCACCTAACACTTAATCATTACACTTTTTTCTATAAAAAAAATCATCCAAACACACTTCCTCTTTCATATCTCTATTTCCTAAAAAATAACTTTTCTTACTTTATCTATGAAAAATGAGAAATTAGAAATAGACGTTCATCCAATCGAGCCCTTAATATTCCATGATTGTTTTCGATATCACTTTCTGTTAATTTTTAGTTGGAAAATAACTTTATTAATTATAACCATGCATGTACGCATAATTTTTTTCCAATTAGTGAAAAATTGATTGTATGAACTGTTCCATAGAACTCGAAATCTTGAAATTTCTCGACTTTGCTGCTTTAGAGTTTATAAGACGTTCCAAGTTGACCTAGAAAATCCCCAATCTTCAGCTTGAGTCGTTAATAATGCTATTATATATCGTAGAAATATACCCCTCGAGCTCAAGATGAAGTTGATTTTTGAAAGTATGACAAGTGTTTAGCATTTTATGAAATCCATTCACAAGTTTTACTCAACCAAAACTAATTAAGTCCACATTTTGCATCCCTACTGTTTGTATTTCATTGCTGCAAATATATATATTTTAGTACACCTATATAGTTTCTTGGTTTTTTAGGCCTATAATATACAATTCGAAAATGATTCTTGAAATTGATCACAATTAGATTTTGTATGTCTTTCCGTTTCTTGATTTTAGCTTAAATTTTGAGGCGATCAGAGCCGTTCACAACAAAAAAGTTTTGAGTTCAAATCCACCATCATCTATTTATTTAAAAAAAAAAAAAACTTCAACATCTTTTAATTTTGAAAAACAAAAAAACACACACACACATATATATACACGCCTAAATGTGAATGATTATGATACGAATATGAAACAATAGGACATATTTTTCCAATTCTAACAGTTACAAATTTTCAAAAAGAGAAATAAGGGGAATCAATAATTCACCTAGCTATGTGTTCCCCTCGTGTAATGTTTCTAAAATCCAGGTTTTTTAACTTCCACACATATATTCTCTATAATTAGAACTATTCACAGTTAAAAAAAAAAGTCCGAATCCCTGCAATTATTATGGTTTTTTTTTTTTTACTGATGGACACAATATATATGCCCATGTTACTGTTACCATATTTACGTGAATCATGACATTATAGCTTATATGTGCACTTTGAATGATGATGGAAACAAATGGAAAAAAATAATGCCGCATGCATGATGGTTACTACACTATAGTATTCTCAGGAATTAATGAACACTTCATGGGGTCCTATCTGCCTCATTTGTAAGTTTCTCCTTGTACGTACGTACACCAGTAGACTTACAGAAAAACTCATGTAATGTACATATATATATATTATATATATATATATATATGTAGAGAGAGAGAGAGGGAGAGAGAATTAAAAGGGTTTAAAATGTATGTGGGGAAGAAGGTGACGATTGAACAGTAATTTTGATGTACATGTACATGTAAAATGAAATAAGACTAATGAAATGTGAACAGTAAACTTTCGTACAGTGCCAACCCGACCACTGCTCTCTTATCAATGCATTTGCCGGCTAACCCATTCTTACTATACTATTTGTTTCCCAAGAAATTACACCAAATTACATATACAATGTGTGTTTATAAGTTTGTATCTATCTGTATGTATACTTCCCAAGAGTGATTTGTTATTGTTATTTGAAGTGGTGGTGGAAATGGGGGAGACAACAGCCAACCCTAATTTCCTGCCCATGTCTTGGCCCTTCTATTCTGACCATTATAATTAAATCTTTTGATTAACATAACCTTATTGGGTGAAAGTACAATTTTTTATTTAATTCCCACTTTTTTGTCACTGTTCAAAAGGGCCTTCTTGTTCTTTGTATTCCCAAGACTTCTCTCTCTCTCTCTCTCATCACAAATCCCACCATTCTTGTTTGTTTTTCCTAGATCTCTCTCCCTCTTGTTCAGTCACATTTCACAAGTGATTTCTTGTCTACACCTTTTGTTATTGATAGAATGACCTTTTATTATTTAGTTAGGTTAAGTTTTACATTGAAAAATAATCCATATATATATATTTTCAAAATCTTTTTAACCACCTCCTCCCACTAGTTCAAATATTTGGTGGTGTTGTTCAGTCAATTTACCTTTTCAACTTTTTGGTCACACATCAAATATATCTACAAATCTTTTGTTCTCTGATCATTTATCTCTCCACTACCAAACTTCCTCTTCCAATTCAATTCAAAGCTCCAATCATGGCTGATAATCCCTACTCCAATTACTTCAATAATCAATGGTTCACTCTCAACCCTAATAATATGATCAACCACCACTTCATCCCCTCCACTTCTTCTTCTTCTTCTTCTTCCACACCAATATCTAATTACCCCTATAACTTCAACTTTAATTACTCATCCACCACCACAAATAATTCCTTGTTTTACACACACTACAACAATAACAATAATCATAATATTAATAATAATAATAATCCATCTCCACCACCTTCACCACCACTAAGAGAAGCCCTACCCCTCCTCAGTTTAAGGCCTTGTCAAGATCAACAATCATATTTTACTACATCTATGGAAGTGGATAAAAACAACATTAATCATCATACCATAGAAGAAGATGATGGAGAAGAAGAAGTAGATCATGAAAGTGTTGAAGTAACTCTGAATTTAGGGCTTTCTACTCCTTGCAGTAATTTTACTGCTGATTCTGATCTGATCTCATCAAGGGCAGGAAATTACAGTCATAAAGAAGAAGTTACCGTGGTTAGCAGCGGGTACGGGTCAAGCCCACTTAATAAGGGTCAGTATTGGATTCCAACTCCTGCCCAGATTTTGATTGGCCCAACTCAGTTTTCTTGCCCTCTTTGCTTCAAGACCTTCAATAGATACAATAACATGCAGGTATGAATATGATATTGATTATGATTATATATAAATGTGTGTGTGTGTGTGTGTGTGTGTGTTTTTACTATCATATGGTATATATTTATTAAGTAATTATTTAAGGAACAAAGCTATATACCTCTTCTTTTGTTCTTTGTTATAATTTCAAATCTACTGCTTTCTCTTTATGTTTCTACTTTTTTGGCCCTTTTTTATTTTGCAGAAAAAGAGAAAACCCCATCCTTTCTCTTTGTTTGCAAACATCTTTTCTAGTGTAATTTCAAACTTTCACTTTATATTCTTGTTCGCTAGGATTAATAGGATGATCATGATTGACTATATGGGTCCTTAGGGTTTTTAAAACTTTTCCTTTTTAAAAAAATAAGAATATTTTCTTTTAAAATTTGTTCATCCTCTTTATAGTTTTTTTCTTTATATATGTATATATATATATATAATTAATATATAATGCATGAGTTGAGTAGAGAGGGTTTTGGGGATCTGTATAAATATACTCTCCTGGTCCAATTGATCAGAACCCTGGCCAGTCACTCCTCTTTATTTGATTGAACAACACACAATTATGCTTTTTGTCCTTGAAGTTTGTAGTTATTATTATACACATTGGCAGTTGTGTCAAAACTGAACAATATTTCCCAGTTTTATTTCTTCATGGGAACAGATTATTTTCATATCTTCAGAAAAAGGTTCTCAATCTGCACACTCAACCTTAATACACATGGAAAATCACAATTATATGTTTGTTGCTTTGTGCATCATCAAATTCAAGGTTCAAATAAAACCCTGACAGAGATATAGTATTGCCTTTCTTAGTAAATCAGATACTCAGACACAGAAAATTAAATACTTGTTTTTTTAAAAATGTTTCTCCATTTAAGCTTACATTTTTTGCTCTTAAAACCTAGCTTTAACTAATTGTGAAATTATGAAAAGGTACTAGTTAGTAATAGGTTTTCTTCTATTTTAGCATTAGCACAAGGGTCATTAAAATTCTTAAACCAAAAAAAAAAAAACTTAATTTGGATCTCATTTATGATGTGACTCATTTAACTGCTTAATAATTTGGATTCTTCTTTGATTCAACATTGAACTTTAAAGTGCTTATAGTATTAATGATTATAGTTAACCCCACTGTCCCACATCAACATAAAATTAAAGGTAAAAGAAACCCAAGAACAGCTGGTTAAATGTTCTTGCAAATTGTAATCTTTTCTAAAAAGGGTTCTGCCTGATGGACGTTCTTGTCAAAACAGTCAACATTCAGGTTCCAAAATTACATAAATACAAGATCTTTAGTTCAAGTCCCCATATCATTTAATACCAATATTATTGATATATATATCTTAGTATATTAATTAATTATTGATATATAACTTCGATTGAATCAGTTATCCATGTCTTGATCTAGTCAGAAAAACCTGAATTTTGCCAATGATGTCTTGACCTAGTGGTACGATTGAGATCTGTCCGTCCCGCCAGAAGTGTGCCCGTTTCTTTTCTTATGTAGTATTTCTTTTAGATAGTTTGTAATAGGAAATTGCTGATCGATAATAATTAATAATTTGATGTAGTAGTGTAATTGTTACACTCAAAAGGCAACAAAAAAAAAAAAAACTGATTTTTTTCTATACATTAGTAAGCTTAATCTAGAAAAGGACTAACTTATTTCAATTTCTATGAATTTAGATGCATATGTGGGGGCATGGATCACAATACAGAAAAGGACCAGAATCATTAAGAGGCACACAGCCAACAGCCATGCTAAGGCTTCCATGCTATTGCTGTGCACCAGGGTGCAGGAACAACATAGACCATCCAAGAGCCAAACCCCTCAAAGATTTCAGAACCCTTCAAACCCACTACAAAAGAAAGCATGGAATTAAGCCTTTTATGTGCAGGAAATGTGGGAAAGCATTTGCTGTGAGGGGTGATTGGAGAACACATGAGAAGAACTGTGGGAAACTATGGTACTGCACTTGTGGATCTGATTTCAAGCATAAGAGATCTCTCAAAGATCATATTAAGGCTTTCGGCAACGGGCATTCGGCGTACGGGATTGATTGCTTTGATCAGGAGGAGGATGAACCTGCTTCTGAGATTGAGCAAGATAATGAGTCATCTCAGTGATTATTAATCGTGCATATATATAGAGATGCATGGTTGAAGGATATTTGGGGTTATATATGGTGGCGCGTAAAAGGGTTTTGATCAGGGTTTAAGAACTAAGTGGGATTAGGGTTATAATTAGTATGAAAGGAGCAATATTTTTGTTTCGTTGTTAGTTTTGATCTTAATTATGCTCCTTTGAGTACCTAGTTATTAATGAATATTGCAGGTTTATGAAATGCTTCATTTCTCATTCCATATCTCTCTTTCTATATATTAATTCATCTATATATGTAAGGTTGTTTCAAATCTTAGTGAAATATATCTTTGGAGTTTTTCTTAATTTGTATCACGCATCCAAACTGTTCATATGTGTCGACATCGCCTACTTGACCCCACAAAATGGGTGGTTCAGATGTTACGAGATGCATGTGTCCAAAATTCAACCAAAATATATATGACCGTATTTTGGTGGGTTTAATTCGTGGGGTTGTGGGTTTCGAGATGATAAAGAAGGATTGAATTAATTTAGGGATGAGATTATAGCTAGGGTTTGCTTGCATGATAGTGTTTTTCTTAAGGATGAAAATAATATTTATTACTATTATATTAATTTAATAGGGTGCAAAAGAATTTTAATTTTGTAACTCTTGCCGTACGTGGAAGAACTTTTTATGTTTTTTTAGCTTTCCAATAAGTTTTACAAGAATTATTATCAAAAAAAGTTTTATATACAAGAGTTCTTTTCATTGGGCTGATGATAGGGTTAATTATCGGGAAAATTGCAGTTTACGTCCAGTAAGTTGCCCACTTTTCGATTTTAGTCTCATTGGAGAGGGATGTACCACATTTAGTCCCATAAGTCAAATAAAATCTCAATGTTGGTCCCATGGGCAATCTGATTTTCCATATTTTGTAAGCCAATTTTCCAGTTCATTTCAGTCCAAGGAGTTAATACAAAATAAAAATAAAAAGGAACTTTCAATCAAGCTCTCCTTCTTCAGTACTCCTTTATATCTTCGAAATTGGCAGTCGTACTGAAGGACATACATGGATCTCAGGTGATGTACAAAGTTTAATTAAGCTTCGGAAAAGGACTTTTCAAACCTCAGTAGTACTCTGATCATATAGTCATATATGTAACAGGCTTTTTTTTTCTTTTTTTCTGATACTGTTAATTAACTGTTGAATAACACATTTAATTGATGGGCGCAACTTGTACGATGTTTGGTATAGAGTTTATTATAATAAATTCAATTTCCTAATGATTATACTCTATGTTATTGACAATATGAAATTAAAAGCGAGTAGGGTTCAAAATCAAAACTACACCATTAAAAGGTGAGGCGGATATATGCCACTCCTCTTCACCAAATAATTAATAGTGCTATAACTGGTTTGATGTGGCTAAATAATGAGTAAGAATATAATGATAAATCGTATTGAAGTGTGATTAATTAATATGGAAATAATATTTAATAATAACAAATAATAGTTACTTATATAATTAAGCTCAACCAAAATAGGCTTAAGAATCAGCCCACTAAGTACATGGAAAAATATAAGCTAGACCTAGTTCAATGGTTTTCGAGTCTATCTCTATCACTCAGTAATGTGTCTTGTGTGTTGTCCCCACACACACTTGTATGAAAGAGATAGACAAGGAATTCACCCTCGGACCATTGAACTCGATCTGACATAGAATTACCTGTAGTACAAAACTATAAATGTCAACCAATCAAAGTTAAAAGGGATTATCTAATCACTTTTACAAAAAATCATAATTACTGCTTGGAGAGAGAAGCTCAAATTTGTCACAAGTCAGGTCGGACCTATGTTTTCCGATAATATTTTTGCAAAGTTCACAATTTTGACATCGGTGATATTTTGATCATGCATCATACTTATATAGCTTGCGGTACCTAAAGATTAAATAAAAATACTAGAATATCCCCTATTATTATTATATATATAGATTCAAAGTTCAATAATTATTTTTAATAGGTTAATGTATAATTCTTTTCTTTAATTAATCCCTCTTTTAATGTTCAAGTTCTTCCATCTCCTTTCTGAAATGCACACAAATCACTTTATAAATGAGAAATTTTGTCTACAAAACTACCGTTAAGTTAGAATGCATGAATATATAATGATGTTGATGACTATTTTGGCAAAATTAAAGGCAAGCGAAAGAGAGATTAATACATAAAGAAATGCAAAAAGCAGTAGAATATTCTCAGCCACAGCAGAAGATATATATATATATATATATACACGCACATACATATACATTTGGTTACAGCATATGGGAGATACTGGAAACAGTTGTTATGAGTTGTGAAGAGGAAAAAAAGAATGATGAGTCAAAGGGAGTACTGATGATATGAGATGTCATGTCAAACTATACTTCTGACTCTGAGAGAGTAAAATAGCTGCAGGGGTATAGTCACTATATATGAATTTGAATGTAATGTACATGGACGTATCATAAATTTTTTTGTCATAGCCCTAAAATATGTATATGAGTTAATTACACTGATTATCCTTTAAATACAATGTAATTACGAACTAGTCCCTTTTATTCCCGAAATTATGAAAACTTCTTGTTATTTATATCGCTTTATAGTCACACCTCCATTCCACAACTTAATGGAAGTTTGATGATGTCTTCGATTTTTTAGAGTGAATTATATTTACACTTGAGCGTAGGTTTGATTTAAAAAAAATACTTATTTGCATAATTACACGTACTTTGAAAAGTGTATTCAAAGCCCAAAGGAGTATTATAATTTAATTATGACAACTAGAAGGGGGTGTAAATGTAATATTTTTAAACTTTATTGCCCCCCGCTCAATTTATTGAACACAACTGAACTATATCCTGCAACGAACTGCTTGGGTGCAATCAAATTCAATTTGAACTAAAAATGTTTATGTTTCTATTTGTTAAATGATGTTCTTTTAGTCGTTTTAAATTTACTAATAAATATATAAACTTTTTAATAAATTAAAAAGATTATTAAGAATTTTTGTTTTGATCACACTTTTCGTCTATTTTTTTATTTCATTTGTGAGAATTACATCAAGAATACCCTGAAATTTGGTATAATCACAGAAATCTTCCAGTCAAAAAAAAAAAGGACAACCATGTCTTTTGTCATTTCAGATTATTTGTTTTTTTTTTCTTTCTTTTTTAGAATTTTGGGTGAACTACACCTAAACGGCTAAACCCCTAGAAGTTTGGTATAAATGCTAAAAACCCCTCGGTTAATGTAAAGGAGGGACAAAAGTTATTTTTCAAGATTTTCTATTCTAAAATAATGTCATCTCATATTTCATAACACACTCACATGATAAGTAAATATAATTCATGACAACATATTTAAAAAAATATTTCATACACTTATTGTGTATATATGAATACAAAGTAGAACAAATTTTGCAACCAACGATCTCGTTGTAAATTAAGGTATATGTTACACTTATTCATACATATATCTATGTTATCATTATATAAAACATAGGGTGTAGAGTAACGACCTTGGGTTGTCAAATTTTTGGTAAAGCCATTTCAATTCTTAAATTTTGATAAGTGTTCCATTTAATATTTTCTTTTATATTTTATTTCATAAATTATTATTTTTTCATATTTTTTCTCACACATTATCTCTTTCTCTCTTAATATTTCTCTCATTTTCTCTCTCAATATTTCTCTCATTTTCTCTCTCATCTCCTAATACACGGTTATTTTCCGTCCCTCATTTCTCTCTCTTTATTATCTCCCTATATACTTATCTATCTATTTTTTCTTTAATCACATTAAATTTACTTTCCACCTTATTTTTCTTCTGTTACTTATTCTCTTCTCTCATATTTTATTAAATTTACTTTCCACCTTATTTTTCTTCTATTACTTATTCTCTTCTCTCATATTTTATTTAAACGTAATTGAATTTTACTTAAAAAAAAACTCCATATCAATGTTATTTTTTTTCACACGCATAGAGCGTCTTTACCGATTAGTAAATATGGAGTGGGAGACATGCAGATAAGCTAAAGCTATCCACTTTAGGGGGACCTTGGTGAAAACTTTTGTGATTGAATTGGAGTGAGACCAAAATACAACATTAATTTTTGATGTTTGCTTTCTTTAGTTTAAAGTTTGGAGACAACATCATTTTGTAAGGAAATCTGTTCATGGCAACCTTTTCTCTTTCTGACGAGGACTAATGCTCTCTTTCCCAATAAAAGAGCATAATACTACCTTCTCATCACTCTCATTTTTCAAAAAATAAAATTATTACTCTATAGCCCATAGTAATTTTTAGAAAAAATTACCTACAGACCCCTTTATGTTATGGCATATTACTAAATCCCCTCGACATTTTTGTAATTACACTTCATATCAAGGCATTCTTATAGTTACACCATGTATATTTAAAAATTCTTATAATTTCACCCTCTCTAAACCTTACAAAAAGACCCTTTGAGGGATCTTTTTGTAATTTATCAAAAGTCACGGGATTTATGGTAATTAGCACTACAATGAAGGGGTGTGCATGTAATTCGACCTAATTTTTATTTAGTTTTCTTATTAGAGGTTATGATGGTTTTTAAACGCCTAACTGCGCCACAAGTAACATCGAAATCTGTTGTTTACAGATGAATTTTACATGGCCTGCCAGTCATATTTCCTGTTGCAACAAATCCCCCATGAAATATTTATACATACAGCCTATATATATCTATATTTCATGCGAAAGCAAAAGCAAAGTAACACTGCAGTAGACTACAAGCTTATTTCTGCTGGTAAGCTGATCTCAAGAAAATATAAGCTGCAAAACAAACATAAACACAACATGTTCTTCATCTCAAAGAGAACTCGAGCTAAAAAAAAAGGCACTAAAATTATAGATTTTTGTGTGAAATTACCTAGCAGACATGAAAGCCATGCCAACAAAGACGGCTTTTACAGCTTGCTTTTGTCCCGCATAATCAAATGCCAATGGTAGCATTTCATGCAATGTTAGAAAAGCCATCACTCCGCCAACTGAAATCGTAGAACAAATTAAAGCATCAGAAAGAAAATGCCTGACAGATTGATTGCTAAATGTTAAAAACCTGATGCAAGGAGGCCCTCCAGAATTTCAGGACTTAAGCTGCTCGGAAATAGGTAAGCTGCAATTCATACAAGAAACCGCATAATCATCAGTAACTTTGACACTGATTATTATTACTTTATTTAACAATTTAATCTAGGGACACACCTACGATAATTACACCGAGTGGCTCAGCTAAACCAGAAAGAGTAGCCAGCTTGAATGCCTGCCATTTGCTGATGAGACGAAACCAAATACATGATTAATAATAAATTATCTCAAAAATAATTTACACGGCATTTCAGCTAAATCCATCTGGCAAGAAAATTTGGATATTATGTACAAGTAAAAAGTTCTGAACCAGGAAAACGACTCAGCAGAAAGGAAACAGAGAACTTTCTCCTATGAGTTGAGTATATATTAACTTTACCATGCCTACTAATCTTTCATTTGATATTTTTGGCACTTAATTAGATGGTAACACGGGTCATTTGTACCTTTGTGTGGCAAAATAAACTGGAAGTGCAACAGCAACACCCTGTAAAACAATGAAAGATTGACATCTCACTTTTGATAGGTAAAACAAAGGTACAGATTAGCATCAATTTCAGTCACAAAATTGAAATTCAGGTATGCATGGTATAGTCTTAACACCTACCTCATAATACAGAAAACAAAGGTTCTATTTTTTTGAGAAGATGAAGATTTAATTAGAGCCTGTGATAAGTCCAATAAGACAACATTGTATAATAACCAATATTAAGTCCTCACATGAGTAGGTCTCGAGATCGACACTCTGGCTCAGTGCGATCTACTAGCAACTACTTCGCACGCGCCCTAATTGTTACGAAAATGGTTTACCCAAAAGGTATAGATTAGCATCTCGTTGTTTCCATGATCCAAGACCGCCCCTAGTGTGCATATGGATGGTCTTGTCTGGATTAATTGGGATCAGTTCAGATATTGTTCTTGATTTTTGCATAGTTTTCAATAATAGCCCATAAAGAATCTAATATCAAGAAATCTGCCTATATTAATACTGAATTCCAATCCTAGAAATTACCTAGTGAATGCAAAAGTTTATAACCACTTCCAGTTTACCAGTTAAGTTAGGAAAATGGAAAGTTCCAATTGGCTGGTTGTGTGTGACATGCACAAAAACCTAGACAAAAACCATTAGGAAAAATTGACAGAGACATAATTGTGTCTTCTATTTGTAACAAGTGTATAAATAAGGGTCTAATATAAACTGATATGCTGCCAAAAAAACATCTCGAGTTTCGTAGTTTCTAAGAAAGATCAGAGCAATAAAGAATGCTTCTTTGATCTTGCACCCAGAAAGCATTCAAAAGTGTTTGCAGATCCTGAGCACATTTCTTAAAAATATTCAGATTTATGTACCTGCATATATATAACTCACGAGAAAATGAATCTCATGATGTACATTACAAGCTACATCATTAGTGCATTCAAGAGTACTTTACATCAAAATAACATGAAACTGAAAAAATACCTCAGGGATGTTGTGCAAAGCAATAGCTAGTGCCAAATTCAAACCGACACGAAGACCCTGAGAGGAGAGATAAACAGAGAACCAGAGTGTTTATAAGTAGGATTCTGTAGTCTTTGAAAACCAAAAGTTAACAATTCCATCGTACTAAAATTTTACCAAAAAAGTAACAGATAGCCAGCAATAGAGTTTTTCCATTTGACATATCCAGAATAAGTTTTCTGTTCTGGATTACTTAGTGGTTGCACAGGCCAAAGTCCCCAATATCGACCAATTTATGAACATTACCCAAATAAAATGTCAGGTTCTTTCTTCATTCACAATCAAGCAGGACACCTTTCCATAAATGAATTTAACAAACAAGAAATTATAAGGTAATATTCTCTGGTACTAGCTCATGAGAATGACCACAAAACCAAAGTAGATGGAAGTAACCAGGCACTTCTAACTCGTTTTCATAGTAAAAGATGTATTCTTATTAGACCGTTTTAACAAAGTTTTAATTAGTTAACGAGCATGCCGAGAATGAGTTAGTTAGATGGAAACAGAATTTCTCACTTGCTTCTTTTATGGAAAATATGGCTCGGAAATCACACAATAGTTTACAACATTGAAAGCTATAAGCACATTCAAACTACCTTGATTGATCCCAGGAATACTGCCATTCCCTCTGGAAAATTGTGCAAACTTATACCTGAAAGTTCCATCGGGAGAAATACGAATAAATAACTATTAGAAAGCATAGACAATCTGAAACCACCAAAAGTGGATAAAGATTTCACTTATCACCATTTTAATGCAGTTTAAAATTTCCCGTGATCGTACGTTGGTTAGAGAGAAAAGAAAACTATATGTAATATGGCATTACAATTAGACCTGCTACATGTGAAAAATAAATACAGCAGGCTGACCTATAGCAGTGATGATTCCACTAAACAGAACTTGACGCCGATGCTTTTTCATGATGTCCTTGCCTCCATCCCCATTTTTCTGTTTTCGAGGCACAAATGCATATTTAATCATTCTTAACAAAAATAGTCACATCCACTAGCTCGCTTGATTATTTCACTTATTGATAAAAACACATTGCAGGGAACCTTTTTGTTCTTCACATCTGAAATGGGCGCGAGAGTTGGTTCCGGGATGAAATTAGCAATAACGGCAAAGAAGATTACACCTGCAAAGAACTAAGAGGCCAATAAATCAGCAATCAACGACCAACACTTGAAAAAGAAAAGAAGCGATTCTGCATTATTAAAAGAAGGCCTCACCCAGAGATTCCCTTTTAAGAATCCAATGGAATTTATGGCATTATGGGCCAAGTCTAAGAAGGATATGCTCAACATCAGGCCAGCAGCAAAACCCTGCACAAAGGAGATATTGAAATTACACGCATATAAAGCTATTCTAAGCTGAAGCAAAACCTTTTATAAGTTCAGGAAAAACTGAAAATATGGTTAAATTGTCATTTAGATAACAGTATATTGAATTATTTTGGCTATTGAGAATATATACATATACATATATATATTTAACTATACACTGACTGCATAATTATACCATTTTAATTACCTGTAAAAGCCCAAGCATCTTCAGATTGGGAGTTGGATTAATGACAACAAAAAGTGCACCTGTTCAGAAAACGCAAACATGAAGCATAAATTTGAACTCATTGCTGAATTAAAATTGTGGCAATAACTAGACTCAAAATTTACAAATGAAATAGCACATTCATAAACTTTGTCATCAAAAACCAAACACTAAATTTGAATATTTTGCAAAAACAATTTACATAAGAAATTCAATGTTAAGCTTAATTCTTGATGATAAACAGCATTGAAAAGCAGCCTCAAAGTCAAATTGATAAACCCTTAGAAAATGTAAGCTCTCACCAATAGAGGTACTCAAACCGCCCAGAAGTGAAAGAGCAAGAGCAACTAAAACTTGAGAATCCATTAAACCCATCTGAGCACCAAAACAAAACCCCAATTCGACTCCGAAAAGGTTGGAATTAAATTCAATCAAAGATTAAATCTTGATGGAATGGAATAGCAAGAACGTCTAAATACAACTAAAAAGGACACTACAAAAGATTCTTTTTCAATGCGAATTCTTATTATATCGACAAAATTAAAAATGAATTTCAGACTGAATGATGAGGCATGAAAAATGACGGTTTTTATATCGTCAAATGGAAGAGTTTGTAAAGGGGAGTGGAATATTTTTATGTTGAGGTCAAGAAAGAGGTAAAAGGGCAGCCAAAGAAACGTTATAGTAATCCTTTTGGCGTTTACATCACTATTGCCCGTTGTCTTCCAAAATAGGCATTTAAACGAGTCGAATCAAAAAAAATTTAGATTGTTGTGGGGAAAATTGCGTTTTCGTCCCATGAGTTGCCCACTTTTCGATTTTGGTTTCATTGAATAGAGATGTGTCATATTTAGTCTCATAAGTCAAATAAATCTCAATGTTGGTCCCATTGGATAGGGGATGTCACATTTAGTCCCATAAGTCAAATAAAATCTCAATGTTGGTCCGTGGGCAATCTGATTTTTCATCTTTTGTAATCCAATTTTCTAACTCATTTCAGTCCAAGACGTGTATTTTTTCCTCTAGTTACTATTTCTAACTGAAGTGTGCAATGCACGCGCGTTGTTCCATTTAATTTTAGATGACAACTTGCCCATGCGACCAACATTGAGATTTTTATTTGACTTATGAGACTAAATGTGGCACCCCCTATCCAATGGGACCAACATTGAGATTTTATTTGACTTATGGGACTAAATGTGGCACATCCCAATCCAATGAGACCAAAATTGAGATTTTATTTGATTTGTGGAACTAAATGTGGCACATCCTAATCCAATGAGACCAAAATTGAAATGTGAGTAACTTATGGGATGAAAATTACAATTTTCCCGATTGTTGTGATTAATAATAGAGTCGAGTTCGAGTACTTTGATTTTTCTTTGTATTGTTTTTTTTACTAATTTAGCAAAGCTCAAACCAAGTTTCAAAATTTATTAAACATAAAAAATTGATCGAACTTGATTTGATAGGTTAACAAATGATTCCAAACTTGATTTGGTCTAACTTAAATATAATATATAAAATTATTTTTGCTTAAATTAATGTGCAGACAAGTGAATTATATGTGAGAATCCAAGTGATAACGTATAATGTATATTCCCCTTTTCCAAAATTATAGGGTGTAAATTGAAATTAACCCTTTTTTATCTATAACCTTTGGACTTCGAGCTATGTTATGTTTAATTCATATTTATTATAATTCTAAATTATAGAATTTAGTATAATATTGTAATTTGTAACTATTAATTAGATCACAAAAACTAAATTAGATATTTATTACCATCATGGAAAATTAACCAAATAGCTGGGAAATAGTTCAGCCATTGGGCTTAGTGAACCGGCCCATGAATATAAGACTTGGGACTTTACTGAACCTCTCGAACCAAATTACCTAGACAAACCCGACCCATTTTAAGCCCATACACTTGAACCCGACCCACCTACCATTTAAAGCTAGTATATTCATACAGAGATGAATTTGAGAGTGTTACTTTTTAAATTTTATTATTTTAACATTTCGTCTCTTAGTAAATTGATATTCTTCTCTGACTTGAAGTGAAAACATTAATTAGAAAATCAAGATATATATTGGAATTTGAATATTCAGAGACCTTAATTAATCAATTAAGTAATAATCAGTAGATTGGGTCATTTTTATGAATTTTTGAACATTCGCATGGAAGGATAATTATAGTCATTCTGAGATGGGAGCTATACATACAAGCTCTATAATACTTGAATATTGTGATTATGATAAATTTGAAATCACATTCTCTGGCATAAGATGATAAAGAATTCAATTACAACAAGTTGTACAATTCTTAATTACTTCATGTCTCATGCATATTCTTATCTTTTCCCTATCTCATCACATTCCCAAGTATTATATAACTGATATATCCAAAATATTTATGAATATATTTTTCAATCTAAAATATTCATTCCGTCAATTACTAATTAGAAAAGACTAACAAAGTAAGAAATTGACATATTTTTGAACTAAATTACTCTCATTTTTTCATTTTAGCATGTTATTATTTATTTTTTTTGAGTAAATTAGTTACACATATTAATGCACAAAAAATAGACAGACTTAGAATGATATTTGGTGGGAATAGAACCAAAAGCCCCTAATACCTTGATGTCTCAATTTCGCCAATAGAGTTAAGTTTCATTAGCTTAGCATGTTAGTTATCTTAAAAATACTTTTTTTCACAAAATTCAGAAATTCAAAATTAAAACCGTAATTAATACCAAGTATCATTTATCATATATTAAGAATTTTAAATATTTAATTTCTATACAATATCATTTAGTTTCTAATACAGAATGCTAAGGACGATCGAGTCCATAAATTTATTAACATGGGACTTTTTGAATAAAAAATTGTTGGAACAAAAATTTTCAAATTGAAAAATATTATCACAAGTTTTAATTTCTCCCATTTATTTCCAGACAATATAAGTAGAATAAAGATGACTTTTGCAAATGAAATTTCCAACTTTTCAATATCATCAATTAATACCAAGTATCATTAATCACATATTAAGAATTTTAAATATTTAATTTCTATACAATATCATTTAGTTTCTAATACAGAATGCTAAAGGCAATCAAGTCCATAAATTTACTAACATGGGACTTTTTGAATAAAAAATTGATGGAACGAAAATTTTCAAATTGAAAAATATTATCACAAGTTTTAATTTCTCCCATTTATTTCCAGACAATATAAGTAGAATAAAGATGACTTCTGCAAATGAAATTTCCAACTTTTCAATATCATCATCAATAATTTATTGTGATGATAGCAATGGTTGAATCTTTTGACCAAAAAAATGGATAGAAAATTTAATGCATCGCAATTTGCATATTTAAAATGCCGTGAAGATAGAAAGAGATATTAGTTCAGATCATATTTAGCTTTTTAAAGCAAATTAAATGGAAGTGATCGAGCAATATCAATCGTGTACACTTTATAGAAGCAAATGTTATTTCTATGACACTTATTATGTGATTAGTTGAACGTGGTGAAAATCGAGTTATGATAAAACTTCCCCGCGTGGGATAAAATTTAAAAACTACTACAGGGACACGAAAAATTCACTTGCGTCTTACATCCAAAATTTCCTTTTACGTGTATATAATCGTCTTTCAACCTTGTACTTAGTTTGTCCTTGCAAGGCTTTGTTTTCTTGTCGTGCAAAAAATTGATTGTGATGTTTTTGTTCTGTTCTAACTCAAGACCAGTCTGATAGATTATTGTGCTTTACCAGCCTGTGAACTCACTTGCAATCAAGAAAAATGGCAGTTTCCGAAGCGAAAATCGCAGTCGTCCCTCCAAAATGTAATGATGTGTTTAAGATGGGAAAATTTGAGACCACCACTAAACATGTGAAAAAATGGGATGCTTCTGGTCCGCCAACTGAGATATTTGTCGTCGCCCGGTCACAGAGGGCACGTACCCTGTGCTGCTGTTTTGCCATGGATTCCTGTTAAGTAACTATTGGTACTCCAATCTCCTCCAACATATTGCTTCTCATGGTTACATAGTTGTAGCTCCTAAGGTAACTAGCTCACACAGTTCCTGATCATGCTCTTTCGCTTTAATATACGCAGTAACGAACGTAAAAGCTACTTGCAAAAACTTATGCTTTGATAACTAAATAGTAAAATACCATAGAAATGTAACCAAAAAAGATTATAGGAGTCTGTCAGAAAGCTGCTTAACCACCCCAGCCAGCCTAAGCTGATTGAGAACGATCCTCTACTGCTCACATGGTTCGATAAACCCGAGCCATGGAGCTGTTAATCACGCTCTAGTTAAGCAGCCACGGTTCATCCACCAAACTTGATTTCTTGTCTCCTTAGAACTCAAGGATACAGAGGTACGAGCCTATAGAACAGATCCTGTTCAAGTAAGGTCGTATCCTTTAAACCTGATGTAGCTGTATAAGAGTAAACCAGTTATTTGTAATTTTCTGATGTGGGATCGTGTTTTACTTGTCTTTCTGTTCCAAGGGCTTTAGGTCAACACTTTTTTGGTAATGCTTGACTATAACTTATATTACGGATCCCTATGTAACAATTATTGCTTATTTAACTCCACAAATTATAATTTTATTACAATACTTTGTTTCTAGCTATTAATAGTTGCAGATAGTTTATATTATCATACTCTTATTTTCTGAACATTGTGAATCACTGTATAATCACCATAATACACTAACAAATAACTTCTTCCTTCGCTTTCCCAAGCCCTTCTCCAGTAACCGCGAGGCCCCGTACGCATAATATACTAACTAAAGCCATCATTATGGCAGAATCGAGATTGTTGTCGCATAATACATATTATTAACAATGATGACTTTTACATTGTCAATTAACATTTTATTACTAATATTGTTTTTCTTCGCGTGCTGCAACACACTCGAAGTCTCGAACTATTCGTTTGTTCTTCCAATATAACACATTCAAATACTACTTTTCCTTTTGTAGTTCTATGGATTCATAAGCTTCCTCTGGACTTCCATTTCAAAAGAAGTGGAAATAGCAACCAAAGTCATGCAATGGATATCCTCAGCCAAAGGGCTACCCCTTGTGCTTCCACAAAAAGTTTCTCCAGACCTCAACAACCTTGCTCTTTCAGGCCACAGCAGGGGTGGTAAATCTGCTTTTGCCCTGACATTAGCAAGTTACACCGGACCATCAGGAATACTCGACAATAACACCCCAACCGCTAAATTCAAAGCATTAATAGGCGTTGATCCTTCGGCAGGCTCCGCAGTTCAACTTCGTCCCAAACCCAAAATCCTTAAGTATATCCCTCGATCTTTTAACATGTCGATCCCCGTGGCTATTATTGGCTCTGGCTATAGTAACCAATCACAATGGCTATGTCCACCCTTTGCTGCAAATGGCTGTAACCACTCCGAGTTCTTTAATGAGAGCAAACCGCCCGCGTGTTATTTTCTTGCCAAGGATTATGGACATTGTGACATGCTCGATGATGGGATCGCGTTTTGGTTGCGGTTTATATGCAAGAGTGGGAAAGGTTGCAAGAAGCTTATGAGGAGTTGTGTTGGAGGGATTGTGGTGGCATTTCTTAAGGCTTATCTGGGAGATGGTAATGAGGAAGATTTGAATGGCATTGTGAATGAACCAAGTATTGCTCCTATAACTCTTGATCCGGTTGTTTATGTCAAGGAATGAAGTAAAGAAATGGATTGTACTTAAAATAAGTTGTATCCAAGGTGATGAAGTTATGATCAAAGGCAAATAAGAAGCTTGTAATTGATGGGGTACAACAATCTTTAGGTAATTAGAAATGTACTATATTGTCATCTAGAATAGTAATGCATGGATTTTAATACGAAACACACGGTTACTCTGAAAATCTTAGGATATAATACGGCTTTCCGAAATAATATATATATATATATAATTAAATAAATTAAACAAATATATGTATCTTATTAAAGAATATATAAAGATAAAGGGGGGGAGGGGGGGGGGGGGGGGGGGGGGGGGGGAGAGGATGAATATAGATGAAGTGTTGCTATTTTCTCAAGTAGTTTTAGGCACTTGCACATTTATAAGTCCTTCAACTTTATAAAATATGGAACGTGGCAATGCCATCTAAATTCTGTAGACTAGGAGTTTACAAACATTAGTTGATTTAGTACTATTTCCTCAATTACTTTAAATCTTTTAGTGTCTAAAAAGTGTCGAACATGTCATTAGCTGTGTCAAAATCTTATATTGTTTGACTTATGGACATGATAAATTCCATGTTTGACATGTGTCAAATACGTATTATGTCCGACATGATGTTCGATGTGTGTTAGGCATGAGACGTGATGATTTTAGGAGTGCCGGTACTGTATATTAATGATAATGAAGTGAGAGTAGAATTGATATATATATATATACTAGGGAAAAGCAAGAACCGCGCGTTGCGCGGTCAATAATGCCCAGACTTATATTTAAAAAATGAGTAAAAAACATTGCATGCAAATGGTAAGTATATAATTTTCAAAGGCAATATAAAAAGTGATTAAATATCAGTACGTTAAAAAAACAAAATTATTTTGACATCATTATTTTATATAAAATTATTCGTTGATATCCCATTGAAACCCGAATAGATTGTTTTACTTCATACACGTGAAAGTTGATAAAACAACATATATCGCACTCCTTAATATCGCTAATCAAAATCAAATACAAATTTTATAGTTCGATAATGTTTCACATAAATAAGGTTGAACAACAACTTGTTCGGATACACTCGACTCATTTACATCATTATAAATACTATATCAACGTTGATTGGTGGGTCTTAAAGTTAATCATTACAATGACTAATGGTGGGTAATCATTATTGATTTTTCTATAATTTTTATTCGATGGGGGTGTTTAAGAAAATGGTCATTTACTATCATCTCCCTCAAAGGAACAACATGAAATATAGTTTCACAAATAGAAAAATCGGGTTGTAAATTCCAATCACTACTATAATCAGATAATAATCCACTGTTTTGCCCAGTTTCCATCGTAATTTGATGATGAAAATGAAAATAATTTTTGGTTTTCCGATAGGGGTGGTCAGTGGTGGCAAAAACATGGGATTATATATATCTATATATATGGAAGAGAAGACGTTTCTGGTTTTACTCAGGCTCCTTGTCCTTTAATGTCAAGAGTCGTGTGACTGTGGTCACTTTAATGTCAAGAGTCTTCGTTTCCTTTAATGTCAAGAGATGTCGTGTCCTTTAATGTCAAGAGTCGTGTTTTTTTTAACTTTAAAAAGATATATGTATCATTAAATAATGTCTAATAATGTGCTTATATTTAATAATAATTCTTTGTACCATAAAGTTGTTTCCTTATCTCGATGAAAGATATTGAGTATATTTTGAAATTCCATATCCTCAATAAAGGTTAACCAAGTTATTTGGTCTCAACAAAGGTGAACGGATCACATGGTATAATATATATACATACATACATATATATATATATGACATTAATTTAAATTTAGCACACTAATGTGTACATAGATGATAGGACCACAAATATCCAAATGGAATAAGATAACATATAAAGAAACTACCCCATTGTCAATTGGGTCCATCGTTTCATTACATTGTCTTTCTCTTTTATCACTATTTTTTTACCTAATAAGCGAAATATCCCCTTACTTATAATCTAAAAGTTAGTATAACTAAAATTGGGTCCATTGTTTCATTTCATTGTTTTTTTCTTTTATCACTATTTTTTTGTCTAATAAACTAAATATGCCATTACCAATAATCTAAGAGTAAAAAAGTGAAAAATGTCTAATAATATGGTTATGTTTAATCATAATTCTTTGTACCATAAAGTTGTTTCCTTATTTCGATGAAAGATATTGGGTAGATATATGAGTTACGGATATGGTCCACTTTTTTATGATGTAGAGTTTTCTTTCAAAACTCTCACATCCTTAAATAAGCAAATACAATTAAAGATAATACTAAATATTAAACTACATCTTCGTTCCTCATTGCTGTACCTCACTTAATCATTAAAATACCATTGATAACAACTTAATTATTAAATACAATTAAGGATAATAATGATGTTCTTTTTCCGTCTTGCTGCTCGCCACTTATAATTAAAATATAATTCATATCGACTGAAATGATTAGCATAGTCAGTCTGTTGAGATTAACATATAATTGTTATCCACTTACTGAACCGATTAGCACATTCAAAATCTATTCAATCAACAATTTCAGTTTTGCAAAATGCGTCTACCCATAATTAAAGTCTGTCTAATCACACCACTAACCCCACTAATCACACCACTATCTCCACTAATCAAACCACTAACTCCACTAAGAATCATAACAAAAGAAGACTTCCCAAACCCTAAACAATCAATTATAAAAAATATTCAATTTATAATTTTAAAAATTAAATGTAGAAATTCTAAGAGTCGTGTGTCTTTTTAACTTTAAAAAGATATATCTATCATTAAGTAATGCCTAATAATGTGCTTATGTTTAATAATAAATTTTTTGTACCCTAAAGTTGTTTCCTTATCTCGATGAAAGATTTTGGATAGATCTTGAAATTCCATATCCTTTATAAAGGTTAATTAAAGTTAGTGAGGATCAAAATTGAACAATATCTTCCTCCACCAAACCCTACAAAGAATTTTCAGAGTATAAATAAGGAATATTTGTTAGGATCATCTTCTACGAAAAAGAGGAGATATAAACAGGGGAGATAGGGCATCATCTTGCACGAGTAGAAACAGAGTATAAACAGGGAATTTAGGGGATCATCTTGCACAAGTAGAAACAGAGTATAAACAGGGTTAGTTCATATAAACAACCATGGAACGAGGTACAATTTCTAATAATAAACTTAGTTTCCTTTGTGAGGATATAATTTTTCATGTTATGGGAAGGTTATCAAGGGATGCATGCATTGTGGAGGCTGCCCGATTAGGTCTTTTATCAAAATATTTTCAACATTGTTGGTATTCCATCCCTACTCTTTTATTCGATATTAACCGTTTCGAACAAAGGGGTTATCATGGTTTAGATTTTATTCATTTTGTTAATCGCACTATACTTGAACATAATGAAAGTGTGGTTGAAACTTTGAGCTTTGAGTTACCAATGGGGGCCGAGGCATTGCATTCGATAAGGCAAGAGTGGGTGGCTTTTGGAATAGATCATTCTGTGCGCATACTGAAATTAGTCGGTCGGTTATCCACTTCACTCCCCAACGGTCTGTTTTTCTCACAAACTGTTATTCAGTTAAAATTATATCTACCGAACTACATTGTTAGGTGGGAAGATAGATATAATTTACGAAATTTAAAAAGACTCATATTGAAGTACATTGTGCTGTATGATAACACATTTTCTTTACGACTTGGAAAATGGTGTCCTCAGTTGAATGATTTGCAGTTATTCAATTGTGATTTTAGAGGACTAACAGAATTTCAGGCATATTTGCCTTCTGTAAAAATATTCAAGATGGCATTCAATCGAGCCCAAGGAAATGTGAATATAAAAATACACTTCCCCAATGTAGATGTCCTTGTTATTTTATTGAAACAAGATGAACAGGGTCCCGGTCATTTACAAGTAATGGGGCCGTTAGCTCGTTCTCTACAGTGGATAGTACACCGTCATGTACAATACATCGGATCAACTTGCTCAACATATCGACTACTTCGAGAGTTTGTAAAAATGACGAAAGAATTGTTGTCCAGCGAACGAGCACGTGTGCCGGTTGATTTTGTTAGGGTATATCTATATATCATTGTTTGAATAAGTGCAAATGCTTTTAAGAAGTTTTTTTGATTTTTTTTAATTGTTTGGTTAGAGGTTGGCGCATGTGGAGTCTCTACATCGCATTATGGCGAGGTATTTTTTTGTTAATATGCACTGTCTAGAGATCAGATCTTCGAAGCTGCTTGACAATCTTGCTGTCACATTGGTGCTCATCAGTAGATGTACAGGCTTGAATAAACTTAAAGTCGATTTGGTGGTAATATTTTAAGTTTTATTGTTTGTGGTTTATTAGTTATTACATGGTTTATTAAACACGTTTTTTGTTTGGTCTTCTAAAATAAAATTGTAATTGACTTAACATGTGTAGGGTGCACCATGGGAAAATGCGGGCATTAGTGTATCCAACTACGTAAAGGACTGGAAGTTGCAAACAATGGGATTGGAGTCATTGAAAGAGGTCACGATATTCAACTTCTCGAGTTCTGATTGCGAGCTAAGCTACATTTTGTACGTGTTGTCGCAAACAACTGAGTTGGATACACTAAATATTTACTGTGTTAATCAATTTTTTGATGATGTAATTGGTGTGTATAAGAGGGCATCAATTAGAGCATATGAAGGTACCGCGTCAAAAAATGTGCAAATTCGTTTCATAAAAGGGGCTTACCCTATAATAAGAGTAGAATGAAAATTGCACAATAATTTTACAGTAGTTCGAAATATCAATTTGATCCAACAATGTACTTAATTTGAATATGAATGTACGAGGTCAAGCAATTTGCACAAGGGCACTTAATTTCACATTCTTTGCCAAGATGTTTCATAACGAAATTTATAAATGAATCAACTCCAAAAAGTTCTCACCCAGTTCATTTTAATTAACAATTAGTAAAACTAACATAAACAAATTCAAAGCAACATCCATAGTGAATAAGACCGCAGCATTCGATAATTGCATTTCAAAGTCCAAAAGCATGAACAAATAATTAACCGAGTATTATTGCAGATGGATACACAACACTATTAATCCAAAGAGTGAGG
The DNA here is from genome assembly GCA_019426215.1 of Buddleja alternifolia. NCBI lineage: Eukaryota > Viridiplantae > Streptophyta > Magnoliopsida > Lamiales > Scrophulariaceae > Buddleja > Buddleja alternifolia. Next base: position 53,139,977 of record CM033391.1, read on the forward strand.
TGAAAAATAGTAGTTTGGAAAAAAAACCCAAAAAAAAATCCTACTCCATGGCCTAAGGAGTGGTTATTTACGTTGGATTCATTTATAACATCAAGTCCTTTTCCGCTTGGAAAACCGTATGATGGGTACATGTTCATCATCGGAATCAGCTACACAAATCCAGCGAAAGCTATATAAGTGGGTATGTTTTAAGGAAAACAACAGTTACAAGAATATGTGCAATAAAACGTAAGTGCATACCAGGAAGTATTAATTTGCGAGGGCCTTTTTCAACAAGCGGATTGACATCAACGTCTGAATCGCAAGGTATAGGTTCTTCTATGGGAGCACACATTGTGGTGGACGACAAGCAAGGAGGAACCTTATCCTTGTAAACCAGTTTATCTGAGCAACGTGGAACGTATAAATTAGACAAGGGAAAAAAATCATGAAAGATGTCGTAATCTCAAAGAAGACACAGAGCCAACCACTATCAAACAGCTTCTTTGTAGTTGTAGTGGAAGAAACAAGGTTGAGAGTGTGACTTTGAGTTCCAGCAGGCGTAGAGCTAAGCTTTGCTTCTGCTGCTATCAGGTTATTTGCGTGGGCCACACCTGCACAAATTTATAAACTTAAATAAATATCTGAGGATGTGGAAAATGGTTGATGGATAAAGTTGAGGTAGGAAGATGTATGGTCTTGCCAGTAGGGGTAGTTGATTTCGAACCCTCTAAAGAGTCGTGCAAAGGTGATAACTGAGTGAGCAAAACAGCTTTGCCCTTATCATCTTTACCAGGTCCAAGATCAGGTGTGTCAGTCATTGTCATGTCTTCATTTTCATCGATAATATCTGTGATTATATACTGGTCCTCTTCACCATGGTTTCGCAAGATGTGCTTTTTCCTAACAGTGAAAACGCATGCCTTCTTGTTGAGTTGTTCGTTTGCAAAATGCATGAAACCATTGAGCCCCTGAAAGTTAGTAAATGTCAGCTATGATATGATAGGCAATTTGATAGCTGAAACCAGTCAGAGACCACTCACCATACAATGATCATTCATGCAATCCGCCGCATTACGCCTAAGCAGTTTTTCAGCAATTTCACCAAATGCAAATGCATCAACATCGGCGTCTTTATCATAAAGCATGATTGATACCTTAGCCCTGAAGTTTCTATAGTCAATAACCTATGACAGCCCCAATCATGAACTTAATACACATATGTGATATGTCTGACCTGGGAATTGCAACGTGCAGTTCTTGGCAACGAGAACACTCAAATTCCCACCCTACTTCAGCAGTCGTAGAGGATGGGCATTTGTCGCATGCAACGTAGAAGCATCGTTGCTCCATATTTGTAATTTTTGCATAGGCTTCAACCCGCGTTTTCCCCATCTTTTTTAACGACCACAAGAGATGGACCATATCAATAAATTTAATTAGTAAGCCTCCGGACAGATTCATTTTTAACATAATAAATAAACTAATGCAAGTGTATGATATACCTCGGTCGAATTCAGAAGTGAACTAATATCCATTAACTTAACGGAATTTGCAGAAGTTGATGCACCTGATCTTGAGAGATAACTTCGGTTGACAGCAATTTCGCGCAGAACGTCAACATTTTTTCGTTTCCTACATCTCAGTCACAATCGATCAAACACGCATTCAACGTGCAAATAATGTAAATGCTAGTATGCTGACTTCAAATGAATGATTAAATAGTTTGTACATGAACTTGATGAACAATGACATTACCATGCAGTAAGCTTCGCAGCCTCAGGTATGGGGGGATTAATAATGGCACCAGACGAAGCCGTTGACCCTAAAGAAATTCCTGAAGTGAAAATATATGCACAATATGAACAATACCAATATCATACACATATTAAAATAAACAGCAACGGAGAATATGCACAATATGAACAACGCAAATATCATACACATATTAAAATAAACAGCAGAGGAGCTTTAATATATACCATAATAAGTGTTCACTATAAACCTAGTGAATTTAACGACCGGCATATTATGGGAGTCTACTTTGAGCTTCGTCCCGAAGTCTTCAACCAAATTACTCCAAAGCGTCAGGGCGTATGGTTTTAAACTGATAGACACGAATAGACCATTAAATCTATGATATTTCAATTCAAACTGTAGCATAATTCAAAAGAATGTACAGTTACGGACTCTGAATCGATGACACCCAGGTCCTGAACAGTGATATCCCTCCCACGCGAAACAATAGTGCGTTGGGGCATTTTGTCAATAACAACCACGAGAACATCTACAAAAACACCAACTCAGTGGGCAATCAGTCAGCAATGAAAGTAATGGAAGGCATAGTGGTTAAACTGCACATACAGATAAATAATAAGCGAGTAAACAAATGCAAAATCCCCAAAATACATTACCAATTAAAGATTTGCTCCCAACGAGAGATGGTAGTTCTGATAAACGAGTGAAGAGCGATGCATTTTCAGAACTCGTTGTAAAACCATCATCGACCTTCAATATAGCGGTTTTAGAGTTTATAATCCACTGGTATGGATTATCAATGATCCTATATTTTTCTTCAATAGGATTAACGCGCGCCCTAGATATAATATATGTGTTATGAACCAGCAACGTGTTGGCAAGAGTATTAATGTCACGCTGATACAAAGTGGCAACCACCTTTGAGCCCTGAATTGAAACACACGAATGGTTCAAATAACAAGCAAGAGAGAAAAAGCGCACACCGGTTCTATTTTATGATAACGGTTAAAAAATTACCTTTTCATCTGCTAATATAATTTTTTGGTACTTGGTGGGACTTGTGGTACTTTGGCGGGGCTGCATTTTCTCCTCCACCCGGACTTTCACCTTCCACGTGGGGGTTGAAGGCGTAACGTCAGCAATGAAGACCAAATTGGACTGCATCTGAACATCATAGAAGAAAGTATAACACAAGAAGGCATGAAACATTGTCTAAACTACATGAATACAGCACATACACAGACATCGCAGAAAATCCAAGCACGAAAAATAGAAGTTGCATTGAAAACAACCGTTCCAATCATATTAACTAACACATAAACAACACGTTGACAACAAAAGGTATCGACTGACACACTTAACATCAACAAGACGATAGCTTAAATATCTCAGGGTAAACAATATTTTTGGTACTATGAAGAGGTAAATGAGTATCATCGTGCGAGATTGGGCGTATGAGAATTTTCACGTTAGAGGAGGTGCGGGCCCTTGAGATGGCCACGTATAATTGACCATGGGAAAAAACAGGTTCCTGCAAATAGATTCCGACATAGTCCAATGTTTGTCCTTGAGCCTTATTAATGGTCATTGCAAAGCACAGCCGCAGTGGAAATTGATGGCGCTTGAAAGGAATGGGACACTTTATCTTATCAGAAGCTTGCAGGGGAATTCTTGGAATGAATACATGCCGACCTTTGTAGTCTCCTATAGCCACTTTAGCTGCAATCAAACGAGGGCCTAGATGGCAAACAATAAGGCGTGTGCCATTGCACAATCCCTCAGATGGGTCCAAATTTCTGAGTAACATCACTGGGCAATTTAGCTTTAGCACAAGATGGTGAGGAGGTAACCCACTAACAGAAACTGAATTTAGGTAATCTCCATATTCACTCTGCTGCCCTGGATCATCAGTTTTATTGAAGCTCATATATTCGACAGGAAGTCCCGGGAATTTATCTATAAGTTGTGCATTAATATCATCAACAATATCATTCTTCGGTGTCAATATGGCACGATTGACAACGAAAAATGGATCAGCGGTGTCAGAGTAAAAAGAAGGGAATACACAGTTGATTAATTGACTTAATGAGTCGGCAGGATTGACAAAAGGAATGCACAGATGTGATGGCAATTGTATTATATCATCGATGACACAAGGATGGGTACCGTCACCGATACTGAGCAAGAGATCAATGAACATAGGATCATCACGGGCACGCATGTTGACATGTAGCCTAAGCTTTCGGATTGAAGGCCATAAAAATGAACTAACAAGACTGGCCCCAACCATATCATCGCGAGAACCTCCCACAATTATAGGGAGTGTCTGCCTAAAATCCCCGCCAAACAGAACAACCTTACCACCGAAAAGTAAATCTGAATCGCAGACATCACGGAGTAATGTATCCAGCGCCTCGACAACACATTTGTTCGCCATTGTCGCCTCATCCCAAACTATCAATTTGGCCACCTTAATCAATCGCCCTAAACTGCTCTGCTTACTAAGCTTTGAATTAGCATTATCATCAAACTCGAGAGGGAATTTAAACCTCGAATGAGCTGTGCGCCCGCCTGGTAACAAAGAGGCAGCTACACCAGATGTGGCAACTGATAAAGCTATGTGATCATGCGACCGCACATATGCAAGAATAGATCTATAGAGAAAAGTCTTCCCTGACCCTCCAGGGCCATCAATAAAGAATGCGCCCCCCACATCACCATCTAAGGCAGAAATAATCAAGTCGAATGCTTCCCTTTGACAAGCATTTAGCATAGATGCTGAAATCAAGTCTTGCGGGGACACGATAATTGACTTCTCCCTAGCTATTTCGGTGCAGAATTTCTGTTCTTCAGTTAGTCGAATGGACTGTTCAGACAAAGAGTAGTCATTTATACTTTTTCCCATTGATTGCAGGATACAATGTATGGATTGTAAAGCCTTTTGTTGAGCTACAGCATCACTGACGTGTGGTTGTTTGCTGAAATCCTGAGAAAGTTGTAGATGGAATGAGTGCCAGAGATGGACTGGATCACCTGGAGCGCAGTAAACTAAAATAGTGGCAAAGAGGCGACGAAGACTGGGAGCCATCTGATGTAAAGAAGCCTCTTCTAAGCAGTCCGAAATATATGAGTCGTTCTCTAATAATCCCAGATGCAGTGCAGCCTCACGAAACGTAGGATATTCAAGACCGTTAACTGTTCGCAGGAATTGAGCCGAAGGTGGACACCGAATATTATTAAGTAAAATACGCTTGAAAAAACGTTCTCCTTCACAAGGATTGACTGTAACCAAGCGACCAAACCACCTCTTTTTTGGCACGTACAGACCAAGACCGCGCATAATTGTTCCACACATAATGCTCAGGAAATTCTCTATATAACAGGTTGAGTTGTTGTGCTTTTCTATCAAGAGCATTTGTTCTAAAGAATTCAGTTAGCATTGTTCGCTGAGAGAGAGGATTAGTAATAATGTCAAGCAAGGGAGCCTGTCGACCAAACCTGATTACATGTTGATTTTCCAGATGGACCTGGAGAACAATAACAGGAGGATGCATGTCGCTAAGGGCAAATCCATATATTCTCCAGTGGGCCTCCGGAGCTGCTACCCACCTGCCAGTTTGGAAATTACGAATTTCATCGTCTGCTTGTGCATCAGAATCCCCAACAATGTTATAAGCAACCCTATCATGTCCTTTGTATATATACTTGTACAAATACTTTACAAGCTTTATATCACAACATATCTCCACATTGATGTGGCAGTTGTACTTTGCCAGCAAGTACGGATTGTAGGGAACGACCCACCTATTATCAAGTCTAGATTTTCTGACAACCACAAAATCGCCATTATCCCTCCTCCTGTACATGGGGTAAGAGTTCGAACCAATATGCGTTGTGGCAATGAATTTTTTAGGGTAGTGGTTCTTGCAATTGCCATCGCGCATGCAAACATTCGTTGGGTTCAAATCCCCGCACGGCCCATGCAGCATGTGTTTTATAACGTAGGACCGAAGGAATGGATGTGAGGACGCACTGGGCAACTCTGCTGATATTATGCCATCGTATATATCTGCCGTCAAGATTTTGTGTGAAGGATTTAAAATCACAAGCCAGTGTACGTGGGGCAATCCACGCTTTTGAAATTCTACTACATAGACATACGCAGCCACGGACCCGAACACTTTCTTCCTAACAATATCATTCTTCATTTCATCCAACTTTGCCTTGAATACCCTTGCAAGAAGATCAGGTCGGTCTTCGGCACGTTCATGCTTCAAGAGCGAATCTGCAATCTCTGGCCACGCTGGATTGCATGTCATTGTAAGGAAGATATCAGGCTTGCCAAATTTTTGGACCAAAGCCATAGCATTGACATAGCGCCGTCGCATATCCCGAGGACCCCCAATGAAAGAGGAAGGCAAGACAAAACGTCGACCAACTGCGTTAGGGTTATTCTGACCATCCACTGACATACTATCTACGACGCTCTGGTAAGTATCTGTGCGCATATCAAGTTGTCGCTGCTCTGACCTGTAATAATCCAAGCGCTGAGTCTCTAATTTAATATACATGTCAATTACAAACTGCTGGCATAATCTTCCAAAGTGAAGCAGATAAGATTTATCCCGAGGACGTAACTGAAACAAGTAACAATAATATTGGCGAAGTGACACATAAGATCCCCGCTCACTACCATCTTCTAAAACTGAAAAAATGATAGAAGAACAAGAATCAGGCTAGCTTTCGTGGTCAGGAAATAATTCACAAAGTAAAAAAAAAAACAATGATGCAGAAGAATATTTCAAGATGGGGAAACACATTGGAGTTAGTACTTGGTAGGTTACTATTTTGGTGGAGTCAAAATAATACTTGTTAGTTTACAAAACTGAACAAAATAAAAAATGAAAGGGGGATAATACAATCAATACTAAAAAAACGTAAATACCTTGATTTTATACTCACGTGGAGCTTTCAATAAGCATATTTGCCATAATTCCCTAGATAGCTTTTTTTTAGAACAGCTTTTCCCAAGGGAATTTATGAAAAAAATGAGACAAGCTAAGATTTATTTCCTTAAATTGGTTGGGAACTGATTTATAGAATAATTGGCAGCCATATTTTCTTAAAGAATAATTGGAAGCCAAGTTACGAAGACAGTCCAAAGAATGGATTACTTGGGAAATTAAAAATGCACTTTACAAAATGTCTTTATACCATAAATAGTTTAAAGGCAATTAGGAAATACTTCTTTAGTGATTTTCTAATTACATGTGTTACCACAAATGAGTAGTAGATTTTGAAAAACTGCAAGGAAATTGCATTGCTCATCGAAAGCAATAACCGACCATTTTCACATTTTCATTTACATCTTTAAAACTCAAAAGGCATGAAATCCACATGAAGGGGGAAAAAGATTGAAAGCAAGAAACATGTACGAGCAGTTTGTACTCATGTGGTCAAAACATATTAGGTGACAATAATATTTTGCGCAAGCCAATGCTAGGGAGGTCTAAAAAACAATGTACAAAATGCAATGCAGAACATCGAAAAAGAGCACCATACCATCAGCTTCATTTTGCAATAGAACTGCAGCCGATTCAGCAAGATTGGGAGAGATCAATGACGCAGACTCTCCAAACGCATGATGGCCAGTGTCAACTACAGGATGTTGAGTGTGTTTCCTATGCTTGGAGATCCGAGAGTGCCATCCAGGTTCGCCTCTTGGGAACAACAATGGATATTGGAGGGGGTCATAACAGCCGTAATAATATTTAATTGTATGGCTTGTATCTTCATTGACATAAACACGTATGTCCCGTGTGATGGTCTCGTTTGATGGATCAGCCTCCTTCCATATTGCGCCAACTTGAGAAACGGAAGGCAAGTTGAAAGTGTGCTGATCCAGGGCAGGTGTACTACGCAGCACAATGGTATAATTCACCAAAGGAGTATAGTGGCGGAGGCTTCTGAAAAAGCGACAATAAGGATTGTCCCTGAGCATATGCACAAGGCTAGCAACCAAGTCAGGATTCAAATGAAAGCTACGCTGACCGGTGGTACGCACCAGCCCATCAAACTCATGAAAATACAAATCTAAATTTGAAGCAGCCGGTGCATCGTCCCTCAGGCTGCGAATATAGTGATACACCATGCCTTGAACAACCAGCGTGTATATGCCCTTGTTTGACCAGCAATAATTTTTATCAGCCTTCATACCAATGGACGTGAATGCGAGATAATTGTTGTAAGACCTTATGTGCCGCCTAAATTCAACGGAAATCTCGGACTCTCCAATAAGAAGGTCGGTCAACCCGGGCAACATTTCACGCGGGGCCAAGGAAACCTGACCCTCCCCACAACAAAAACCAGGAGGCTCGCGATAAAATCGCAAGGCATTACAATAGACACAAGGAGCTACATCCGGAAGTATCCACGGCTCAAGGGGCAGATCGTCTATAAGGCTCATATTTCTCCTCCTTTTTCGGGTGGAGGGAACAGGGGCTGGAGAACAAAAAAACAGGAAACCATAAGACAAGACGAAACAAAAGAAAACCAATAGCCAAAAGAACAGTTACAACAATCGAAACAGGGTACCAAGTGAATGATCCTCCGCACGAGAAGAAGCCACCCTGATATCCACATGCTGTTCAGTAGAAGCGTGTAGTGGTTCGGGTCTAACACTGACGGAGCAACTTACTAAGTCATCACTTAACACTTGCTTAGCAGCTAAAAATGCCTTTCTCTTGGCACTCCGAACTAACCTTCGCCCTAACAAAGATGCTTGATGTTGCTCTGTGGACCGTGCTGCATATCTCTGACGGCGAGCTCGATTCTTAGCATCTCGATCCATGCACACAACAATCTCTAAACACTTTGGTGCGATAATCCAAAGAGGTAATATACCGCAAAATGACGCATGACAACAAAAAAATCCCCGCATGAATACCAGTTACAAACATGGAACACATAGGCAGCCAAAACCAAACAAGCACCACCCAACCTAACCTAGTTAAGACACCCCAAAGGCATGACCACGTTCGATCATAGCAAAAGTATCAGGGAGAAATAGGAAAAATCTTCGAGTTTTCATTTTTTAAATAAGAAAACATGATTGTTTTTTATATTCCTTAAACCTGACCCGACAAATCAGGGTTGATAGTTTTTAATCATGGCGACACGGACCCTATATAAGACTTCAAATAAAAGGAGAAAAATGTCACAACTTGTGACAATTTGAAATTGAACACAAAACCTCTCGCATGAAAGTGGAAGTCTTACTTAGAATTTAGATCATAGAGATAAGTAGTTATGCTCTCAATACAAAAACTTTTGAAAGATTTAGGTCAACGTAGAAAGTTTCAGAATCACCACATAGCAAGAACTCGCACTCCTCGCATTTACGTCAATAAGTGATAAGAATTTATGGCAAATTCAATTTCGAAATTTGGTATTGATTGAACAAGTGCAATTTGAAAGTGGAATGAATTGTAGTTGTAAATTAGGGCCGAAAGATGCATCACACTACTTAATAGTTAATATTCAATCTGAAATCAATTGTTAAAATCTCATATTGTTGAACACATATTTTACTTTTTTGGAAAAACAATCATATTGTTTTATTCAATAAAAGTTTACGGTACAAATGTGTATCCAATCAATGTGAGGCATTAGTTAAAGATTGAGACTAAAATTGAACATACACATATTTATTGGACGAAAAGTGTGATTTACCTAATAAATCCCTAAAAATACTGTTCAATCAAAACACCCCTCATACACTAAATTTTCATTCGAAAAACTACAATTGATTAATTTTAAATTTAGGATGCTAAGGGTGTTTAAGTTCATAAATTTATTAACCCTACATGTTGGGGGGTTTTGGAATGAAAAGTTGACAAAATGAGTTTTTTGGATTGAAAAATAATTTCATGGGTTTTTATGATATTAAAATTTATCTTTAGGGGGTTTTAACAATTTTTCAATTACTATTGAACTAAGCTTATATGTGACCTAAGTGGATTAAATGCAGACGTTATTGTAAAATTTTATTTTTAAAAAGACCCTGAAACGACTTTCAATCTTTTTTATATCATTTTCATATAGATTGAGAGTTTACTAATTATTATCGTAAAGCTAATGATTTTAATAATAAAACTTCAAAATTGTATATATTTATTTCCGTAAATTTTATTTAGTGTATTATTATAAATTAATATCTTATTATGTATTTTATTGAATACTACTTTGAGAAAAATGGATAGTGTGAGCCGGAAGGATACAAGTCCAAAGTTCGTAATAAGTGTGAGCTAACTTTGAGCCAACCTATTGTCATCACATAGGTTATAAAATACCATGTAAAATTGGGACCATAATCATGAAATTAATGTTGTCGGAGAAATAGATGGGTTTTTTTTATTATAACTTTTTTGTTCTTTATGTGAAATTCGTTAAAATTAGATTAGCATGATATCGATTATTTGAAGAAAAAAAATATTTTGTGACTGAATACTTGCATATTGTATTTTTAGATAATGAGAGGTCTTTGTGAGTTTTAGGATTCTAAATTTTTTATATATATACAATTATTTTTAATTATTTTTAATTATATATATAAGAAGTCACGCCACCATCACAACTCCATACCATAAATGGAGCAATCACCACATTTTTCACCACTCCCAGAGAGGCAAAATTTATATATCCAAAAATAAATATATATATATTTCATAGAGAAAATCACATAAAGGGACATGCCAAGAATAGGGGTTTCAACCTATTTATCTGAAACGAATTTCCCCACTTTCGCTCGAAATAGAAAAGAAAAGAAAAGAAAACTACCACTACTTTAAGACAATAAAACAAATCAAATAAATAATAATACTAATGTGTAAGACTGATCTAGATAATGTTTATCTAGTCCGTGCGTGATAAAAGATAGTGGAATGGTCAGTGGCCTATATGTATGTGGCAGTACTGGCAGTGTGGGTGAGCTCTTTCTTTCAGTTTAAATATATATATATATATATATATATAATCTCGCTTTATTTTCACTTCCAGCTTTAATGTCGGCAATTAAAGTGGAGGATGAGTTGTGCAGTCAAGGGGATAAGAAAGAATTGGAGAGGTAGCGCTGACAGTCAGAAGACCCATAACTTCTTTTTTTTTATAGAAGTTCCATCTTTTTTCTTTCAGTTTAAACTAAGAATACTCAGATCCAGAAAAGGCAATTAGGGTTTCATGGGGTTACTCATCCTCTTTGATTGTGTCACTCTGTGTGTGTGTACTATATATGAGAACTATGACACTCAAAAAATTATATCCCCATCAATACTTCTTCAGTTTTTTTATTTATGTACCATTGCCCGCCATTGTCCCCATACTCTTGCTTCAATTCTGCTGACTCATATGTATCGACTTTATGGAGGAACATTGCTCCAGATCTGTCATTCAAAGGTGAAAGGTGAAAGGTGAAACATTGCTTTCGTACACCACCGCCCTCCACCAGATCCGCCCTCCACAGTCACGCATCGGCGACCGGCGGCCTCATCTCACATCACGCAGCCTCCGTCCTTCCAGTCACGCATTCCGGCCTCTTCTCACAGTCCGTCGCCATCCTCCGTCGTCGCCGCAAATTGCCCTAAACCACCTTTCATCCCGGTAATTTTCTGTTTTAATGCTTACATTTCTAACTGCAATTAAAGTGTGAAACTCAGCAAGTTTTGTAAGTTGCAAACGAGTTCGAGCTCGATCTCGAGCTAGTGGCTCTCGAGCTCGAGCTAGTGGATATCGAGCTCGAGCTAGTGGATCTCGAGCTCGAGCTAGTGAATCTCGAGATCGAGCTAGTGGATCTCGATCTCGAGCTAGTGGATCTCGAGCTCGAGCTAGTGGATCTCGAGCTCGATCTAGTGGCTCTCGAGCTCGAGCTAGTAGATCTCGAGCTCGAGCTGCTGGCTCTCGAGTTCGAGCTAGCTCGAGAGCTAGGCTCGAGCTAGTGGGCTCGAGTTCGAGCTCGAGAGTTAGCCTCGAGCTCGCGAATTTTCTATGCTCGAAACGAAATTTCCCGAAAATAAAGAGTTGCGTTTCTTCTCCTCGAGAAGTACCATTATTCGAAAATCAAAATCAGAGATTTGAATCTCCAAAGAGAACAATCTGATAAGATCCACCCCAAAACTTGCAAGAGATCTGTTTACCTATAAATAGCTATCTAATTAAATTCTAGAAACAAGTTTAGATTTGCAATATATTCACATCCTCTCAAATAACTGTACATAACTAACAGTAATCAGTTTAGATTTGAATGAACTCAAGTCGAAAATTGATCTTTGAAATGATGGTTATAACTGGAAAGGTATCATTTAACATATATCTAAAACGATAACCACGTGACCAGTGACAGAGTTGTAGAGTCCAAGAACTAAGAATAACATAAAATCTGTAAACTTATGCACCACTAATCACATGAAAAGCCAAAGAAGCTTACAACCAAAAAATAAACGAATTCACAAAAACATCAAGACATACCCTAACAACTGAAGAAAGTTTTCCGCAAATTCTGCAGCTCCAATGACAACAGCATGCCCTACACGGAAATCAGAAAACCCCATTGTAGAATACAGAAAATGAAATAAAAGCTAATAACAACATAAAATTTGAAAGCTTAAACCTGGAAAAATAGCCATACATACCCTACCAACAGAAGAAGATTTTCCCCAAATTTGGATTTAAACCCCCCAAAAACACACCGGTAATGGTATATATTAAGTATGGTAATGTATATATTTTTTATATTAAATTTTTAGTGTATTAAATTTGTTTAGTTTTTTATATTAATTGTTTTTTAGTGTATATACTTTTGTATAATATATATATGTGTTAGTGATAGTGGTGTGTTAGTGTGTATATTTATATATTTTTGTATATATTTTTTATATTAACTTTTTTTAGTGTATATACTTTTGTATAATATATATGTGTATTAGTGATAGTGGTGTGTTAGTGTGTATATTTATTTATTTTTGTATACATTTTCAGGGAAGGAAAGCAAAGGAGAGCATGGACAACCACATTTTACTGTAGCAATGTCATTCACTCCTATTAAGTATGGTAATATATATATATATAGTAAGTTTGGTTAGGGTGATACTTAGTGGCTCTAGGTGTTGGACTCTCGGAATGATTTACACCTTCACATGTATATGTGATGGTGGACCTAACCACATGTATATTTATACGCGGGGTGGAGATCACCCGAGAGTCCAGCACCAAGAGCCACCAAGTATGACCCGTTTGGTTCTCAGGTGCCAATGATATAGAATCATTGTAGGATTATAAATCAAGTACAAGAGTCCGTTTACATAATTGCGCTTATAATATAGATAAAGTCTCAAATTGTTTTAATTATTTGCGTTTAAAATGTAAGAAGATATAAAACCAATAAAATATATTAATTCTGGCTTTTTGAATTTATGGTCTTCAATCTGACTCAAAAATTCAATACCTAAATAGTCCAAAACAATCTTAATTAGGCAAGAAGCCAAATTAATTGCTCCTTTTGCCCCAATTCCACTTACGTGATTGCCAACTTTTTGGAGACTTCCAATTGAGTTCCATCCAAACTTCGTTAAGCGAGCACTTTATATATATATATATATAGAACATCTTTTATATAAGTCAATACATATAGAATTGAGAAAGTCAAAAACATGCATTTCCAATTCCACTGAGTAATTAAGTTCCTCAAACTGAATCAAAAATGTTTTCATATATAAAAGACCAATAGAAGGGCTTTATTCTCATTCATTCATCAACAAACTAATAGTAAGAACTAAAAAGAAAATGACACAGCTAGAAAATAACAATTCAATGGCTAAAACTTCAGTGTTTGAAGCTGGAAATTTGGCTGTAAAAAGCATCAAAGTGAAGAAATCAGATGCTTCTTCGCCTCCGGCAGAGGTGTTAATTGTGACGCCTGAAGATGAGGGCAGTTATCCAGTGCTGCTTTTCTGCCATGGCTACAGCACTAAAACTAGTTGGTACTCTCATCTCCTTCAACATATATCCTCCCATGGATATATAGTTGTTGCTCCTCAGGTAATTGCTAATGCTTCTATCTCTCCCACTCGAGATTTCTCGGTTTAGAGCTGTCAATCAAGTCGTGCGAACCCAGTTCACGCTTCGTTTTTATACTAGACAGCTTTTATATTGAAGGCTTAGGCTTGACTTGATGAACTTCAAGTCGGGCCCGAGCCGGCTTCAATCTGGACTCTCAATATTTTATTATCTTTGTAGTACAACTACAATTAATTAGATCAATCTACCAAACAAAAATAACCAAGAATTTAAAACGCCTTAAAATCATTATCATTACAATTAAATTATATTCGCACTAAAATTCCTTCAGAAAATCAAAACAACAATTATTTTCTATGGAGCAACATTTAGAACTAAAATATAGTTACATTTTTTTTTTTGAGGGAATAGCGATCATCGTATTTCATGCAATAAAAAGTTTCAGAACAATGCAACTCAGACTGTCTCTAAAGATGTAGTGATAACAATATAGTTACATTTTTTCAATATTCTAATTTGCACTATCCATATTATCACTGTAATTATGGATTTTGGTTGATAAATTATGAGTTATACTTAAATTGATTGGAGTAGTATATTGTTTTTATTATCTGCATATATATAATATAATATATATATATTTTTTTTAAACGAGCTCAATCTCCAATCAAGCCGAGTTTTGTGCAATTAACAAATACTCTTGTCTATACTTGTAGTTTTACCACTGCCTGCTCATTTCCATGAACGATGAAATAAAGAAAGCTGCAAAAGTGACAAACTGGCTATCAACAGGCCTAAAACTTTCACTCCCCGAAAATGTGAACCCAGATCTCTCCAAGCTTGCTCTTATGGGACACAGCAGAGGTGGAAAGACAGCATTTGGCCTTGCATTAGGCTATGCACCAATCTCCCTCAAATTCAAAGCATTGATCGGGTTAGACCCCGTCTCCGGTCCGTATCCACCGGGTTGGCCAGAACCCAAGATCCTATCCTATGTGCCGCACTCTTTTCATCTCTCGGTCCCCGTTGGAGTTATAGGCACTGGATTGAGTAATCAATGTAGGGGGGCCATAATCCCACCTCTGGCCCCTGATGGATTCAATCACTCGGAATTCTTTAACGAGAGCAAACCACCGTGTTGTTATTTTCTTGCGAAGGATTATGGTCACTGCGATATGTTGAATGATTCCAAGGCGGATTTGGCAAGTTTAGTGTGTAAGAGTGGGAAGGGATCGAAAGAGAAGATGAGGAGAGGTGTTGGAGGGATTGTTGTGGCATTTCTTGAGGCTTATTTGGGAGGTGAAAGTGAAGATTTGAATGCCATTGTGAATTCACCAAATGTGGCTCCTATAACTCTTGATCCAGTTATTTATATCAAAGAATGAAGAAGTGATTGATTATACAGTCTTATTTCTGTTTATTGTAACTTAAAATTTGAAATGTTTTTTTTTTCTTTCAAAAGATGAAACATGAAATGTTTTTCTGTTTGTTGTTTTATATTTGTAGCTGTTGTCAGTAGTCTCAATGTTAAGGGGGAAAGAAAAGGATCTAAGTACCTTGAGTTCTAAGCATAAGATCATTTAATTTGAAATAAACAGAGTATGATTTATTTAGGAAATTCATTCACTATACAAAATTATAAGATGTTAAAAATAATTTATAATCTTGATACATTAAAGTAAAAATTACAAGAACCCTAACTTATGGACTATGTACAACTACCTCCCTCCCGTTATTCTCCGTCTGACAAAATGGTCATTCCGTTAAATTTTCTAACGGAAAATGATGACACTAGCCATTAGTTTTTTCAAAAATCCAATTTTGCCCCTGGAATTGACTTCGTCTTCGTGTAAAAGTCGACTATTTATTCGGACGAGACTAACATTTTCATGTGAGGGGCTGCTTGCAATCTATTTAGATGGAGTGTGTAATGACTAATACTAATTTTAATACATCTAGGATTTTCTCCCTTGATAATTTTAACTTTCAAATCTAGTTTCATTTTATAGTGTTATGATCAAGAATTTAATGACTACCAACAAAATGAACCTACAATAGAGCAGTTCTCACGTTCCAAAACTGATATGTCAAATGTCAGATTAATTTAGTCACTGGCATCAAATAGGTACATACAGACGATCACCTGTTAATTGTGCCCCACCGTATACTAATCCACTACTAATTAGTTGTTCTTCAGTCTTCATTCCCAAAAAGTACATAAGCACCGAAAACAAGATGATGTGAAGCTGAAATCTAACTAATCGAAAATGCTCGTCTTTATATTAACATCACAACTAATGCTTCTACATATATATGCTTCAATATTCAGTACCAGACATACTACCATTTCAGCTTTTCATTAGCCAGTCTTCGGTGACTCTTCCTTATTCTTGATGGCAGCATCATTACTCTTGCTCTCCTGGAATTTCCTCCTTGCATAGATGGGATTCTTCCTCATTCTGTTCCTGTGCTGGAAGTTCAACTTCAGCAGTCGAAGTGGAAACCTCAACAGGGGAATTTTCCTTTGCATTTTCATCATCAGGTGATTTCACAGATTCACTGCTATATGTGTCTCTCAGTACATCCAAACCAGTATTCCCTGCTCCATCAGACAAATTATCCGATGCTGGGATTTCTATAGTAGGACATGCAACTTCACTTGTCAAAACCGAAACCTCAACAGGGGCAGCACTTTCCTTTTCATGTTGTTCACCAGAGTTATTGCCCAAAGTGGTGTTGAGTACCTCATTATTTAAAGCTAGAGAGTCTTCTAGAGTAGGATCTGCAACTTCAGTAGTCTCAAGGGGAGCATTGTCCGTTGCATGTTCATCAGGGTGTAGTTTTTCCGATTCTTTACCAAATGTGTCCTTGGCTACCTGGGGATTTATATTTGCTGCTCCATCAGACAAATTATCTGATGCTACAGTGTCTTCTACAGTAGGAAATGCAACTTCAGTAGTGCAAATGGAAACCTCAGCCTGAGCATTTTCCCTTGCATGTTCATCAGAGTGTAGCTCCTCAGATTCATTACCTAATGTGTCCCCAGGTGCCTTGGAAACGGTATTTGCTGCTCCATCAGACAAATTATCCGATGGTAGGGAGGCTTCTATAGTAGGCTGTTCAACCTTAGCATTTGAAACAGAAACATCACAAAGTGTATTTTCCTTTACATGTTCACCAGCAAGAAGTTGACCAGATTCATTGCTAGAGGTGTCCTTGGGTACTTTAGAAATGAGACTCTCCGCCCCATCAGACGAATTATCTTGTTCTAGGGATTCTCCCGGAGTAGAATTTTTGGCAGCCTCCAATATTTCCTCACCTCCCTTTTCTCCACCTGCAGATTCAGACTCCTTAATGTTACTATCTGGAGGCATTGACTCGAGAACAGATGCAACCTCGGAAATAGCACTATCTAAACCTTGGTCTTTGGCCATCTCAATTTCATCGCTACTTAAAGAATGGGAAGATGGTCCTGAATTATTACCACTTTCAGATACATCAGGAACTGAAACAACTGAATTGTCCAGAGGAAGGACCATATTATCAGGTTCTTCACTCTGCTGATGTTTTTCCAGTGCAACCTCATTTCCAGACTCGGGAACGGGGGAATTCACTGCATCAGCTAGCTCCAGGGCTGAACTTGATGGCAAATTATCACACGCTTGAAGTTTTGGTTCAAGGACTTCAACTGCATGATCTTCACTTAATACCTCTTTTGAGTCTTCTTGTTGAGGATCTTCCAATGTGTCCACAGCAATCTCTGCATCTGCAGCAGAATCAAGTGAGGCAGAGGGAGGACCTTCTTCTTTTTCTATTACTTGTTCTGGATCATCTTTCACAGCGAGATTCTCAGTTTCCTTCACAGTCGAGTCAACAGCAATCTCTGTATCTGCAGTGGAATCAAGTGAGGCAGGGAGAAGACCTTCTCTTTCTATTACTTGTTCCGGATCATCTTTCACAGCCAGATTCTCAGTTTCCTTCACAGTCGAATCAACAGCAATCTCTGTATCTGCAGTAGAATCAAGTGAGGCAGGTTGAAGACCTTCTCTTTCTATTACTTGTTCTGGATCATCTTTCACAGCCAGATTCTCAGATTCCTTCACAGTCGAATCAACAGCCAATTCTAAGTCTTCTGAAGTTGGAAAAGACTCTTCAGGTGTGCTTTTAGTCAAGGTAGACTCGGGCTTCGAGTTGAAACTCTGATCCCTTGAATCATCTCGGCTATCATGCTCTCCTGATTTTTCATTTTCAGCAGTCGAAACAGGAGCCTCAACTGGAGTAGTTTTGTTTTCATGATCATCCACAAGTACTTTTCCCGATACATAGTCAGTGTCTTTCATTATCTCAGAAACGGCAGTTGTTGCTTGCTCGATTGATTTAACCACTACTAAGGATTCACCCATATCAGGGCTTTGGGAAGACTCTATCAATTTGTCGCATTCCTTTACAGTTTCAGACATGCCACTCTCAGCAGCTAGAGGAACTGACCCGAAAGTTGATGCAGCCAGAAGGGTAGATTGGGAGTCTTCTGATGTGGGCAGATTATGATCACTTTTAGATATCTCCGGAATTGAAACAACTGATACTGCATTTCTTTCTCCCTTGGACAAATTATCAGATGCCACGGATTCATCCAGATCCAGATCAGGGCTTTGGCCAGACTTGATCAATTTGTCACCTTCCTTAACAGTTGATGCAGCCTGAAGGGTAGATTGGGAATCTTCAGATTCTACCAAATTATGATCACTTTCAGATATCTCAGGAATTGAAACAACTGAAACTACATTTGTTTCTCCCTCGGACAAGTTATCAGATGACAAGGATTCATCCAGATTAGGGCTTATCGAAGACTCAATCAATTTGTCCCCTTCTTTTCCACAAGAAGACTCACACTTGCTACTATCTAAATCACGGTCATTGGCTATCTGAATAGAGTTGCTGCTTAATGTTGGAAAAGGTTGGGGATCTTCAGATTTTTTCAGTGTGTTGTCACTTTCAGATACCTCTGGTATTGAATCAAGAGAAACATAATCATTTGCTTCCTTAGATAAATTATCTGATGCTGGACATTCATCAACATCCAGCGTTTTTGTTGACATAATTATTTCGTCATCTTCCTTTCGACCAATAGATTCAGACTTGCCAATCTCACCAGCAAGAGGCATTGCCTCAGATGCTGCTGCACCCTCAATAGTAGCACTAATTAAACCTTGATCATTTGCCATCTCAGCGGTGTTGCTGCTGAATAAAGCTTGGGAACCTTCAGGTGTCCCCAGATTATTATCACTTCCGAATATCTCAGGAATTGAAACAGAATTGTCCACAGAGGGGTCCTTATTATCAGGTTCTTTCTTGTCTTGAGGGTCTACACATTCTATTGAAGACTGATTCACAGACTTGGAAATTGGAGAACTTGTTGTTCTAGCTGCTGGATCAAAGGTTGAAACTGATGGCAAATTTTCGTGCAAGTTAGGTTTTGATGCAAGGACTTCATTTTCATGATCTTTGCCTTCTTTCTCTTTTTTATCTAGTTTCTGAGGAGGATCCTCAAACCTGTCCACAGGCGCATCTGTAGCAGAACCTGCAGCCATTTGTTTTGACATCAAAATGTTATATGGTTCACACTATATGGAAAGTTCTAAAGTTAAACAAGAAATATTCAAATACATCTTCATTGCTTCATTCCATGTTTTAAGTGAACGTTTACTCCAGAATTGTAAATTCCTACTTCCCTTCACTTCTGCAGATATTAGGAGATCTTGTGGCAAAAATCATCATATGGTAATCAGCATCTAGTATGCTCTAGTTCAGTGCTTTCATTAAAACTATGAAAACTTAAAATTGTGTTTGCGGTCTATTTCTTAACATAGAATTTTGGAATTAGGTTAATTCAAATATTCATTGATGAACACTAAACCAAGGAAGTATTGGAAAAATTGAGCATTTGGTTCATGGGGTATTAGAAAAGGTCAGAATAAGAGCTAAGTATAATATAGATACACTTATTTGGTAGAAAGGGTAATAGGGAGGAAGTAAAATATAACCTATAAGAGACCTCTTCTACACCCATTTTGTTCCCATCAAAAGTTGGCAGAAAAGCCGAGAACTAAAATATAACCCTTCATTTAATTATTATATTAAACCATATAGAAAAGAAATTTGTGAGTATAAAACAGAACATAAGAAATCACCACCCAGGCACCCACACATCCTTCCTGCCTATTTTCATGGTCACAAACAAGAGAAAGGAAGGGATTTAATTCCATTGGGTGAAAAAATACTGTACTTAAATTTCCCCAAGTAATAATAAACCTCCTTTCCTTTTCCTCTTCCCCCTCACTGAACCAAACATAAGTCTAGACTGAAGCTTGTCATTAAACAAATTTCAGAGTCTACTCTGTCATAAAAATTAAAATTAAAATTATAACCAAAAAAATTCCCCCAATTGTTTGAAGCTACTCTCTAGTCTCTAACAAAATTCACTTTTCTGAACAAAAAGCAATCCAATTTCCAAGAAAATAGATGGAAACGGCATCTGAAAACTCTAAATCAATTATGTACTCAAAAGAATGAAGTTTACCCCTAGGTACTCGTTCTGCAGAAATGGATGCAACCTCCTGAGCAGCAAACTGACTTGCATTTGTCAGAGCTTGATCGCCCTTACCTCTTGTAGCAACAGAAGCCCGAGTTCTTTTCTGTTGAGGTTCAGTTGATGCTGAATCCTGACCAGTTAATGTTCCAGGAGAAACGGGTACTAAAGGCTCCTGCCTCCTTCGCCTCCTTTGAGGTGTCTCTTCTAGATTTTGGACTTCACGCCCTCGGCCTCGTCCTCTACCTCTCCCTCGGCCTCTACCTTGCCTCGTCACAGGTGGGGAAGGAGTAATATACTGTGCGCCAGGAATAACAGATATTAAGGGAGGGGCCGTTTCGGGGTTCGCAGACACAGTGGCTGGATGTGGCTGACCAACACTTTCCGTAGCAACAGAACCAGTAAAAGCAGGAGCAGGACCCAGCGAAGAGCTGGATACCGAAACGGGTCCTTGTGATGATGCTGAGTCACCATTGCTTGGCACAGAACGCGATGGTAGAACAAGGGCAGGTGAAGCTGAATTTGGTTCTTCAGGAACTTCCTTTATAATGGTAGAGACAGAAACAGAAACCGTACTGGTGGCAATAGTGGAAGTAGAAATAATCCCACCTTGCATTTCTATTTGTGGTTGGTCAGTACCAGACAGCGAGGCTGTAACGGGAACAGATTGCAATGACATAGTCTGTCTTTTGCCTCTACGTCTCGGAGCAGGAGCTTCTCCTCCTGTTTGAGATTTTCGACCTCGCCCTCTACCTCGAATTGGTGGAGAAGAAGCAGGAACGACAGAAGGGAGAATAGTTGGGCCCGAATTGGGAGTAATAGGCAGCCCCAACTGTTGCATGCTTCCAGTAATGCTTCTAACTTGAACAGGACTAGCCAAAGAATCGGGACTGGGGTCAACAGGAGTTTCAACCTTTGGGCTCTCTTCTGCTTTTACAGATCCCAAAGGCACAGGACAAGGAACTGGTGGAGAGGGTTCGATCACTCTTTTAGGCCTTCCACGCCCCCTTTTAGATGGCGGTGTAGCTTCTTTCTTTTGCAGTGGCAGCAGCTCAACAGTTGGGTGCAGCAGCGGCTCTACAGTTGGGTGCGGCAGCGGCTCTACAGTTGGATGCGGCAGCGGCTCAACAGTTGGATGCGGCAGCGGCTCAACAGTTGGATGCTGGGGTAGTTGAGGTACTATTGGTGGTGGTTTAGATTCATTGATAACCACAACTGGGGGTTTTGTAGCCACCGGCAAGGTCATTCCAGTAACTTCTTCTTTCATTAAGGGAGGAGATTGTGGAGAGTCAGCTTGGCACATTCTTTCGAATTCTTCTTCTGTTAATTGCTCTTCATAAGAGCGAACCTGAGGAAATAAACAATCAAAATATAAGACAGAGAACTATATGTTAATAATTCCTTTTTATATAATTAAAAGATATAAATAACACTATATGAGTTCACAAGAAAAAGAAGCTGAAGCCACAGAAAAATACAACCATAATGAAAAGAAAAAATCTAAGTTATTCTGATCCAACTGGCAAGTCAGAATGCAACAAAACAAATTAGAGCATAAGATCACACTGCAAAATACTCAATGCAAAAATGCATATGTTAATAACACTCATTGCATAAGATTATAAAACTATACGAGTAAATATAAGTAGTGAGGACAAATATGCATAATATCACACTATAACATTCATATAAACGAACCTCCCTCGCACGTTTGCCTCTTCCATATTGTTGCGTATCAGGGCCTCCGAGAGCACCACTTTTCCTCTTCATCCCAGAATTAGGTAATATAGCTGGATTTGGTGATTCAGAGATCTTCATTACTTCATTAAATGATTTTAGGTCATCATCTGTTAAAAGTCGAGATGGCAAAGGAGGTATCTGCACGCATTTCTCTGGCCCCTCCCCCTTAAACATATTTTGCCACGCAACCTGCAGAATTTTATAGAGGTTTTTTCAATAGCAAGAAAAAAGCCCTTCGCAATCCCATGCAACTGAACAGGGCTAAAGCACAGATATCTAGGATTTCGTAGGTACCATTTCTTCTGTTCGCCTCTGCTTGTCAATTGACTCAAAAATATCGATTTCCGACTCGCTGTATAGAAGTTATCATTATCAAAATATCAGGAAAAGACAGAGATAAAGGAGAGTTTTAACAGCCAATTCTAACACAATAAAAAAATCATGCAGTTAAACACTAACAGAGTTGCAGAAGAAAAGAGTAGCCTACTCCAGCGCAACTATCAAATTTAAAGAAAAAATGAGATCATGCCAATGAAACAATTTGATGGGATTTCTACTAGTAACTGGACTGAAGATAGGATTGGGACTATAAGGCACTTAAGTTAATTTGTTTTAAGTTATTCCAATTTCTGTAATTGTTACATTTAATTTTGAATTAAATACATTCTCAAATATAGTACCAACTTCTAGCTTTCATCTTTATCTATAATGATGATCTTCACTACATAGCTACAGAGAGGGATTTAGTCAAATATCAAAATTTATTTGCCATCCCAGTTATTTCCAAACACTAAATCGGTTTTAGCCAAGTTGGTTGTTCACATACATAAGATATTTGACTACAGGAGACAGTATCTACAGTTAAAGCATCCTCTTTCCAAAATTCTATTGGTCCAAAGTTGGTCAATTCAACTAAGAGCCAAAGTTACCCGAAAATTATGAAGCCCACATGCACTGCGAATTGGTTTAGTGGTTCAGATTTTTGACAAAATATAGATGAACAGTAAATTTGATCCATTAGTTCATTCCTTTTACATGGAAAATTGGTTTCTCTAACGTACTTTCGTATACTTTAAAGTAATAAGCAACCCCACAAATATAAAAAATCATAACGTTAAGTGATTATCTGAGCTAAACATCTATTGCACGAGTAATCAGAAAATGACACCAAACCCCCATTGCACCATATTTTGCATTACATTCAGGTGAGAGCTCACAGATCCAAAATAAAATGCCACCACAAGAAAAGATCTACCTGCGCGCAATAATATCATTAAGAGAATCATCATCCAAAACAGGTGCAACCTCTTCTTTCTTGCTCTCCCGTAGAAGAGCTTCCAAGTATTCCCTTCGATCTTCAGCACTGACATATATTGCATGCATTGTAGTCAGCACAAGTAAATGCACACGGCTATATACCACTGTCGTTTCTTTTAAGAAGTATTAGAGCATACCTCGTATTGTTGTCGAAAAATCCAGCAGTTATACTTTGATTAGCAACCCCAAGCTTGTGCTCAGCAGAAGCTCTAACTTGTTCCTCCACTGTTTTGACCTGGTTCAGGAGCGAACCAATATAAGATCAGATGTTCAAAAATCATGAAAGAAAGCTCTACATATAAATAAATACAGTCAGACAGTCTCACATTATTAAACCTTGATCTGCTTTCCTAAAATTGTCTGGATATACTGATAAACTAAAAGCTATAATTATATGTATGTTGCAAAATTAAAATGAAATTGATCCTGAGTGTCATTTTATGCATAGGAATAACTATTCAAATTTAATGAAGGAGTAAATCCAAAACCAATAAACCAGGGTTTTAACCGATTAACTAGATCTCCTAAGTCGAAGCCATTAATCATAATGGTTGTTATGATTAGTACTCTACTGAATTGCGTCATTTAATTCTTGCTAAGATTTTAATAGCAATTCTGACAAAGAGAGAAAGAGAGAGAGAGAACCATAAACCAGGGTTTTAACCGATAACTAGATCTCCTAAGTCGAAGCCATTAATCATAATGGTTGTTATGATTAGAATTCTACTGAGTTGTGGCTTTTAATTCTTGCCAAGATTTTAATAGCAATCTGAGAGAGAGAGAGAGAGAGAGAGAGAGAGACTCCTCAACACAACAAAAACCCTCCCAGATATATTAGTACTGTCAAACAATAAAGCTGGCTTCAATCTATTTAAGATAGAAAGTCATCAAGTCATTTAAATAAGAAGCTCCAGAATAGGATAGCAGATCAACTTAGAAAGAAACAAAACAAATTGTTGCCTTTTTAACAAGTTCATTAGTAAAGGTGGTTCTAAGAAACGATAGGACTAACGGCGTACAAAATACTTGAATTCTCGATGTAGACAAAAGGAAATAAAAAGATACTCGACATCTGGGATTAAAGTTTTTACTGTTTCTAAGCGAAGGACGAGAACATCCTTCTTTTGTCCAATCCTATGAGCCCTTGCCTGTGCTTGCAGATCAACCTGAAAAAGTTTCAAACATTTCAAAAAATGAGACTGGGTTCTAATTTATTCCCAATTCATTAAGAAGAACAGCGTTGAACTTTGCCTGGGGATTCCAATCTGTATCAAAGATAATCACAGTATCAGCAGCTTGAAGATTCACCCCAACGCCTCCAGCTCGAATACTGGTGGACAAATTCCAATTGGTCAGCACAGCAAGAGAGATGCAACAATATTAAACAAGAATAGTAACTTCACTTTCTGGTTTCTAAAAAATAGCATTTTGTGTTTTAAAAAGATTGTGTCCGGACGAAGTTATCCCCAACCCACATACAAAAATAAGTTAAATCAATTGATTCTTAAATTGCAGATAATAAGGCACTTAAAGCCACTTTTATCGGGAAAACCAATTAAAAGACTCCAAACTTTTACTTTACCAAATACCAAATAACTTCCAAAATAAAAATCTTTTGAGATCAACTTTAACAGTTAATGCAACAAATATAGCATTTCCTTTATATAATCAGAAACAGGGGGATAAAAGGGGGTCGGACTTTGTCTTATCATACATATATCTGAAGGCGCCTTATTTTTGCTTGTTTTGTCTGTACTGGACAGTTTTTTGTTCTAATCAAGCCGACAAAGCTTCCAGGATGTCGTCAGCCAATAGCCACCACAAAAGCGACAAATATCAAAGTTACTAAATGTGTTTTCTAAGGCAAGACATGATAGCAAATTAGTGATATGGATCCTTAGAACCCATCTCATTACACATCTTCAGGGCGTCAATCACTCAGAGATCCATCTTTACTGGAGCCAAGGTTCAAATGCAAATTAATTCATAGAGAATCCTAAAAACTGCATAATTACCTGAGTAAAAATACAAAATATGGAGAACCAGGTTGATTGAACCGGTCAATGAGGCCTCCTCGATCTCCTCCAGACGTATGTCCATCTAACCTAAGATATTTATATTGTTTCCAGCAAAGATAGTCCTCCATAACATCAAGAAGTCTAGTCATTGTTGAAAAAAGAAGAACCTGCAGAGAAATTTCAAGAAATTTCAGTGATCAAGGAGGCATAACCAAGATGTGTCACGGTAGCTGACACCAATTCTTCACAATGAAAATCATGAATATCCAAACAGACATATCCCCATCTCTCCACAAGACACCAAAACAAGGAGAGAAAAATATAAAAAATGAAAATTCAACCCTCGTGATAGAAAGATGAAGACATGACTACAAAAAGCCAGCAGGACGAGGATGAGGATAAAGGAGAGGTCATGTATTACGTAAGGAGCATAAAAGTTAAGCTACAAAATAAGCCATAGGATGCGAGGTTAGTAGGTCACCAAAGAACAATGTTTTCATTCTTATTTTCGGTCTTCAAAACATACTGTTTCTCCTTAACAAAAGACAGAAGACTCACAAAGCAATCAAGCTTCAACGTAATTGTCCAAAAAGGCAAGCATTAGAACAGCATCTGACAGCACAGACGCACTAAACTATTTGATATGTTCGACCAAAAAATGAAACCATATCACATCTGAAAGATACTGAAGCATTGACAAGCACCTGAACCCATGCCCCTAAACGCACACATAGAACGAGAGTAGTTGCAACAGGTTCTACTACGAATAAAATAGAGAAAGCCCAATAATGTGATACGAAACCAAATAGATAGGGGAAAAGTAAACCAAATATAATGATTTAGCTAAAGTGGTAAAGAGAAGACAAGAAAATAAAATGAGTTAGCTAAAGTGGTAAAGAGAAGGCAAGAAAATAAAATTCCACAATATGTAATCATTCTCCAAAGCAAATAAAAAAACCAACTATAAGACATCCACTAAAAAGATCAATCCAAAATTAAGAATAAAGTGATAAGAAATTTCCAAAGCAAATAAGAAAAGCAAAATATTTAAAAGAGAAATGCAAAGCAAAACTGAGAGAGAAAGTAGCAGGCAGTTTTTTCAGTTAAATGATTATCAAAGAGCAGAATGAAGCATAATTTGGAACAATTTTTGCACCATCTCCCAACATCAACAATAAAACTCTATAATCAACAAAATACAAAATGCCAAAGAGAGGTTCCAAAAATTGATAAAGAAAAAAACAGTACTCCAGCTGCATAAAGTAACAAAATCTACCCGATGATCAGTTGCCTTCAATTTGGGTAATAATCGATCTAGCATCTCAAGCTTCCCACAGAGCCTCACAACATTAGGCAGATAATGCTTTGGAATCAACTCGTGAACCTAAACAAATAGAAATTTTCAGTTAATCAATGTCTTATTAAATCAGAAACATCTTCACCGCGCATGATTTCAAAAGAGCGCAGCAGAGGTGGAAAAAGTCACCCTTAACAACCATCAAACTTACAAAAAAAAAAAATCTAGTTCAAGTATAAAGTTAGACAGCTTATTCGATAACATTGACAGGTCCTATTGACATAACTCTGCATCAAACTTAATTTCAAAGAGAAAGCATAGAGGTGAGGAAAACTATCATAAAGATTCCGACTTACTAGACTAATTTATAAAGTTAAGACCCCACTCCCCCCACCCCCAATCACTAGACAGAAACAAAGTAACCTAATTGAAGAGACAAAGAAATACCTCCTCCACATGCAGTTGACTGAGATATGGATGGTTACATATGTTGCGTAGTTCCATCACGGAGTTATGCACAGTTCGAGCCTGAAGAAGTTTTCAGGTTAAGGAAAGAACCAGAATCAAATTTCTCTGAGCGCTTATTTCAGTACAACATAGAATGCATCAAAGTCTGCAGGAGTAGGTACTCAGAATGCAATATCCCATATGTTCACAGATGCAGATAGACATACATACTATTCTTAAGCATAAAAGAGTACGAGGGTAGCTTTATATTTGTGTATGTGCAGTTCTACATATATACTACGCGCATATGGTGGTTGTATACCAGAAGAAATCAGTATGGTATGCACATATTCATACATGCTGAAGACGAAAATGTAAAATATGCATGTAGAAAATCACAGCATGAAAAAACCTTTGAAGTTCCAATAGCACCAAGATTGTCTTCTACCCTCTTCATCAATAGTTTCTGATATGCAGAAGCTTCACATCTAATAAGTCTTTCGATCTTTTCAGGCAATTCATTTTCGACCTGGCCAAAACCATTTAAATTGACAATATGATTAGAACATGGACAGACTGTGTTATCAAAATTCCGCAAAATAAGTTGAACCACGAAAAAATTGACACTTCGACAACTTTCATGACTACAACTAAAAGCATTTAGTGGGTATAATGACCATACACAGATATTCTAAATGATTTTCATATATTTTTTCGAATGTAACAGTCGGAAGTCAGTAAGTGGATCCTCATAACCCTATTTAGACACTAGTAATTTGAACAAAAGATCTCAAAATGTCAGTGGATGCTACTCAAATCAAATAGACACTTCAATATACACGTAACAATCTTCAGTTGCCGTCATGGAGGCCTATCTTCTGTGACTCAATCCTGTCACACCCTAAACTAAATGTGATACAAATATGATACAAAACCAAAAATCCCCTTTGCTTAGACTTCTCAATGGCCAGTGGCACAGTAGATTTCCAAAAAGACCACAATCTTCTACCAGATAGCTTATTTCGTTCCAGTTGCACTCCGGCTAGGAGGTAGCGCAACAGCTTAGCAACTGTTACAATTTCCTCCGCTCTTAAAAACAATGTGGAATGCATCTTGATATAGCATACTAGTCCATGTGGTTTCCGTTCTTTAAAATTTCAATAACCATCCCAAGGTTCATAAGTGCCAACATATTTAACGTTTCCGACCATATTTATGTTTCAAAAGTGAATTTCTGCAATTAATAAGGTTCTGGTATGGATGATCCACTATGCAGTAATCGCTATATGCACATTAGGGAGACATGTTTTAACTTTCCACATATCTATGGTTGTTAAGAAGAAATAATACACATCATTTACTTCCATTCCTGTTATTAGACATCGGGCAGTACCTTGTGCTTTAATCGCCGAAGTACAAATGGTCGCAAAACTTGGTGAAGACGATTTATAATCAAAAGATTCTCCTCCTCAGATAGTAAAGCCTGGTTATAATTGGTATTGAGAAAGTTCAAATTGTGAAGAACAATGCAAACCAAACAGGACTTGTCATATTAGTATAGCATACTCATCAAACTTACTTCATCTGCCGAACTTTCGCCATTACCCTCAAATGGTTTATTGAACCATTGAGAAAAATCATCAGCTGAGTTAAAAATATTAGGCAACAAGAAATTTAGCAAT
Organism: Buddleja alternifolia; assembly: GCA_019426215.1. NCBI lineage: Eukaryota > Viridiplantae > Streptophyta > Magnoliopsida > Lamiales > Scrophulariaceae > Buddleja > Buddleja alternifolia. The sequence continues at coordinate 53,168,873 of CM033391.1, forward strand.
GCCCATAGTTCCTCAAGATTGTTCTGCATGGAGACAACCAGGGAACAGAGAGAATAATTAGAACATACCAGAGAAAAGATTAGCTAAATGATTGTTTACGCAAATACGTCAGAGAAGAAGCTAAGTTCTCAATATCTTGTTCTGTGTTTAATAATCTAATGTACAAATATAATAAGGATTAAGGAGTGCATGGTGCATAAGCTGATAAACTAGCAAACACCAGACCTGCAGGGGAGTTCCAGTCAAAAGTAATCTGTGATTACTACGATAATGTTTCAAATCAGCATTTAACTTGCAGGAAGCATTCTTAATGCGATGACCTTCATCGATTATGATGTAATGCCATTGTATTTTGCTTAGTTTTGGTCGGTCATGCTTGTTCATCAAATACTCGTATGTTGTTAGAAGAACATTGAATTTCTGATGAACAATTTGTTCCCTGCAATGACACATAGACTGCTAAATTCTGACAGGAACTTAAAAGAAAGTACAAAAAACCATCTACAAATATTCACAAGGCATACTTAAATAGTCTTCGGCGTTCTTCAGGGGGTCCGGAATAAACAATTCTATGGATACTGGGTGCCCAGAAATTGATTTCTGACTCCCATCCAGGTAACACTGAAGACGGTACAACTACTAGAAAAGGTCCTCTGTCATTCTTAGTTTCCATCAGGTAACAAATCAGAGATATAACCTACAAGGAGGAATTCATCAGATCCAAAATACCATTTAGAAAACTATTAAATTTTAAAGCTAGTTATATAGGATTACTTATCACACAGCTAAACATATATAATACCTGAACAGTTTTCCCTAAGCCCATCTCATCTGCTAGTATGCCGTTCAAATGGTTATTATAAAGAGAAACCAACCATCTTAGTCCATTCATTTGGTACCTTAAACAAAACCACAATATGGACTCAATAAGCGAACATTAGGTAATACTATGTATGTTACCAGCAAAAATTACTGAAGTTAGAGGTCTTCATTAAAAACGAAAAACCCAATAAGTAGTGAAATCTACAATTTCAAGAAATAGAAGAATTAAAACAAGAATACAGAGATCACTCACTCTCTAAGCTTTCCACCCACAAGGCTGGATGGCTGCTCAATAATATTCTCTTTTACACTGCAAATAGAATAATTAAAACCCAATAAGAAGACAGAATCAGCATTGATAATGGATACAGATACTCAACTGCATTCAAAATTCTTCGAAAGAAAATCCTATCTGGAGAACGGAGACCCAGCATTTACATTACAAGAGAAGGGGAATAAAAGGGAAAGAGAAGCTCATGGCAGTTGGATCCACATAAATGCATTCAAAAACCACAAAATGTTACATGCCAAGTCATTCTCAAATATATGATGATGACAATTATAATGTTACCTATGAGCCATCGTGTAGTACTTCTCATTGCTTTCCAAATAGTGCTGCATAACAGAACACACATGACATAATTATAGAGGACAACCATCTAAGAGACCATCTAAATGAATGATCTTGAAGAATTTTCTGGATAAATGATTCCATAATAAACAATGAAAAGGAAACCTCGGCCTGATCTTTTTCATCTTCATTCTCGGCAGAAACTTCACTCTCCTCAAAGAAACCACTGCCCTTACTATCCTCTAGATCAGTCTCAAATTGTTTTGACACTGCCTTAGCCTCCTTCAATTTGGATCCAAGCTTTTGCAGATATTTCTCTGTCTCTTTTAGCAGTTGTTTAACCCGATCTGATTTTGCATCCTACAAAATATTGGAGTCATCATCAAAGATAAGAAAGAGAATTCATTATCCAGTGTGTTAACTGTATTTAAGCCATAGTGCACCTTGACCATGCGGAGATAGCCTTCAACATCATTAATTTTCAACAAATTAATCTTTTCTCGCTGGATCCTGTCTATCTTCTCACGATGAAATCGTTCCTTCCTCTTGTGAAACTCTCTCACATATCTATTGAATCCTTTCAACCGCTCTCTCTTTATTTTGAACCCATCTTCCAATCTTTCTCTGAGGTAAGCATCATTGAGATATCAAAAAATTTATCTATTTTCACTTATAAAGATAAATACTAGATAATTATCAGGCGAGAACAACTCATGCAAGATGATAAGCAGAACAAAAATACCTGTGAACTTCTATCTCACTAAAGAATTCCTTCTGCCTCTCTCTAATTCTCTTTTGTCGCTCCTCCTTCATTTTCTGCTCATATCTTTCAATTTGTCTTGATCTCCTGCCGATTCTATGCTTCTTAATTGATTTCAATCTATCCATTTCACTGGCTATTGGTCTAAAAAAACCATTTAAGATATTACTGCAGCAAAAAGTGATCAATTGTCATAACCAGACAGACAAGACATTTGATGTCAAAGATTAAGAGTGAGAAAAGAGAACCAAAAGATAGAATTAGCAAAATGAAGTGGATACACAATTGCCACTGCCTGGCATAGGAGGAAGGTTTAAGGAAAGGAAGGTTGCGGAGGTCAACACATAGAGATCGAAGAATTCCGATCTGAAGACAGAAAGATAAATTACCTTCGAAGACTCCGCTGCAACTCCAGCAACTGAAGCTTCTTCAATTCAATCACACTTTTGGTCTTTGCAGAAATATCTTCAGAAGAGCTTACAATTTCCTGCAACATAAGTGCAAGAAAAAAGATCACAACCACTTGAAAGAAGCTACTAAACCAGAAAAATGACCTGGAAAAAGTTCTTTGTTCTCATTGCACATTAAAAAAAAAAGTGTGGGGGGGGGGAGGGATTGACAAGCAGAATAATTCATTGAATCAATGGCTTCACAAAACTACATGGGAATATCGAGAAGTGCTCTTACAGAAACTTAATTAACTAAAGATCAATCAGACTTCGATCTTACATAGAAAACACAGAAACTTCAAACAGGATACTATCAAATATTCCGAATTTTCATTTCTTTAAACTAAGTAAATTGGGTGTGGGTTGCATTGAATCAAACCAAGGCTCAAGTAAACAGAAAGGTCAAATTCTACACACAATTTGAGAAACAAAAAGACAGTTTGGATTCTACAAGTCAATAAACAAACATAGGTAATTAGAAAGTACAAAACCTTCAAAGATCAACAATGTCTTGCTTTCAATAGCATAAATCACCTTTAAGACATGTTAACAAAAGAAAATTGTCAACAAAAAACACATCAGACAACCAAATAATAGCTTATCTTAGAGTAATTTTTATCTTTAAAGAAAAACAAATGAGATTTAGTTTCTGGTATCCTGAAACGTTCATGCAGAGAATATAATAAGTGTTGAATCAACCAAGTCACCACCTTCTAAAAAGGAAACTTCACGTAAATCAATATCGCATCAATTCTGAGGACTGATAAGGGAAAGCAACAAGATCTGACGAAGTATAAGGTAGGAAAGAATAACATCTGATGAAACCAAGGTACGAAATAAAATGGCCAATAAAGTAGAACAACCCCTTAAGTGAAAGTGAGAGCTAAACTCTATATTATGGATGCTTTGAAAGGCCAACCAGAGCAGGAAGTACCAAGACACAAAAGCAATTAAAAGACGAGCAATCGTACCATAACCACAATAAACTAACGCGGCTAGCTTTCAAGAAAAATCAACAAACTGCACTTTATCATCAAGGAAATATAAGGGCAGAGAATATAAATATTTGCTACCTCTTGATATCAAATACATTGCAGCACTTTAACGGTTCATCAGATGATCCTTAAATATATAATCACAATAAACAAACCTTTAGCTTATCAGAACAAGCAGCAATTTTTTGCTCTGTTTTCTGCTGTTTCTGTGCCCAATTTTGCTCAGTGAGAACCTTTCTCTTCTGCCGGTCCAAGATCCATTTTTCAATAGTAGTATACTTTGGAGAAGGTTGCCTGTCAGTCGACATTGAACTGTAATCCTCTTCTTGATCGGTCTCTAACACTGTAAACGAATTTCCATCTTCTAATTTATCAGCATAAATAATTTTTTGAAGTCCATCAAAAATCCAAGAACTAGAAGCACTAAAGCTTTAAACCACAAAAAACACATACTATAAAAATACATAAATAAGCAAACAAGAATCTGTCTAATTCTCGTATCAAAGGGAAACCTTATTCTCATCTTTAATTACATCACAGCGTATTGTTCTTACCTTGTGAGCCATTGTTTTTCATTAAATTAGAATCTTTAATTGGCATTGCAGGGTAATTTTGGCCACTCATTCCTGAGACAGGCTTCCACTGATCCTTTACCGGAAAGCTTGGCATCTTCTTATCAGAATGTAGCTTTCCTAGATTATTGCCATCCACGGGATTTTGAGAGTAACTTGTGGCATCTTCTTTTCTGTGTAGCACCCCATCATGCATAACAAAATTGATAGATAGTGGTTCCTTCGAAATACCATTTGCAAATCCATTTCCAATCCCACTACTCTCCTCAAGCTTTGATTGTTCACATGGGCCTATGGCTGCAGATGATATTTTTGTTGTCTGTTGGCTTTTCCCAAAATCATCCTCGTGGTTACTCTTAAATATTTCCCTTGTGCTTGAATAATGTGGTTCTCTGAGTGCAGATGCGTGTAATTCTACTGCTTCCTGTGCTGGAATTTCGGTATCCATTTTCCTTCTTGCCACTAGAGACTTTCTGTCTTGATCATTTTCTGCAAGAATAGCAGGTTGACCACTTCTCTCGTATTGCATTTTTGCAAAATCAGCTTCTTTCGATGAACTGGTATCCATAATAGTTGGGCGACTCTTACCGCTACCTAGTCTTTCCAACGACCTTGGAACTTCCAAACCACTGCTTGAATCATGAAGAGATTGTTCCTTCCCTTTCTGATCATTGTGATCTCTGTGAATTCCATCTGCAAAACGGGGTGTCATTTTCAAAGATGGTTAAAGATTTGCAAATAACAAGAAGCATAGTATATACCTTCTTTGATATAAATGTTTCCAAGTGCAATCTCAAGGTGCAGTTTTTTTGGCATCATGCCATTTCTGCAAATGAAATGTAACAATGTTAATAAGTACCAAAGTGCAGAATTTCTTACTAAGGAAAGTGAGCCATCTAGTAAGAATTCAACCTGATAGCGAGGAACACAAGGCACTGAGCTCTGAGCTGCTTTAGTTGTTGTTCCTTGAATGGGAAGGCAGCATTGGGAGCCTGAGAAATAGGAGCTTTCCCAGCATCTCTAGAGGCTGTAGTTGTGAGCATGTTTGTGTTTGAGTGACTGCTTGGGCCACCACCCTGTCAAGACAAACTCAACAATTAAAATCCAGCTAAATCAAAAATTACATCCAGAGATCAGTATTGCAAGAAGAAGTTCTTTGAGGCCACATGCTAAAATAGCCACTAATAGGCAAGTAAGAGAAATGAAATTCTCTGATTTTTGTGTCAAGGAAGTACCTTATTTGCAGTCACTGCCATACTAGATCCCCCACGATCCAATGTCTTCCCAGCTATACTTTTACCAGCAGAATGCTCGCCTGAGAGAATACCAGGAACCGCTTCCATGCTTCTCTCCTTCGACTTCTTGGCAGCAAAACCGTGGCTATCAAAGGAAGAGCCACCAAACTGCATTTGATTAACTTGTGCTGAAAGAGACGAACCTGGAGGACCAGGAGAAACTCCATGAACCTTGCTGGCACCACCTGAAATTCAATGCCGCGGATTAGACAAAAATGCTGATTTTGAGAAAGGTAGTTTGCCAATTCATTGAATCCCTACCTAACAACGACTGGAAAGGTTAAAAGTAACAAAGTAAATAAAAGTTTCTTATTATCAGCATTTACAGAAACGAAATTGTTCCAATTTATCTAAATGGTGCATAAACATTGTTTTTGTGCATTGCAAGTGCACAACTAATTGAGTTCAAGAAGTATATAGCAGATAGATAATATAATACATAATACGCTTTGTTCTATGAGCTTCTGCCACATATACAAAAAAAAAGGCGAGGACAACTAAACATTGTACAAGGAGCATCATGCTATGCTATATATGTAAATCCCTCAAATGAAGTGCCTATTCATATGGAAGAAGAGCTTTCATGAGGTCAAATCCAAAGCAGATCCAAGAAAAAGAAAAATATCTCCTCAGATTTTGCAAGCAAACAGTACCACATCAAACTCATTGGAATGGAACCTAACTTTTCGACTCTCAGTTGCCTCAATTTCAAATTTGAATATGCTTCTCTAAGCCTAATCATCCTTTTTTCTGTTCACATGACTATCATATATTTATATCCTAGTTTGGTTTTTTATAAGTAGATTATTTGGTTTTGCATATAAAATAATGTCATTTTTAGCAGCAAAAAAGGAGTTGAAAGTTGATCACATCACCAAATTAAATACTCATATAGTATTTTGGGGATATAGGGACAAGGTTGAGTATCAAGGCCTTTTTCCAACTAAAAATTGGCAGACCCCAGACTCAAAGTTGGGTACACTTGGAATCAAAACTCAGGTGGTCAAGACTTGCCACTTATATGTGCTGCAGACCCTTGATATATGTCATGTCCACCACTTCCTGGACCAGCATGGACCCTGGTCGATGTATATTGCTCAGGTGTTCCCATCTCATTTCCAGAAAAGCTCGATTTAGATTCCTTAGCAGCCCCAACCCTCTGAGAAGACCCTGCAGTAACATTACAGAAATCAGGAAAATCAATTAACATACAAGCATTATCATGCACAGTATTCAATAGCTCTACACCAAATTGTGCTCCAAATGTCGTTATCTTTGCATGTGCTTCCTGAGTGTAAAAAAGATCAATGATGTTTACCAGATAATTGTGAGGATGCAGAATCTCCAATTTGTGTTCCAGCTGCCATAGGAATGCGGGATGACATTAAAGCCTCAATATCAAGATTGTGTTCTTTGATAACAGTTTCCATTGCCCTTCATAGATTAAACAAAAAGGGAAAAGGTATAGAAAATACAAATAAATGTAGGATAGAGAGGGCGAGAAAAGAATGGTCGAAAGATCATTATAACAAGCAAAATACAAAATAATAATTTAGCTAGCTGTTTTTATATCAATCAAGGGAGGCGTCTAGCATACGAAATTATGAAGTTAAATACACTGTTACTGTAAACCATCTTCTTAAGGCTATAGGATCCTGATTAGGCAATGAGATGGAGAAGTCCAAAAAAAAAAAAGGAATCAGAGAAATTAGCTGGAGAGCGAGTGTATAGGTCTCTTAACATTCAATGGACTCAGCAAAATCTACCAAATCATAATGAAACTAACTAAAGTGATCTTCCACGGAATCCTATGGATGTTTTACCTTGATATGACTTGATAAGGCATTGAATTTTCTTTTCCACTAGATCTCATGTGCTGCAAAATCTGTTTAACCCACATATACATACATTATAAGTAAGTTGTATAAGCATTACAAGATGGAAACAAATATGGCAAACCAGTAATGCATGCCACAAGAGGAAGTTTCACAGACCACATAAAGCTTTGTAGCCAATTTGGTTGGCTCATCTTTGGACTCCTGGATAAGTTTATGGAGAAACTTGGCTGCCTCCAGCTCAACATGCTGTGGATTTGCCATGTCTCCTGAGCTGCACAATGTAAGCACATAACAACAATAAACAAAATACAATTCCGCCCTTCGATTTCATTATAATCAAGTACAACCTGCCCTTGTGAAAGGTAGAATCACTCAGTAAATCATTTTCAGGTTCAGTTTCCATGGGAATCAATAGGAATTGAGGAAACAAATAAGAGAGGGAACTGATTAAAAAGATTATCAATCCCGTAAGTCAAGACTCCTCTTCCAATAATTTTTTTCACTTTTTTCTCTTATAACGCCTACACATAAAAGATGTCCTATATTTTGTATGTGCATATACATTTCCAAGTTAGCCGCCTCGTATACAAATAAAAGAGACACTTTCCATCTCAAAAAAAAATTAAATCTCATAATAAGTACCCATAATATACAGATAAAAGAAAAGAAAAAAATAATCTGAAAGTAACCTAAAAGGTAACAGCACGCGAATGGAGCTTTCAGTGATTTATAACAAGCCATTCCACTAAAGATAAACTAACACACCACTTCCGTTGCAAATAAAAAATTAAAAACAAAAATTAATTTCCATCTAAAATAATTATGCCTAATTTTCACGCATGACCATTCACAAAAATCCACATACATTCAACACGAGTAATTACACTGTAAATCAGAGTCGGTTTTAGGTGCTAAATAACTATTTCAATTACTAATATATATATACACACACACACACACGCATATATATATATATATATATATAGTTAGCAAAATCATGGTTAGTAGGGGGATATTAGGGTTTTACAATTACCTGATCGAGGCTCAGAGGATATAGATTAACGTCTGAATCAACGCTACATGAATAAATAGGTTCTTTTTCTTTGATACTTTTCACTCTGTTCTCAGTTCTTGCTGTCGAGAGAGTCGTTGAATTTGGAAGAAATATGAATGAGCCTACACTACTGCTCCACCGGTTTTCACCTTTTCTCTGCGTTTGCGTTGTGTCCTGTTCGATATATGTATTAAGGCAAAGGAAGTCGCTGTGTGAATAGTCGTGCTTCTTTTTTATTTAATAATTCACAGATTGACAACCATCGACTGGATAGAACTGGAGGAAAGAATTGGAGAGACATCAAGAATCTTTTATCCCCTAATTGATCTCCGTTTTTAACTGAGTCTGGTCTGAAGGTGTTTAATTCTCATGACTAATCGTAAGAGGCACACTTTCATGGCTTATTTTTGTTAGGCCAACTATATACTGCGTTTTGACAACAACTTTTATTCATGTATTAATAAAAAATTATATATAAACTACATTTTCTGCCCTAGTTTATATATTTTTTTTTCTATTTTCTATGTTTCATCCCATTCCCTTTTTTTTTTCTTAAATAAAAAAAAGAAATAAAAAAAATACACTCATCATAGGTTTTCATTGAAAAGAATAGTCACTTTTAATCATTAATATATTAAAGGAAAGATTATTAACTCTCCCCCTCCCAATTTCATACATGCACAAAAAAAAAAAAGTTGATATAAAATTTTTGCTTTGTTAGGTAACTGACGGAGATTTACCCTAAAATTTCCAAAAAATTGTCTACCACATTATCCCGGACATTGTCGGACTAATCAGTTGGTCGACCCGGGTCGCACACCTGGTCTGGTGGGTGAGTCTCCCAACGGGGTAACTGCGTACACAAGGAATCGAATCCGAAACCTTACTTAAGCGGAACCAAGTTGCTTACCACTTGGACCAACCTCCGTTGGTAAAAAAAATTCTTTAGATATACTTTAATTAAGTTTAAGTAAAATGTGAGAGAAGAGAAGAAAAAATAGACATGAAATAAAATTAAATGTATTAAAAGAATATAACAGTTGTGGAAAATGTATCTAATCTAATACTCCAATGTATCTGGTTTCATGGATTATGTGCTTACTGATATGTCACGGTATCAAAACATATGAGACGGCAATATAAGACATCATGGTACATGTATAAATACCCAATTGATCACATGATAAGACTTCTTTGTTAAATTTGTTATACAATTGTTTGTATGTTTTGAGGTTATTTTTAAAAATAGTTAGATATAATGTGAGCTTGATGGGGGTTGATAAGAGTTTTAGTTGGAAGGGACTGATACGAATGCAAGGTTAATAGTAGGGAGAATGAATTAAGCAGTCGACAGTGAGATCAAGAAATAAGATAAAGAAAATGACAACATGAATTATTGTCGCTAATTGTGTTATATCTAATGACAAGAGCTTTGTCACTACACTATAAAGTGATAATATTCTCATATCTTAGTGACACCATGTGTAGCATTCGGCAAACTCATTACCTCCAAATGAGAATTATAGGCTATATTTGGATATGTTTCCAAATCCAATTTGGTTCAAAATTTTGGCCCAATTGTGTTTGGTTAACACAATTTTGGACCAAAAATATGTTATTTCTTTTGTCAAAAAAAAAAATTCAATGATTATTTATTTAAAAATCTACAACACAGTTATTGTTCCCTATTTTTGCTTTTTCCCTCTCTTAATTTTCAATCATCGACTAATTATTAACGGACAAAAGTTTCATGATTTCACTGCTACAGTAACTTTTGTTCCCTTTGGAAACAAAATCAAACACTGTCTCGCACAAAAAAAAACATCAAAAAACAAACTCCCAAAATAAAATCAAACACAATCTCATCAATTATGCACGTGTCCTCATAAATTTCTCACCAAAATATCATCCCAAAATATAACCAAACATGGCCATAGCTCCTCTACATTGAGCTTATTAAGACCATTGAGAATTGATGAATAAGCAATGATAAGGCGTTGATTCAACGGAGCATGTAGGAAAAAATAGTAATTACTCAAAACAAAAAAAGTATTGGAAATAGCCACCTCTAAATTGTATTTTGAATTGGGGAATTGGCCCATAAAATTTTAAGGGGATTAATCACTAAAATGAATGTGCTAAGTGAGAAATTTCCACTGACTTCCCAAATTTTTATTATTTGAAACCGTATTAGTCATTTTGATTTACAAGTTTCTGTGTCAACATGTTACATCTGCTAAATTGCTTACATTAATGTGACAGATTCGTAACTGTTGAAATTAAAATGCTTCAAACTGATTGTAGTATAAGCATAAGCGCCATATTTGCATTTCACTAACTAAAGACAACAAGTTCAAGATACTATAAAGTTGTGAAAGAATTGAACTATGATAATTGAACATATAGAAACCTATAACTATAGGTTGTGGAAGTGTGACAACTTGGGAAGTAATAGTTGTGCTAGTTCCTGAGAGAGGAACCTATAGGTTGATTCAGAAGGATGAATGCTATCCCAGAATAAGTATTGTGAGGGATTTGCACACACCGGAGTTAACCCAGTACAAAGAGGGCCAGCTTCCACTATTCCACTCCCACAACAACCTCTTCTAGTCTCCCAAAATTCTGCAACAAGTTAGCATTATCAGTCCTAGAGTTGTATAATAAGTCTGTTTGCAAAAACTCGTACTTTTAAAAATTTACTTTAATCTTAAAAAGAAAATTATAAAAGTTCTAAAAAAAAAAAGTTGAAGTTGAATTTGTTCGCAAAACTTGCTACTAAGCATAAGAAATAGAAAAAGTTGGTCGAAATACCATAAACATATTTTTACTTTTAATTTATTTTCAACTTTTCTCTAGAGAAGCAGAGCATGATTTAGCAAAAATAGCTTAGATTCAGCAAAATAATAAAAAACGCTTTATTCCAATTTTTGCAAACACAACTAATTTAATATTGGACTTTGGAACCTTACCATATTTTTGTGGATTGTTGATCATGTCCATGAGAGGATTGTAAGCGTCCACATAAAGGATTTTGCTCCCAGGAAGTTGTGCCTCTATTTGTGGGAGCAGCTTTTGTAGCTTGTCATTATAAGATCGAGCATCTGCATTCTCCTTCAGACTGCAGGTTCTCAGAATTGGAGATTTAGCAGTCCTTTGTATTGGCAGACAACCTATTGGAGGGAGCCCTGATACTACCATTTTACGGCAACCAAGATAATACAGTCCCTGTCATAAATTTGATCATCATCATCATAACATGTAAAACAGTGTATTAATTAATGTTTACATGAAACGGATTTACAGAGAAAATTGCAAAATTAGTCTCGTAGCTAGGATAGACCCTTTTGCAATTTTTGTTCAATTGTTTACAAACTTGTAAATTTAGTCATATAGGATGTCTTTTTTCGCATTTTTAGTCTCAGCTGGTAAAAACAGATAACATTCCATTAGTATTTAACCTGGACGAGACAAAAAGTACAAAAAAACTACTTTTTTCATATTTGAAAACAACGAGACTAAAACTGCAGTGAACAATTATCCTGTGGAACCAAAAATTTTCCCGGATTCATATACAGCACAAAACAATTATATCGCGATGAGAGTTTTTACCTTAACCAGGTTTTGCAGCTTATTTTGTAGGAAATCTTGGTACCGGTTGATGGTAAACTGAAGCCTTCTAGTGGGTACATCATAAAAATTGAAAATGAAATCATTGGTACCAGCACTAACAACAACTAGAGCACTATTTAGAATTCTTGGGACCTCTTCTTCGCCAACAATACCTTCCAGCCTCGCAATATAGTCCTTGAAATATTCCGTCTGCTTAGATATGGGGATTACACGGGAGAGAGACGTGGTTAACTCGTCGTATCCTGATCCAGCCGATGCAAAGCTCACGCCAGTAACTATTTGTTCGTCCGATAAATTTGGGTGCAAGAATGGGGGAACAGTTTCCTTGAGGCCTATCATGGATGCTAATATGTCAGGAACTAGTTTTCCATTTGAAAACCTGCCCGTTGGAATCCTGCCCGGAAAATCGACACCGTATGGGAGATGATTACCTTTGAATGGTGTTATTATGTAGTTGTTGTTTCCGGTATCAACTGTTGAATCACCAAATACAAGAATGGCTGGGAAATTTGGAATTGTTTTGCCATAGCAATATTTATTTGTGATTATAATGAGTACAAACAAGAGGGCAAGGGGTGACATTCCTAATATTTACAAACCCTTTTCATATAGCTCGCTAGAATATTTAACCCTTTTCATATATATATATATATATATATATATATATATATATATATATCTTGCTTTAATGTGGAAACGATAAAATATCATGCTTCTATATTTGAATGCTTTATTGGCTTTATTACTTGCTGTTAGTGTACTCTGCTTTGCTTGTGAAATGTCTTGAAGTAATGGGAACTTGAAAATGTGTCCGTATTCTATGTGTTGCAGTGCTTGTGAAGCAAAATATGTTTTATAAGAATTTCTGGGAAAATTCTTATTTACACTTGATGTGGGACCCAAATGTACACAACAAAAAATTAATAAAAATGTATATTCAATATAAAAACAAGTCAAACATTTTTTATGATTTTTTATTGTGTCTTGGTGTATGCACCTGGATCACACACTGTGTGTATATAAGAATTTTTCGAATTTCTTTGATTGCTGACACATAATGAACTTGGCAAAATCAAGGTATACTTTTCTTCTTTTTTTTTTTTTTATTATTAATTAAGCTGATATGTATTTTTTTGATGGAGAATTTAAGTGAGATGAATGAAATACTTTCAAAAATTAAAAAGTAATGCATACATTATTTATTTTAGATAAATTTTCCTTTATGCCCCCTCACTTTAAATTTAATTACAAAACTACCAACACATTGATTTAGGACAAGCCACCTAACTTTATGCTTAAATGTAACGACAATTTTTTTGAAAAAATCGGTGGAGTCGACTTACCAAATTGAACTCTAAAAGGCTAATAATTAGCACTGAATTCTTTTGGATATTAGTTATGAAAAGTGTGTTAGACACGACTTTTGCATACAAAATTCGAACACCGTAAGTATTCGGGATACGAAATATTATTGGATAATATTAATCTACGTTCCGAGTAGATAGGTTTAGCATTTCAAATTTTTCAAATCGGATTAAAAACGAATGAGAAATTAAGTGCTAAAGTAGGGTGTTTGAAATGGGTTATCCCACATAGAATATGGATCAAAGTTTGGAATGGTTTATAAACCTTTGTCTTGAAACTAAAGGTTTGTCCTTTGGGTCATAAGATTTTTGTGGGCTTTGTGAGGGAGAAGGACCTAGCCATGGTCCGGTCCACCACGCGCGCGCCGCCGCCGTCCGCCGGCCCGGACCGGACCGGGCTCGGGTCGTGGGCCTTGGGCTTTGGACAAGGATAGGGCATGAATTGTATTGGGCTTGGGCTTGCAATATATTAATTTTTTGGAGAAAATTAATTCCACAAAATCTGATCCATTATTTATTCATCCAATAGTTGGAAAAATTTGAACCGTTAAATGGAGATTGATCTAACGCTGACCACGTTTTGATCAAGATAGTCTTCTAGAAGGTCCAACGTTCGAACATTAGGTTCTTAACGTTCGAACGTTGACTGCAATTGTATCAAAACAGATAATAATGGAGAAAATATTATATCGAGGCGAGAGAGAACTCTCTAAACTTAACGCTAAATTGTTGTTGTTGTTCAAAAGCTGTCACTTGTTCAAATGGCTAATATGGGAGATGTTGATGGCACTACTCTTGACTTCGGTCTTGGACCGGGTGCTAGCCTAGGTCTCGGTATTAGCTCCGATGGAGGTTCTAGTTTTGGTTTCGGTTCAGGGCTGGGTCCTGGGTCCTGGCTCCGGCTTTGGCATTGGCTCTAGTGGGGGTGCCGGGCTAGGTTCTGGTTCAGGGCAGGGCCCTGGTTCCGGTTCTGGCTCTGCTCCGGTCCCTCCATTTGCTCGAATGGCTAATCCGGTTATACCGACGCAGGCTGAAAAGCCGACGAAGTTCAGCGGGGCTGACTTCAAGAGGTGGCAGCAAAAGATGCTGTTTTACCTCACGACTCTTAGCATGGCAAGGTACTTAAGGGAAGATGATCCCTATGTCCCAGTTGAGTCAACTGATAGTCAATTGAGGATGGCATATGATGTCTGGATTAATGGTGATTTCCTTTGCAGGAATTACCTACTCAGTGGATTAAGTGATTCGCTTTACAGCGTATATATAGAGGTAAAGACTGCCAAAAGCCTCTGGGAGGCACTGGACAGGAAGTACAGAACTGAGGACGCCGGACTGAAGAAGTTCGTGGTCGCAAAGTTCTTAGACTTCAAAATGGTGGACACTAAGTCCGTGACAAGCCAAGTCCAAGAGCTTCAGATAATAATTCATGAAGTTCATGCTGAGGACATGACTTTGAGTGAATCTTTCCAAGTAGCTTCTATCATTGAGAAGTTACCGCCGTCTTGGAGAGATTTCAAGAATTACTTGAAGCACAAACGAAAGGAGATGAGTCTAGAAGACTTGGTCGTCCGACTCAGAATTGAGGAAGACAATCGGGTTTCTGACAAGAGGCCTCCTGTGCAGGCGATGGCTAACATCGCAGAGATTCCGAAAAGCTCGAACCGGAAACGAAAGTTTCAAGGGAAGTCCAAAGGGAACTCCCAGAAAAAGAAAGGAAAGTTGAAACAGGGAGACGGCTGTTACAACTGTGGCCAACCTGGTCACTGGGCTAGAGACTGCAAAGAGCCCAAGAAAAATAAGTCTCAAGGACAAGGTTCTGGTAAGAATCAGAACAAAGGCAAGAATCAAGTGCAGAACCAGGTGCACTTAGCTGAAGATGATGTCAAGGGCATCAATGAGATGATCGTTGATCTGTCTGACCACCAGGTGCCGATCGATCTGACTGATCTTGATCTCACTATCATCGTGTTTGAAGCCAATCTGGCAGACAACCCGAGGGAGTGGTTCATAGATACTGGGGCTACTCGCCACATTTGTTCCGACAGAGATGTTTTCTCGTCCTATTCCCCAACTGATGGACGGAGATTGTTTATGGGAAACTCAGCCACATCACCAGTGGTTGGAATGGGGAAATTTGTGTTGAAGATGACTTCAGGCAAAGAACTGACATTGACTGAAGTTCTGCATGTTCCGGAGATTCGCAAGAATTTGGTATCCTGTTCGGCTTTGGTCAAGAATGGGTTCAAGATAGTCTTCGAGGCTGATAGATTTTCTTTAACAAAGAGAGGATTTTACGTAGGAAAAGATTACCTTGAGCAGGGCCTTTTCAATATGAATGTAATGAATGTAATACGCTCTGTTGTAATTGAAAATGAAAGCAATAAAAGTATTGAGAATTTTGTTTATTTGCTTGAGTATTCTAATTTGTGGCATGTTAGACTAGGACATGTCAATTATAATACTATTCGAAGATTGGTCAACTTGAACTTATTACCAACTTTTAAAGTTGAAAATGAACATAAATGTGAAATTTGTGTTGAGGCAAAACTAGTCAAACAACTGTTTCCTTCAGTGGAAAGAAACACCGCACCTCTAGAACTTATTCACAGTGACATCTGTGATTTGAAGTTTGTGCAAACTAGAGGTGGGAAAAAGTAGTTCATTACATTCATAGATGATTGCACAAAGTATTGTTATGTGTATTTACTAAGAAGTAAAGACGAAACGCTTGGAGCGTTTACACATTACAAAATAGAAGTTGAAAATCAACTTGGAAAAAGGATAAAAGCTATCCAAAGTGATAGAGGTGGAGAATACGGAGCGCCTTTTGATGAATTTTGTACCAACTCTGGAATAATTCATCAAACGACGGCACCATACTCACCTCAATCAAATGGCGTTGCTGAACGCAAGAATCGCACTCTCAAAGAAATGATGAATGCGATGTTGTTAAATTCTAGATTACCGCAGAATTTGTGGGGGGAGGCGATCCTCTTCGCCAATTATATCCTTAACAAGATTCCCCATAAAAGTAGGAGTGAGACTCTGTACGAACTTTGGAAAGGTCAAAAGCCTTCTTACAAGTACCTCAAAGTGTGGGGGTGTTTGGCTAAGGTAGAAATACTCAAACCCAAACAAGTTAAGATAGGGCCTAAGACTATTGATTGCATATTCATAGGTTATGCACTTAATAGTAGTGCCTATCGATTTCTGGTACATAAATCTGAAATATCTGAGATTCATGAAGGTACTATCATGGAATCTAGAAATGCTTCGTTTTTCGAGGATGTCTTTCCAAGTAAGGAAAGAAACGAGCAAGTTCTTCTTAAAATAACATTTGATGAGTCTACGAGTAGTTCTAATCCCGGGGACGAAGAACCACGTCGTAGCAAAAGAGCAAGAGTTCCAATATCATTTGGTCTTGATTTTGTATCATATACATTAGAAGGGGAGCCAAGAACGATTAAGGAAGCTATGTCCGGTCCAGATGCTCAACTCTGGAAAAAGGTTATTAATAGTGAAATCGAGTCTATTTTACACAACCATACCTGGGAGTTGGTTGATCTTCCAAAGGGAAGTAAGCCTTTAGGCTGTAAATGGATTCTGAAAAGAAAGTATAAGACTGATGGAACTATTGATAAGTATAAGGCTCGTTTGGTAGTCAAAGGATACCGACAAACGGAAGGTCTTGATTTCTTCGATACTTATTCTCCAGTAACGAGAATAACATCCATAAGATTATTCATCGCTATTGCCGCGTTGCATAACCTTGAGATACATCAAATGGATGTTAAGACTGCGTTTCTGAACGGAGAATTAGATGAAGAAATATTTATGGAACAACCCGAGGGGTATGTTGCTCCTGGAAAAGAGAAGAAAGTGTGTAAACTTGTAAAGTTGCTATACGGACTTAAACAAGCGCCAAAGCAGTGGCATGAAACGTTTGATAGCACGATGTTATCAAATGGTTTCAAGATCAACGAATGTGATAAATGCGTGTATGTTAGACAAACACATAACGCGCGTCATAATGTGTCTATATGTAGACGACATGTTGATAATGGGTAGTAATCATGAAATCATCATGAATACTAAAGGAATGTTAAAGAAGAACTTTGACATGAAGGATATGGGACTTGCAGACGTCATCAAATCCTGAGGACTTCTGAAGGACTAGTCTTATCGCAATCTCATTATGTTGAGACGGTTTTGGAAAGATTTCTTCCGAGCGATAGTGCACCAGTCAAGACGCCAGTGGATTTGAGCGTTCATCTACGCAAAAACCATGGCGAACCTGTATCGCAGTTAGAATATGCTAGGGTCATTGGAAGTTTGATGTATATCATGAACTGTACTCGCCCTGATCTAGCTTATTCTATGAGCAAGTTAAGTAGGTTTACAAGTAATCCTAGTATAGAGCATTGAAATGCTTTAACTGGAGTTCTTAAGTATTTAAAGTATACTAAAGATTATGGATTACACTACTCAAGATATCCAGCTGTAATAGAGGGATACAGCGATGCTAATTGGATATCTGACACGAACGAATCTAAGTCCACAAGTGGGTATGTATTTACCGTTGGTGGAGGAGCAGTGTCGTGGAAATCTTCTAAGCAAACTTGCATAGCCCGTTCCACGATGGAATCAGAATTCATAGCTTTAGATAAAGCTGGTGAAGAAGCTGAGTGGCTAAGAAATTTCTTAGAAAATGTTCTCTGTTGGGAAAAACCTGTGCCTCCGATTTTGATTCATTGCGACTGTATGTCGGCAATTGGGAGGGCTCAGAGTAGTATGTATAATGGTAAGTCTAGACATATTCGCCGTAGGCATAATACCATTAAGCAGTTGATCTCTAACGGGATTATTTCCATTGATTACGTGAAATTGAATGAGAATATTGCAGATCCTTTGACGAAAGGATTGCCTAGAGATCAAATATACTGCCTATCAAGAGGAATGGGATTAAAGTCTACAATTTAAGAATGGATACAGCGGTAACCCAACCATGTTGACTGGAGATCCCAAGATCATAGTTCAATGGGAAAACTATGTTGTGAAAATTCAGTAAGGCACTTAGGAGTTTTAACTCCAAACCCATTGTCTAGGATAAAGAAGTGCATCCTACAAATGTAGCAAAGGCTAAGTTTGGAACTTTTAATGATTCTTATACTGTCATGAAAATGAAGTGGAGTATGGTAGGATACTCTTAGATAAGAGATCACCCATGTAAGTGTGAGGTTTAGGCCGCCTCAACATTGAGTAAAATGTAAACACTTATGAATCCAAGAAGGGGTGCCACTGCCAAAATGGACCCAACAGTGAGAACTGAAGCAACTGAGAATTTATCATGTGAATATCATTGTCTGGTTTTACACGAACGGCTGACAAATTCAAGACATCATGTTCATTGGGGAGCCTAGTAAATCCGATGATATCTCACTAAGAAAGGTTCAAAGCCAAAAGCTACCTCTTCTGATGTGATAAATTTTCGTCTGAACTCTTGAGATCATGCATTGCATTAATTTCATTCGTGTGGGGGATTGTTGGATATTAGTTATGAAAAGTATGTTAGACACGATTTTTGCATACGAAATTCGAACACCGTAAGTATCCGGGATACAAAATATTATTGGATAATATTAATCTACGTTCCGAGTAGATAGGTTTAGCATTTCGAATTTCTCAAATCGGATTAAAAATGAATGAGAAATTAAGTGCTAAAGTGGGGTGTTTGAAGTGGGTTATCCCACATAGGATATGGATCAAAGTTTGGAATGGTTTATAAACCATTGCCTTGAAACTAATGGTTGACCCTTTGAGTCATAAGATTTTTGTAGGTTTTGTGAGGGGGAAGGACCTAGCCATGGTCCGGTCCACCACACGCGCGCGCGCGCCGCCGCCGCCGCCGTCCGTCCGCCAGCCTGGACCGGACCGGGCTCGGGTCCGGGTCGTGGGCCTTGGGCCTTGGGCTCTGGGCTTTGGACAAGGATAAGGCATGAATTGTATTGGGCTTGGGCTTGCAATATATTAATTTTTTGGAGAAAATTAATTCCACAAAATCTGATCCATTATTTATTCATCCAATAGTTGGAAAAATCTGAACCGTTAAATGGAGATTTGATCTAACGCTGGTCACGTTTTGATCAAGATAGCCTTCTAGAAGGTCCAACGTTCGAACGTTAGGTTCTTAACGTTCAAACATTGATTGCTTCTAGAAGAAAGTTTGAAACGTTAAAGCGTTTTTGCTGCTTTAAGTAGCAGAATCGGTTTTGACCCAACGTTCGAATGTTGGGGTGTCAACGTTCGAACGTTGGCAGCAGTTTCTTTCTGCTATTGAATTCTCTCATTTAATTTTCGGGTTTTCCTTGCCTATAAAAGGGCCCCTCCAGCAGCATTGAACACACCAAAAACAATCTGTTTTCTCTCATTTCTCACTCTCAAACATTCTCTCAAGAGTTCTAAGTTGCCTAAGTTCGGTGGTTCTAAATTCGAAGTGGTCTCATTTTTAGAACGTATATCGTTGTATCTTGGGACGTTTATTGCATATACCCGTACCACCTAGGCGGGACAATTTAGCGTTGAAGATAGAGAGTTCTCTCTCGCCTCGATATAATATTTTCTCCATTATTATCTGTTTTGATACAATTGTGAAGTTTTGATCCAACAAATTCACCTATTTCCAAAAATGTTCTTGAGATACGAATACCTCCACTTTTTCATAGAGGACCCGACCTATAGACAAATGGAGATCTTATTGCAAAAAATGGATAGCTCATGTGTTCTCTTGACTCAAAATCTTTAAGAATAATTTATCAGTCTTCTTTGTCGATGCCTCAATCTACCGACAGGCTTAGTTGTGTTTCTTTATAAGTTCTATTTGTTGTTTTGTATTATGTGTTTCTACCCTTTTTTATGTTTAATAAAATTTAATTTGGCCGCTCAAAAAAAAAAAGTCTTAAGCATAATTTTACAATTACATATATATAATAAATTTTCTAACATTAAGCAATTGTGATTGTTGAAAAATAAAGTTCCACTTCTTTTTTCCCAACCATATTGCTTGTCTAACCATGGAATTAGTAATCATCACCAACCATAAACAAAAGGGAAAATGCGAATGCAAAAACCTTCTCATTATAATACATCCCCATATATAATAGAGACGAATCGCCGTATATAATTAAACCCTAACCAAAAGTTAGGGCTAAAAACTGAAAAATTACAACAAATAATCAAAGTAAAGCAATACTCAAATCCACTCTCATCATCACTCCGAAAAATAGGTATAGATGCCTATATATAAATATATCTCTTCATTCTCATACTCTCAACATCTCTATTCAAGGAGAAATCCAATGAAAGACAGGGCCACCGAGAAGCAAATGAAGCCGCTGGGGCTGCTCATCGAGAATCCAGCTCCGGCGTCAGGCCCCGGCGCCGGTGCCGGCGCATAGCTGTCATCCTGCGCTCTAACGGCGGTGGAAAGAAGACAGAACACCACAAAAATGGTGAAAAATGCAGCTTTGGGAATTCCGGTTTGAGCCATTAATTTGCAGTTTGTAGCAAGGAGATGTATACAGAAAGATTTGTATGTACTTTTTTTTTTCCGGGTAAATATTTGTGTGTATATATTTTGAGAGAGAGTAACTACTGAGAGGGATGATTGGTTGAGTGAGTAGAACTAGGGAAGAAGCATTGGTATTTATAGCCGTTAAAGGAGGTGTAACGTTCGAATTGTGATCTTAATTTTTGATTTGATTTAGGCCAAATTTTATGTGAACGTTCGGATATCTGAACGTTGAAGTGGGTCCCCCACGTGGAAGAAAAATTTGAACGTTCTAATTAGCCAGGGGTTTAAATGAAATGGCCCCTGTGGTCCTTTGTTTTGTTACTTCTTCGGAAATGTTCTCTTTATGTATTTCTTTTATACAAGTGTGTAAAAAAAAATTGTATTATTAGTAATATAAATTGTAATAGTTATTTTAATAAAAAATTGTTAATTTAAATTGTAATAGTTATTACTAGGGTGTCATGTCAAGGTCAATTTTGCTTTTACGGTAAAATTTTATTTTATTTTATATTTCACTTTAAGTATGTACTAGGTGTTGAAATAAAATTAAAGGTGATACATCTTTTTGGAATAAAATGCCTGAATTATTGAGCTCGATTTGTTTTGATCTAGCACTAAGTTAACATTAGAATTAGGTCATATTTTATTTCTGACAATCCTAAAAAAACTGTGATTTTTCGTACAATCATATATTACTCTTTTACACGTTGAAAATAAATTCTAAACTTTTATAGTTTGTTTTAATTGAATTTTTTATGTAAAATAACTTTGAATTATAAATTTTATAGGCATAATTGCCTGTGCCAAATTAATTAGTTAACAGTCTTCCCTTTGAGTCAATCTCTTGAAATTTGAGTGGACTTTCCTTTCCTTCTATTTACATTTCACTTCTTACTTTCTTATTTCTTTGAGCAAATTCAAAATATATTTAAAGGGTAGATCTCATTTTCGGTATTATAAGTGGTCGTATGTACACTTTCGACACCATTGATTTTCAGAATATCACCTTTGGTATAAAAGTGGTCATTTTGTATCAGTTTTGGTACTCACTTGACTAATAGAAAAGTTTGAAAATTTACACTTTAAGTCTCATAACTTCTGGGTTTTGGTCCAAATTAATCCTACCATTCGAAAATTTCCCAAATATTTGCAAATTCAGAAAACAATTCGAAAAAAATTGGAAAGGTTGGAAAAAATGAGAATGAAAAAGTATAAAAAATATTTCAAATGTATGGGTTTTTTTTTTTGGTAATTATTTCAAATGTTTGGTAAATATCGAAAAAGAGAGGGAAAAGGTAGAACCACCATCGAAGTGCAAAATGTAGCGAATACCAAAATTTTTGATAATATGATATAAAATAGGAGCAAATAATAAAAAATATAAATAATCATCAACTTACCTTAAAATTAAGTCTTGGAAATACTAAAAAATAGCATTGATTAAACAAAATGTTATGTAGAGTAAATTGACCAAAATATTCCTATTTTTGCCAAATATTGAAAACATTAAAACAAATATAGGAACTGATGAAATTGATGATATATGCACAACAACACAAATAACAATAACGAATAATTACATTGGGTACCCCTGAATTATTGTCCAATTACGATACACACTCTCTAGTTCAAAAAGACTCATCTAACACCCTCTTGTCTAGATAAATGATGTAAGGTTGGACATAATAGGTAAAATGACATCTATATATGCCCTTAAATTATGTTAATAAAAAACATAAAAAAAATGGAAAAAGGAACTAAATTGTAAAAGACTATCTTACCCCTTTACACCTATCACAATTGCGCATATTACCTAAACCTTAAATACATATATATATTAGGATTATGCCCTCAGATGCCATAGAGGATAGAATGTATAGGGAATATATCTTGTATTGAACTTAAACTCTTCTTAAATAAAAGGCATTATTGAGTTTTCACTTAATTCTTATCTGCATCTATAAGTTGTGTAAAACGTTTTGTTCATGTTTTCAGTGCGATCCCTCTACTTCCTATGGGATAGGAAGATTGACACTAGAGAGATCGATCTTGATTACTAAAATAAGTTCGCAAGTAATATGAAGTCTTTAATGAACAAATAAATACTTCGAATACTTGTACAATCTTTGCTCCAACATGGGAGTGCATGTCTGGTATCATGGGATGATCGGAGATTAAGATTGTAGACACGTCAGTGGAACTGATATGTCCGGACACGACTCGCATCGGTTCTGTCACATGGGTTTTCACTCTGTGACTGTCAATGACGGAACTGATTATGCGTAATAGGTATATGTGAACCTTTGACCTGAAGTGCCAGGCTAAAGATGTACTTGTGACGTCAAGTCTTTCACTAGAGTAGTTAGACCCAATTCACCCTTTCGTGGGGTCAACCTCGAAATGCGGACTTGATAGGCAAGTGGTAATCTTAGCAGATATCTAAGTTTTTGGCCCATATTATAGATATGAGTGAATGAGTGAATGAGTATGCACCCTATGTAATTATAGATAAATAGAGATCAAAGTTTTTGGCCAAAACAAATGAGACGATTGTGCTTGGCACTAAATCGATCTCAATGATCCCGTATTTATTATGATTTATACATATGGTCAAGTCCAGTGAGTTTGACATAACCATGACTCTCATTTGACCGGAAAACGTGAACAAAGGGTTTATACATATACGGTATTTACGATTGGAAGGTTTCGAAATGATCCTATCATTCGTTTTTGTTTGGGTTACGAAGTGGGCCACGTGACTGGCTAGGTGTTACCCACTTCCTTTGGTTTTCTCTCATTGCCAAACAAAACAAACCTAAAGAGTCGCGCTAAAGGATTGACAAAGAAAAATGAAGAAAAATGAATTTCTATTATTTCTTCTGGAGTTTTAATTTATTGGATAAAGTAAATAATTAATTATTCATTAGATGAAATAATTAATTATAATGATAAGATTAATTATTAATTAATTTCATTGTGAAATATATTAATGAATTAATTTATCTAAATAGTTTGGTTATTTAATTAATTAATTTATTTATTGGATACAATAAATTATTAATTGAAATAAGAAATTAATTAAACAAAATAAATCTTAGGGCTAAATAAGGAGTCCAATTGGACGCCTACTAGGCCTCAATGTGGCGTCTTTCAGAGGCCACATAATAGGGCTCTTTTGTTTTGACTTGTTCAATAAGCCATGAGGTATATGAGGACTCTTTGACTTAGAACAAGTAAGAAGGATACACAACACTCATAACTCTCAAAAGAAAGAAAAATATTTCTCCCCTCCTCTATACCTAGCCGTCGACCATAGAGAAAGAAGAAAGGGGATTTTTTGTTTGTTGATCCGTGCGTGACGATTTAGAGACGACGTATTTTCGTTGTTCGGATCAAGTTCAAGTTTGAAGAATCAAACCAAAGGATTGAAGATTTGGAAGCTTCAATATTTCGAGTTTGGAGAAGAAGAAGTTTTTCTCCATCATCATATTCATATTAACGAGTAAGTTTTATTCGTTATATGCTTTTAGATTCAATTATGCGAATTAGAGTACCAATTGGATTTTTGTTTTTAATTTTTGAAATCCCTTATGCTGTGTTTATGCTTTTTCGAACGAAACCCAACAGTGGTATCAGAGCCAATCTCTGATTTGTATATTTGATCTTGTTTACGTGATTTAAGAATTGCATGTTATGTGTTTTAGAAGCATGTTTGTATGTTTTTCTTAAATCTGCGTTTTATGATTTTTTGCCTAGTTTTTTTATTTTTAGTTATTGCAAATCTGGGGATATTTGATGATATTGAAAATAAAAAAATACCGAGAAAAAATGGGGCTTGAAAGCCCCGAGAAAAATAAGCGCAGCAGTGCGCGCTATTTAGTGCAGCCGGGCCGAACCTAGTCACGGCCCATCGGGTCGTGACCGTGACCCGATGGTTCGTGGGTTTAGATACCCAATTCGTTGATCTGGGTCATGGATTTGGGTCGTAAAATGGGCTATTTTTTGGTCGAAATTGATTTTTGAATTTTGGGTGATTTTAACTAATTGGGTGGATCAAAAGAATAATGACCTGAATAATTTAAATCAAGCCCAATTGAAAATTATCTGATTTCAATTTGTTAATTAGTTTGGACTTAATCTAATTAAATCTAAATGGGCCAATTAGATTGGTGATTTGGACTTAAATTAAATTTAGCCCAATAAGAAATTAATAAACGTGAATGTTGTCCCAATTAATTATTTTGAGCCCAATTAAATTGAATCCAAGTGGACCAAAATGATGGTGACTTGGGTTTGATGAAATTGAGCCATTAATTGGAATATAATATTTAATTAGAACTAATTAATTATTTTTCTTGGAGATTAATAATTGATTTATGGATTAAATATTATTATTATTTTCCTCGACTTGGAAATTACTTCATTTTGAATAAGGAATATAAATTATTTTTCTTAGACATTAATAATTAATTCTTTGATCAAATAAAAGTATTTCCAATTTTTGATAGCTTTAAATCATAATAAAATAAAATATAGAATTCCATATTTTATGTGTTCATATTATTTTAGTTAAAGGTAGATGCACTTAATTCTTAATTTCGTACATCTAAGTCATCTAGTTGGACTAGAATGATTTTAATTGAAATAGTGAATATGTGAAATCATAAGGAATTTTTAAAGGACTTTTTAGTTGGACTAAATTTTTTAATAATCAACATAAGTGATTTAATATTGCGAGCATGTATTAAATGTTGCGAGCATGTATTAATTGATGCGAGCATGTTTTATGTGATTAAAACACTAATCATGGACTTAGGATTATATGTTTTACCTTTAATTTTATGGGTTATCAAATTTGAAGTTATTTATTATATTTTTAGAAATAATGCATGAGTTGTTTTAGGAATCGAGATAAAATAGTTCAAAGTTGATAAAGTCAAGAAACCCATGAATGTTTAATAGGTTTAATCTATGCCTTTTGTGATGGCCCATTGGCCTGGACCCTCTAGTAAAAGTCCATGATCAAGTAATGAATTTATTTATTCATTTATTTAAATTATATGTTTATTTATATTGAAAGGCATGACTATTAGTAGTAGTTTTATGCATGATCAATATAGAATAAAGCGCTATATAAATTGAATAATGTGCAAAGTGAGACCCAAATCTTTTGACGAATTAAATTATCCCAAATAAATTATACTGAGTTAGAAAAAGATGTTTGACATCCTCACCCTCCATTAAGCTTTCTAAAATTAGAATTACTATAAATGTGTAATGCTTCCCAATTATGAGGGTTATACATTTAGAAATAATTTGAAATTTTATAAAGTGCATACAAATGCCTTAATCGAAACATATTTCACCCCAAAAACCTGTTCGGTTGCAAGGTGAAATTCAAATGCTAGATTATAGGAGTTAGTGGGATAAACTCGGGTAGTTCACGAACCTAGAAATCGAATGGGTTGCGGTTTGGTGAACTATGGGGAAACGTATTGAAACATTTATTAGATAAATTGATATTAGTTATCACTTCAAATAATTAATGGGCCAAAAACCGATTAGGTTGCAACCTATTTAATTAGTTGAGGACCTCAATACCTGCTGTGGAATCGATGCCAATGATGATTCCCGATTTTCACATGGGAGTGTGGGATTCGAAAAATGCAGTGGGAGCCAAGATAAATTTTAAGTCCTTAATTTTTCTTGGTTAAGTCAAAACAAGTAATCTAATAAATCTGATTTTATTTCTGCATTTATTTTCTCGTTTATCTCTCTCAAATATGACAAACCCACTTATAAAATTACTCAAAAGAAATGTTCTGACTGTCCCAACTATATACAATGGCTCGCAATCTTAAGGAATGTCCTGAGTGAAGAGTCGATTGAATATGTGTTGGAAACAAATCGTCCTGTAATTTCTGAGAGGAATGAGGATGAAGAGATTCAACTGGCTCACTTTAATTGGACTTGTGACAATTATAAAGCTAGAGGATACATTCTTTGCTCAATGTGTAGTGAACTGCAAAGTTCACATGGCACAATGAGCAATGTAAGGGACATAATTCTTCACCTGGAGGAAATGTTTGGAGAGCACGGTAGGACCGTAAGATATTTTATATCAAAAGAACTCTTCAAAGCGAGGATGAGAGAGGAAGAGAATGTGGGAGGCCATGTTCTCACGATGATGACCCTAATGGAAAGACTTCGGTCAATGCATTTCTATATGGATATTCATCTTCAAGTTGATCTCATTTTACAATCGCTCCCTGACTTCTTCTACTACTTCGTCATGAACTTTGATATCAATGATATCGATTGTTCATTAGCTGGGTTGACTAAGAAGCTTGAAATCGAACAAGCTAGTATTAGGACGAACAAGAAGAGGGATTCTTCTATCTATTTAACGAATGATACATTTGATGATCAACGTGATGGAAAGAGGAAAAGGCAAAAGAAAGTATCCATAAAAACTTCAAAGAAGTTAGGACATGGCCATAAGAGCAAAGGACCTAAGAAAATGGATAGATGTCTCGAGTGCGGTGAGCTTGGCCACTGGAAGAGAAACTGTCTCAAATTAGGCAAAGGCGCACAAGGTATGGAACTATTAGTTTTTGAAACTAACTGTTCTATGACCGTATTTTCTACTTCATGGATTCTGGACTCAGGGGCTAGTGCCCATGTTTGTTGTTTGGATCAGAATCTACAGAGAAGTAGAAAGCTGGGCCGAGAAGAAGTGATGATCAAAGTAGGCAGCGGGGAAAGCATCGCAGCTACTAGGATCAGATCTACTTATCTTTATTTGAATTCTGGACATTTACTATTTTTAGATAATGTTTTGGTTTTGCCCAAGGGGCTTAAGAACATTGTATCTATTCCAATCTTAGTTAAGATTGAATATACATTCCGTTTTTCTAAATTAAATTGCGACATTTATTATGGGAATAAATTAGTTGACAATGCATGTTTAGTTAATGGTTTGTATTACTTAAATGTTCGTAATTCATCTGATGTTAATGTTGTAACACGTAAACGTGGTAGGCAAGAAGAAACTACCTTAAGACTCAAGTGGCATCTTAGACTAGGCCATGTCGGAGAGCACAAGATCCACAAAATGGAAAAAGATGGGCTTTCAAGCTCACTAGGGTCGGACCCTATTCCTACTTGTGAATCATTTCTCTTAGGCAAGATGGCTAGATCCCCCTTCACATGGACTTTTGAAAGGGCTACGCAAGTCTTAGGATTAGTGCATATCTGCGGATCATTAGGAGAAATGACTCGTAGAGGTTTCTACTACTTCATCACTTTCACTGACGACCATTCAAGATTTGGTCTAGTGTATCTAATGAAGCAAAAGTTTGAATCCTTTGAAAGATTCAAAGAGTTCAAGGCCATCGTAGAAAATCAAACTGGGCAAAATATAAAAACTCTATGATCGGATCGTGGGGAAGAATATATGAGTGCCAAGTTTGATGAATTCCTAAGTCAACAAGGAATAATGTTACAACTAACACCACCAGCAACTCCTCAATTAAATGGAGTAGCCGAGCGAAGGAATCGAACACTGTTGGACATGGTTCGTTCCATGCTTAGTTACATTGATTTACCCATTTTGTTGTGGGGATACGCGCTCCTTACCGCTGCTCATGTTTTGAACAGATGTTCTTCCAAATTCGTTCCTAAAACTCCGCATGAGATGTGGAATAATAGAAAACCGAGTCTTAATCATATTAAGATTTGAGGATGCCCCGCTTATGTCAAAAAGACTAAAGTGGAGAAATTGGAGGCAAGATCATTAATGGGACATTTCATTGGTTATCCTGAAGATTCCATGAGATTCTTCTTTTACTTGCATGATGACCAAAGAATCACCGTGGCCCTACAAGCTCACTTCCTTGAGGATGAGTTCATCTTGAAGGGGGCAAAGGTAGGAAAATTGTTCTAGAAGAACAAAATGAAACTCCCTCAAATACATCTGTTCAAGAACCGAGGCCTGAACCCATAGTAGCACAACCACCACGTAGATCTGGTAAAATACCGCATGAACTTGAGAGGTATGGGTATCTACTGCAGCGGGGGTGAGAGCTTCACACTGTAGTACAAGAAGGTCATGAAGATGAACCTTGTACCTATGGTCAAGCGATGGTGGATGTCGACGCTTCAAGATGGCGATAAGCCATGGAAACAGAAATGGACTCTATGCAATCAAACCATGTCTGGACTTTGGTAGATCGTCCTAAAGGTATAAAACATATAGGATGTAAGTGGATCTACAAAAGAAAGATAGGCAGCGATGGTAAGGTTGGCACCTTTAAAGCCAGGCTCGTAGCGAAAGGGTATAGTCAAAAAGAAGGAATTGACTATCAAGAAACCTTTTCGCCCTTGGCTATGATAAAGTCCATACTAATTCTGTTATCCATAGCTGCATACTTAGATTATGAGATATGACAAATGGATGTCAAAACGGCTTTTCTAAATGGATTCCTCGAGGAGGATATCTATATGGAACAACCAAAGGGTTTTGTGTTCGAGTTCGATATCCATAAAGTATGTAAACTTGAGAGGTCCATTTACGGTCTCAAGCAAGCATCTAGAAGCTGGAATCTCCGTTTTGATGAAGAAGTTAAAGGATATGGCTTCATCAAGAACGAAGATGAACCATGTGTCTACAAGAAGACTAGTGGGAGCAAACTCTCGTTCTTAGTACTATATGTGGATGACATTCTACTTATAGGAAATGACATAGGAATGTTCACCACTGTCAAGATATGGCTTTTGAGTACGCTTTCCATGAAAGACTTGGGAGAAGCCACATACATTCTAGAAATTCGTATCTACAGGGATAGAACGAATAGAATAATAGGCCCCTCTCAAGCCCTTTACTTAGAAAAAGTCCTAAAGAGGTTTAGGATTAACAACTCTAAGAAAGGGTTTCTTCCCATGAGGCATGGAGTACACTTATCCAAGTCTATGTGTCCTCAAAGTGAGGAAGATAGACAAGAGATGAGTAATGTACCCTATGCTTCTGCAGTTGATAGCCTGATGTATGCAATGTTGTGTACTAGACCTGACATTACCTATGCTGTGAGCGTGGTGAGTCGATTTCAGGCAAACCCAGGAAAGGAACATTGGATAGCTGTGAAGAATATCCTAAAGTATCTGAAAAGAACTAAAGATATGATTCTCATCTATGGAGGTGGAGACCTGAAGATGGAAGGCTATTCTGATTCAGACTTTCAGTCTGTTGTTTATGACCGAAATTCCATTTCAGGGTTTGTTTTTACTCTCAATGGTGGAGCGGTGTCTTGGAAGAGCTCCAAGCAAAGCACAACCGCTGATTTCACAACTGAAGCAAAGTATGTAGCAGCCTCAGAGGCAGCGAAAGAATCTGTTTAGATGAGAAAGTTTCTTGGAAAACTTGGAACGGTCCCTAGTGCTCAGCTCCCGTTACCACTTTATTGTGATAACAATGGAGCGATAGCGCAAGCCAAGGAACCGAGGTCTCATAACAAGTCCAAACATATTGAGAAAAGATTTCACATCATCAGGGAGATTGTTGGCAGAGGAGAGATTGCAGTGCAGAAAATAGCCTCAGCTGACAATATAGCTGACCCGTTCACCAAACCACTACCTCAGGCTGTTTTGGACCAACAACTGGAAAGAATGGGTATTAGATACCACAATGAGTGGCATTGAGTGCAAGTGGGATATTGTTAGGATTATGCCCTCAGATGCCATAGAGGATAGAATGTATAGGGAATAAATCTTGTATTGAACTTAAACTCTTCTTAAATAAAAGGCATTATTGAATTTTCACTTAATTCTTATCTGCATCCATAAGTTGTGTAAAATATTTTGTCCATGTTTTCAGTGCGATCCCTCTACTTCCTATGGGATAGGAAGATTGGCACTAGAGAGATCGATCTTAATTACTAAAAGAAGTTCGCAAATAATATGAAGTGTTTAATGAACAAATAAAGATTTCGAATACTTGTACAATCTTAGCTCCGACATGGGAGTGCCTGTCTAGTATCATGGGATGATAGGAGATTAAGATTGTAGACACGTCAGTGGAACTGATATGTCCGAACACGACTCGCATCGGTTCTGTCACATGGGTTTTCACTCTATGACTGTCAATGACAGAGCTGATTATGTGTAATAAGTATATGTGAACCTTTGACCTGAAGTGTCAGGCTAAAGATGCACTTGTGATGTCAAGTCCTTCACTAGAGTAGTTAGACCCAATTCACCCTTTCGTGGGGTCAACCTCGAAATGCGGACTTGATAGGCAAGTGGTAATCTTAGCAGATATCTAATATGGGATTTGTTCTCTCATAAGTGAATGAGTATGTACCCTATGTAATTATAGATAAATAGAGATCAAAATCTTTGGCCAAAGCAAACGAGACGATTGTGCTTAGCACTAAATCGATCTCAATGATCTCATATTTATTATGATTTATACATATGGTCAAGTCCAGTGAGTTTGACATAACCATGACTCTCACTTGACCGGGGAACGTGAACAAAGGGTTTATACATATACGGTATTTACGATTGGAAGGTTTCGAAATGATCCTATCATTCATTTTCGTTTGGGTTACGTAGTGGGCCACGTGACTGGATAGGTGTTACCCACTTCCTTTGGTTTCCTCTCATTGCCAAACGAAACGAACCTAAAGAGTCGCACTAAAGGATTGACAAAGAAAAATGAAGAAAAAAGAATTTCTATTATTTATTTTGGAAGTTTTAATTTATTGGATAAATTAAATAATTAATTATAATGATAAGATTAATTATTAATTAATTTCCTTGTGAAATATATTAATGAATTAATTTATCTAATTAATTTGGTTATTTAATTAATTTATTTATTGGATACAATAAATTATTAATTGAAATAAGAAATTAATTAAACAAAATAAATCCCGGGGCTAAAAAGGGAGTCCAATTAGATGGCTACTAGGCCTCAATGTGGCGTCTTTGAGAGGCCACATATTGGGGCTCTTTTGTTTTGACTTGTTCAATAAGTCATGAAGTATATATGGACTCTTTGACTTAGAACAAGTAAGAAGGATATACAACTCTCATAACTCTCTAAAGAAAGAAAAATATTCCTCTCCTCCTCTATACCTAGCCGTCGACCATAGAAAAAAAAGAAAGGGGATTTTTCGTTTGTTGATCCGTGTGTGACGATTTAGAGACGACGTATTTTCGTTGTTCGGATCAAGTTCAAGTTTGAAGAATCAAAACAAAGGATTGTAGATTTGGAAGCTTCAATATTTCGAGTTTGGAGAAGTAGAAGTTTTTCACCATCATCATATTCATATTAACAAGTAAGTTTTATTCGTTATACGCTTTTAGATTTAATTATGCGAATTAGAGTACCAATTGGGTTTTCGTTTTTAATTTTTCAAATCCCTTCCGCTGTGTTTATGTTTTTTTCGAACGAAACCCAACAATATACACATAACACACGTATATATACATATACAAAAAATAAAGTAAACTCCTAATTACGGTCGGAATCGGAAATTTGCGATTGAAAACTAAAAATTGGCTACAAGAAACCAAAAAATTTACAATCGTAACTTGAAACTGAGGCGGCAGTGGCGGTTTGCGATGGGAAGGAAGTGGAGATGGGGAGGCAGTGGTTGTGGAGGAGGTTGGTGCCGGACTTCGATGCGGAGATGGGCAGTGATGGTCTATGATGGGAAAGAGGGTTTGGGGGGGTGGTGGTGTTGGGCAGCCAACAAAGAAAGGGAGAAAGGGGTTAAGGGTGGACGGTGGCGGTTGGGTCTTCCATGGCTGTTGTGAGGGTTGGGGAAGAAGACATTGTTTTCTTCCCATGTTTCCTTTTTTTAAAAGATTTTTTTTTATTTCTACAGAATAAAGAATATTTCCTAATTTATTTGCTGAAAATCATTAAAAATAATTTGAAACAAAAATTAAATAATTTATATATTTATTAATATATATTGTATATTATTTTTAAAATTTTATTTATATATCATATTATAATTAATATTAAAAAAATTGAGAATTTATATTTTAATTTATTTAAATTGAAATTATTTTAAAAAGGTTGCCTTTTGAAAAAATAAAAATGTTTCATTTATACACCTATTGAAAAACGTTACAAATTCACCAAATGGTATAAATGTTCAAAAAATCAGGGTTTATATTAATTAAGCGCATTTTCGAAAGTTCACAAAAAAATTTAACGATGTCGTACAGAAATCCTAACAGAAGGTGACGAATGTTAGACGCAATGAAACTACAGAAAGTTAGATGTAATTTTTTGAACAAGATGGTTTGTTTCGTAATTAGGCAACACCTTAGAGATACCCAATATAATTATCCCATAACAATAATATATTTGTTTTAAAAATATAAAAAATAGAAAATAGAAAACTAGAAAAATAAACATAAATTAGATTTTAAGCAAGAAACGATGCTACATGGAAATCAAAACCCTTCTTTACGATCTATAAAAATTGAATTCATAGCTCCAAAATAAAAAATCGATAAACATATGTTGGGTTTGTGGAGACTAATTGATACGTTGGAATCGAGGAGTCGAGCCATAAAAGGAAAAAATGAGCGTTGACCAAGTCAACACCGCAAAGTTCCGGCTAGAACACCACGGCATTGGCGGCTGAGGTGCAACGCCGCGGCGTTGAAAGGACGAATGCCGCAGCGTTCTGGTGGCTGCAAGTCAAATGTCGTGGTGTTTTGGCCAAACGCCTAGGCGTTCGTTGCATTCAAAGACGCGTTTTTGGGCATTATTTCGAGGGATTGGGTTTCCTTATTGGTTTTGACTTGTGATTTGGCAAATGACTTGTATTATGAGTATTTTCTTAATTACCTAAGAATAAGATTGTGTTTCCAATTTAGATTAGGTTTTTTTTCTCTTTGTGTATCAAGTCTTCCACTTATAAATAGGACTTGTATTATTGTAATTAGTGTGAAGCTCAGTTAGACTCAAAAATTAAAGATGTAGTCTAGAGTTTACCCATGAATGTAGGTAAGTTATGCCTAATCATGTAAAATTCTCGTGTTGTTATCTTTATGTTTAGGCTTAGAATATTGTTGTTTCTTGATTATTTTTCGTGCTCTGATGCTACCATTCCTAACAACTGGTATCAGAGCCATAGGTTCGTAGATCTTTGTGTTAGATCTAGATCTATGGGGAGAGTTGGTTTTAGCGTGAGATTTTATAGTGGGAACGATGGTAGGAGTTGAAGAAACAAAAAAGGGGAAAGAATTGACGGTTGTTTCGTTGCAGATAGCATGAATTGTAGTCAAGGTGAAGTTGAAGAAGATGACAAAGGAGGGTAGATCAGTTAGATTATCAGTGGAAAAAAAAGGGGAAAGAATAGGTAACTTCGGTGAACGGGTATAAAAAAACATTGAATAAAAAATCGTGGTGCCATAAGATAGGTGGATCAGACTAGCAGAGGCAGATTTGTGTTGCTAGGTAGGTAGACACGAAGCCAGTGGAAGTTGTTGCGGTACCTGGTGGCAGATTCATAAAGCCAGAGGCCAAGTGGGCAGATCTGCGTTGCCAAGAGGAAGGAATAACATGTTAGCCAGAGATCGAGATGACAGAGTTATGATGCCAAGAAAGTAAATCCACATAGCTAGAGGCAAGATGGCAGAAGATGCATAAGCCGAGAGTCGGGATGGTAGGACTGCAGAGGCATGACCACGTAGAAAGAAACCATAAAGGTAGGAGACGGCGCTGGGAGGGGTGTTGAGCCAAAAGTCATGGTGGCAGGATGCAAAGCCGGGTAGGCAGATTCGCAGAGCCGGGGGGATTTGTTGGCGGATGGATCGAACATAGCTTGTGCAGTGGGAGCATTAAGCAGATATGTGGGGAAAACGAGTTGCCATTGAAAAACCAACGATATTGGCAAAAGGATGTGACATAGCTTGTGCAGTGGGATCATCGAGCAGAGATATCTATAACCTGAGATGGAAAAGTCTCTGGAATCAGTCTCCAAGTGGGAGATTGTTGGTTTTGTAGAGACTGATTGATACGTTTGAATCGAGGAAAGTCGAGGAGCCAAGAGAGAAGTCAAAACGAGGCCAAAAAAAAGACAAAAATGAGTGTTGACCAAGTCAACGCCACAAAGTTCTGGCTAGAACACCACGGCGTTGGCGGCAGAGGTGCAACTCTGCGGCGTTTTGGCCAAACGCCTAGGCATTAGTGTTGTTCAAAGATGCGTTTTTAGGTAGTATTTTCGAGGGATTGGGTTCCCTTATTAGTTTTGACTTGTGATTTGGCAGGTGAATTGTATTAGGATTGTTTTCCTAATTACCTAAGAATAGGATTGTGTTTCCTATTTAGATTAGGGCTTTTTCTTTTCTTGTGTATCAAGTCTTTCAATTATAAATAGGACTTGTATTATTGTAATTGGTATAAAGCTCAGTTAGACTCAGAAATAACAGTTGTAGTCTAAAGTTTGCCCGTGGATGTAGGTAAGTTATACCGAACCTCGTAAATCTCCTTGTATCATTGTTTTTATACTTCTTGATATTCCTTGTTTTAATTTTTTCTTCGTGCTTTGATGACTACCATTCCTAACAACATATTCTCCAATAATATTTTTCTTGAATTTTATCTGATTTTCATATTTATTTACGCGTCATGCAAATGTAAAAGTCAATATACATACTCTCTAATAATACATGTTTTCTTGAATTTTATTTGAGTTTCATCTTCTTTTACCCGTCATGCAAATGTTTGCTTAGAAATGGGCATCTAGTTATTTTATCGTCGAAGTATATTTTTATCTTTTCACTAATTTTTTTAGTGCTTTTAAGTATTTTATATTTTTTTCTATATTTTAATGATTTTCAACATGTTTCAATATTTTCTCCTCTTTGATTATATGTTGTTCAAAATGTAAGGAATTCTAGTCATTGCTCTTCGAGGGTGTTTTAGTCTTTTCATAAATTTTTTTAAGTCGCTGCATTTTAAAGTATTTTCTATGTTTTCATGATTTATGCGTATTTTTCATAGTTTTTCTATTTTATCTAATTTCCATCAAACAATACAGCATTCGGGTCCTTTTGCGTTTGAATGACAATTCTACCTTTTTCCCCAGATTTCAAGTATATTCAGCATTTTTTTCAACTTTTTTTTTTTTTAACAATTTAGGTGAATCTTCGCGTGATAGGATGTCTTTAGACAAAAACCTAAAAGTTATGGGACTTAAAGTGTAATTTTTCAAACCTTTTCCATTAGCCAAGTTAGCAAAGTATCAAAATTGAGACAAAATGACCACTTTTGTACCAAATGTGAGATTCCGAAACTCAATGGTATCAAAAGTGTGCAGTCAACCACTCATGGTACAAAAATGAGATTTTCCCTATTATTGAGTTTGTTTCTGCTTATAAGCTTTAAGTTAAAGCATCTTATAAATATCATAAAGGGGTCTAAATAATTTTTTTCTGGACAAAACTGTGTCAGAAGCAACTTAGAGAAGGCACTAGTTTCGAAAGTAATCTTGCTTGGTTGAGAATATTAATATTTCTATAAATAAATTGTTTAAACCAGAAAATAATAATATTGCTTCAAGAGAATTTGCTAACTTTTAGGTGTATCTCCTCTTAGATTGGATATGTAAAATGGCAATAGTTCAAAAGTACGCTGATTGAGTCGAATTTGTAGGTTCGATCTTCTTCAAATAAGAACTAAGGATTGGACTCTATTTGGTTCTTGGATATTTGGATTGCATTTGAATTCTTGATCAGGCTATCTAAGTACGTACCTATGTAGAAGATCAAGTCACTGCAATTCTTGTAACTTAGCCATAGCTATTAAGAGGAACGTAAAGGGTGATGACCCAATCTCAAATCTTCAAGGAAATCTAGATAGCAAAGGTATTCTAGGGTTGAACACAATGCTTAGAAAATGAGTTTTATGTGTCCATAAATGTTCTGGTTAAAAGTATTATAGAGACACCATGTTTTGTGTAATCTACTTAGGGATGGCAACGGGGCGGTTCTCGTGGATCCGGAACCGGAACCGCATAGGCTAAGCGGTTCCTGGAACCGGAACTGGAACCGCATGTTGAAGGAACCGGAACCCCCATGAACCGGAACCGCTATACCCGCATGGACCCGTTTAGGAACCGGAACCGCTATACCCGCAAAAACCCGCAAGACATGTAAGGAACCGGATCCGCTAGACCCGCTTGGACCCGTTTGAACCTGTTTGGACCCGCTTGGACCCTTTTGAACCCGTTTGGACCCACAAGACATTTTTTTTATATAATATATATATTCGTATGTAATCTTATTACATGCTATTGTGATAAAATTTGAAAAATTTCACTCCCTTACTCGATTTAAAAGTGTGGATCCTATAGGGTGTTCCTTCCAATTGGTGCTATGGAATTCAAAGATTTAAAATTTTCACTCCCTAACTCGATTTAAAAAGTTCACTCCCTAACTCGATTTAAAAGTGTGGATCCTATAGGGTGTATTATTAAGCCCTTGTTATGGTGGAC
This sequence comes from Buddleja alternifolia, assembly GCA_019426215.1. Taxonomy (NCBI): domain Eukaryota; kingdom Viridiplantae; phylum Streptophyta; class Magnoliopsida; order Lamiales; family Scrophulariaceae; genus Buddleja; species Buddleja alternifolia. The sequence goes on from CM033391.1 coordinate 53,206,316, forward strand.
AAAATCATTTATTCTCAAGTGTTTCATCTTCTATCTGCATCCGAAATACATACCAAGTATAATATAATTGGAATTCATACTTAATCCATTAATTTATGTTATTCTTATTTCAAAGCAGAGATGAAATAAACAAGCTACAATTTCACAAGTTGCAAACATATTTTGAACATAGTCACAAGCTACAATATCCTGGATAAACAGTTAAAGATGCACAAGTATAACATGCTACAAGTTAGTAACCAAGTCACTTTCACATGTACCTAACAAGTACCTAACAAAATAAACAAAGAAATAGTAAATAATAATAGCAACAATAATAATAATATCATATTAAGTGATAAAATCAAACTCAAAGTTAACTTACCATTTGCCTCTTTCCACAACCAAGAACGAGAACACATCAATGCCTCCACAGTCAAAGAATGGAGCCTATTCCGATGTGGGCTTAGCAATCTTCCGCTAGTACTAAAGGCAGATTCAGATGCAACTGTTGAAACCGGAATAGCTAAAATGTCTCTCGCCATGGTTTGTAAAGTAGGATATTTCAGTCAATTTATCTTCCACCAACTCAAAACATCCAAATTTTGTGTTCTTGGCAAGACACTCTCTTCCAAATATACATCCAACTCAGATTTCAAAGAAGCTGTAGCAGCGGAACGCGAAGCCACAAATAAATCATACTCGTCGTCTAGAGAATCATCCGTTGATGCATCTGTGGCACCACCTCGTATCGTGCTTCCAATGACTCCCCTATTACTCGAGCTATCACCCCTCACAGTTGCACCTCTCGACTGATAATCACTTAATAGCTCATAACAATGACTGCGATTGTTCACCATAAATTCTTTGGAAGTAAAACTCAACCGATACCATCTTATATCTAGGGTCCAAAACAGCAGCAACCGCCATCATGATATGACAAGTCTCCCAATACTTGTCATATTTTTCCAACATTTTATCTGCCATATATTGAATCATCCAATTCGGACTCTTTACCCACTCATTTAACTTTACCTTTATATTACTAATAATTGGAAAGTAAATGTTAGCAGTAAGATACAAAGTCCCAGAGAACATCTCAGTTGCTCGATAAAAAAATTTCAACTTTGCACAAATCTCAATTGCATTCACCCAATCCTCATCAGTTGGTAAGTCTTTATAGTATTTCTCTTGGTGTTTAACTCTGGAAACACATCCTTATAGATTATAGTAGTTTTGAGCATCAAATAAGTGGAATTCCAACGAGTTTTACAATCAAGAGATAATTTTTTAGTACAACCTATAAACAACTGACGAGCATGTTCCTCAAATTTTTCTACTCTAGAAGGTGAAGCAGTCCAAAAAGCCACACTATCCCGTATCCTCTCAATTGAATCATTAATTATTCCCAAACCCTCTTTAACAATCAAATTAAGAATATGAGCACAACAACGCATGTGCATTACCTTTCCATCCATTGGCATATCTTTCTTTGGGAGCTTTTCCAAGAGGCGATCAATCATAGCATCATTCGTCGTACAATTGTCCACAGTGATTGTCGACAGTTTTCGATCGATGTTCCAATCAATCAAAGCTCCAACAAGATGTTGTGCAAGAGCTCTAGCGGTGTGTGGAGCTGGAACATATATAAATCTACACAAGGTAATCGAATGTCACAACTAAAATTTTCAAATACATAAATGCAATAACAAATCTAAAGAATTAAAGTATTTAAAATACCTCAAAATACAACTCTGTAAAACCCAAGAATCGTCAATGTAATGCCCTATTATTACCATAAAGCCTTTCTTGTTGTTGCCTGAAGTCCACATATCAGTTGTGATGGCAATTCGACACTTAAGCTTCTCCAATGCTTTGTAACACTTGGTCTTCTCATCGCCATAAATCTTCATAATGTCATTCTTAAGAGTGTTTCTTGAGATCATTTGAAAGCTTGACTGGAAGCTAGCGACGAACCTCCGAAACCCAACATGCTCAACCATGCTTAGAGGATAATCATGTAGAACAACCATCATCGCAAGTTCACGCCTTGTTTCTTCTTCGTTGAATGGTTTAAGCTCTTGACTTCCAATGACTCTCTTGTTTGACACCGCCGGACTTTGATTAACACCGCTACTTCCGGGCTTTTTTTTACAAGACAACCTATAATGCTTGCTTAAGCTAGAGGTTCCATTTTTACTAGGAACCTAGAGTTTTATTCCACAATATTTACATTCCCCATATTGACACTCATCAATCTTAATTCTTTTGAAGTGATTCCATGACGTTGATGTTAGCTTCCTTGTACTAGTAACATCCTCAATTCCCACTTCAATATCTCTATTATTATCCCCCATCTACGTACTACTATCTCGTAAATTGATGGATGGCAGAGTATTACATTCTTCTTGTTCCATCTACAAAACAAAATGACAAAAGCATCATTTTTAGGTAATTATGTAAATTAATTTCATGGTTAGAATTAATGTATCATTTTTAGAGATTCAAAGTGCTGTATCATCATTTTATAGAATACCTAATACACTGTGTATTAGGTATTCATTTCTTGTTCTTGATGAATTCTCAGGTGGGTTGTCTCTGTTTTCTGGGATTATAATTTTCATTTGAATTTTTGCACTTCATCAGTTTCTGTTCCTCTGTTCCTGGTGGATTTCCTGATCACCCACATAGAGGTTTGATCTCAAAACAATTTCGTTATTTATAAAAACATTTTCTAAAACTCTAATTAGATGACGTGACATGATAATTCAAATCATGTTTTCAGAATTCTAAAATTCAAAACTCAAATATTTAGAAACATGGATATCCCCCAATCAATCTTATCCATATTCCTTTGCAAAATAATCAAACAACCTGTAAATAAAACTGAAAAACTGAAAGGGAAAAACTGAAAAACTCTAATTATATATATACTTATATATACTTACTGAAAAACTGAAAACATTGTTATGTATAGTTGAGTTACAGGTTTTGTATTGATGGAATAGGCTGTGAAGGTGAATGATTATATATATATATATATACAAATAAATTGAAAACATTTAACTGTATAGTTAAGATAAGCAAACGATTGTATTTTTCACATAAACTCAAACTGAAAAAAGAAAACATAAAGAAAAGCAATGGCTCAAGTAACTGAGCCGCTCAACCACACCTGTAAATGGGTCTTTTCCAATTTTCTACTAATTTAATTCCAGTAAAATTCCTAATTAAAAATACCACTTCAAATGGGCATATTGAAATTAAGTTATAGATACAAGTAATTCAGCAAACAATTCGAGAACAGAAGTTATACCTCAAAAAAAAAAATTCAAAAAAATGGGGAAAAAAAGTGGGTAAAGTTTTATACCTCAGTGAGGTGGAGGCAGCGGCGGCGGAAACAGACTGCCGGAGATCGGAAAAGATAGAGGTGGTGAGTGGAGGCGCTGGCTGAAGTGGGCGGCGGCGTTCACGGAGGTGAGAAGAAGGCGTAACTCACTGTGGGAGAAATAGAAGGGTTTTGTGAATATAAATTATATAGTATAATATTATAATACTAAGTTTGTTATTTTAAAAAAAAATTATAGCGGGTCCGGGTCGGATCCGGGTCGGATCCGGAACAGAACCGGAACCGCTACGGATCCGATAACTTGGAACCGGAACCGGTTAGTGCGGGGAGAACCGGAACCGTTTGGACGGTTCCGGGGCGAATCCGGGTTGGACCTGGATCCATTGCCATCCCTAAATCTACTGCCCAAGTTTAGGGCCAGGTCAAGGTCGACTCGGCTCGGATGAAACATGCTGACCTTCCACAGTATTTAATCATTTCCATAAATAATAGGCGTATTTTGATTTTTAATTAAATTAAGTATATTACACAAAACCACTTGTAAATAGATTAACACTAATTTATTTTCTCCCTTTTCTGTCAATTAATTTCCAGGCACTATTTATTGTATTAATTGTTTATATATTGATGTGAAAACGTAATGAAGAGTGCCAAAAGAATTTTTGTTTGTTAACATATAAAATAGTCTTTGATTGTCCTGATTTATTGAATTATAACAATTTGTCGTCACTCTAATTAAAAACTTAAAACTAGGAAAAAAAGAAGAAGAAAGAGGGAAATATGAACACCAATGATGGATTCTTTTGTCTTTTCCCATACAATAAATTATATTATGTGTATTTTCATATATGATTGTGTGAGAGAAAGAAACATAGAATAACCATTAAATTTGGCGTGAAATAGAATTACCCCGAATAATTGAGGCGTCATAAAAAAAGGATGGTTGCAAATACAATCCAAAATTGCACAAGGCCTTGCAAATTGCACAAGGCCTTGCATTGAATGTCCCATATGGGACCCATTAGATGGAAAGTACACAAATACCCTTACTGAAACATTTGTGAAATTTCTATTATACCCTTACTGAAAATATGTAATAAAAGAAAATAAAAATCAGGACTTTGTAAATGTCTAAATTAGCCTTTCATGACTTTCAATTAAAAAAAAATAAAAAATGGGCTGAATAAAATGAAATTGCATGGCTTCCAATTAGGGTTCTCCAATTCAATTAGGATTTCTGCCATTTCCCCCCCAAAAAGTTCAAAACAGATTCTTCAATTAGGCTTCTTCAATTAGGGTTCTTCAATTCAATTGATAATGAAATTGCATTGCTGCCATTGTTTGGTGCCTGCGATTTCCGCCACTTCCCCCCAAAATGTTCAAATGAGATTCTTCAATTAGGGTTCTTCAATTCAATTGATTCCAATTTTTTTACAATTGATTCATATTTCCCAGAAAAGACTTGCGACATTGTTGTCCAATGTTGCTGAAGGTTGCAATTTTTTTTTTCGCAGAGAAGAGTCGCGCCATTGCCACACTTCACTTCGAGAAGAGTCGCGCCATTGTTTCCCAGAGAAGAATGCAATTTGACGTTTCGAATTTGATTTTTGTAGTTTTTGTAGGTGCAATTGGTAGGGTTTTTGAATTAGGGTTCTTCAATTGATTTCAAATTATCTACAACTGATTGATGTTTTCCATAGAAGACTGGCGTCATTGTTGTCCTGTGTTGCGGAAGACTTCAATTGACGATTCCAAATCGATTTCTGTAGTTTTTGGAGGTGCAATCGGTATGCAATCGAGCCGAATAATAGGTAAATTTGTTCATTATTAAAACAACATAATATGGGTTTCTTGATAGTTTATCCGATATGCCCATTAAAATGTTAAAAAAGCCTACTAGATGGAATAGAATGGAATGTTAAATTGAATTTGTTAAGAGCATTATATGTTAAATGGAATGTGTTTAGAGTTGAATAAATTATGAAATTGTTCTAATTGCAAGCATAAATTATGTGCCTTTTTTGTCATGTTCCAGTTTTGTAGGAAAATGTCAGATAATTTGTTATACTATCGACATGATGGTAAGTGGCAGATAAAATATGGAGACATTGGTGGAGCATATGAATGGATTTCAAATAATAATTTTGCATTGATTAACACAATAATTGGAGGAGATGGCGATGATCTTAACACGGTAATAATTTCCAATTTTCATGATTGTATATTTGAAAGGGCTCCTTTTAAAAAGGAGGAGTGTGACATTAAAGTGAGTTATATCCCTTTGTCCTATAAATGTTTAACCCCTATATATATAGTCGACGATTTTGATTTAAGGTGTTATCTTATGGACCAATGTCGGCTATCAAAATGTAGAAGCATGCATTCTCCATGTTGAGCTTATTAAAAAGACGGTTCCTGTTGAAGATAACATTTTTTGCACTGATGTTGAAAATGGTGATGGTGGTTTCCCATATATGGACCGTCCGGAATCCGTTAATGAGGATTCAGATACTTATGTTGATGTCAATTTGGTTGACGACTTTACATCTGCCCCTGGTCGGCCGGGTGAGTGTTTTAGAAAAGCCAACGTCCCCACCTATATCGATGGCTTCTGCCCCAACTCCTGTGAAACGAGCAGCTCCATCTTTTGAAAAATGTGACTCGAGTCCAATTCTTCCATCTCTTAATCTTGAATAGCCTTCTGTTGAGATTAGTGAAACCTTCAGTTTTGATGATGGTATAGATCTGTCGATTGGACATGAATTCAGAAGCAAAGCTGAGGTGTTGGATTTGGTTGTGGCTGCTTCGTTCAAGTCAACTTTTCGTTATAGGATTGTTAAGACAACAAAGGTCGCATACTGTTTTAAATGTAGAGTGGAGGATTGTAACTGTAGTTTGTGTGCGGCAACGACCAGAGGATTAGATGTTTTCACCCTGCGTTCTCATAATAGAATCCACACATGCTCACCTTCAGCGGATAACAGTAAAGAAAAGAGTACCGCAAGGATGGTTTGTGATATGTTATTGAAGACTTATCCATCTCAATATGATACACCGCCGCCAAAGATAATAATTGACCTTATGACAAAGGATGGCATTGATGTTTCTTACCATAAAACTTTGCGCGGTAAAGCATTAGCTTTAAGTACTCTCATGGGTGAGCTGGGTGAGAGTTATGGAAAAATTCCGAGTTTTTTGCATGTGTTGAAGGAGATGAATCCCGGTACAGTTACTCACTGTGTTACAGATGCGGATGACAAGTTTGTGTCTTTATTTTTTGCATTAGGAGCATGCATCGAAGGTTTCGAGTTCTTAAGGACGGTTATTGTTATTGATGGCACACACTTAAAGACCAAATTTAAGGGTGTGTTATTAGTTTGCACTGCCCAAGATGGTAACAAACATCAATATCCCCTTGCGTTTGGTGTAGTGAAAAATGAAAGCGATTCGACTTGGAAATGATTCTTGGAGAAGCTTATCGAGGTCATACCAGATTCTAAAGATCTTGTCATCATTTCAGACAGAAACGTAAGCATCATAAAATTAGTTGAGACAGTGTATCCTAGGGATTCACATGGATATTGTTCTTATCATATCTCTCAAAATATTAGGACTCGCGTTAATACAGGTAGGGGCAGTAAAAATATAAATGAACATAGGGACAGTGTGGTGTCGAAGTTCATGGGTTGAGCTGAAGCATATACTGTTCAAGAGTTCGATAAATGTTTTGATGACCTAACAAAAAGGCAACCTCCTACATGTGTCAAGTTTCATGAATATATGCGAGAATTATTCCTTATAAAAGAGCGTTGGGCCAGGTGCTTCTTTAAATGTTCACAATACAATATTTTGACTTCGAACGGAGTTGAGTCAATTAATGTTGTATTGGTTAAAGCTAGGACTCTTCCGGTGGTAATTATGTTGCATGAGATTGTGAAGTTAATATCTACGTGGTTTAATAACCACCACAACGAAGCATTAGAGGGTGGATTGTCACAAGTCCTTACTCCAGAAGTTGAAACAACATTGCATGCAAGGAAACATGATTCCAGTTTTTTTAGAGTCCTTGAAATAAATAAGATGACACGTGAATATGTTGTTAGTCGCATTGGGAGTTTGGATGCTGATGAATTCTATGTTGACCTTCGGAATAAAACATGTAGTTGCCAAGTTCGACATTGACCAGATCCCATCAAAATTTCCTGCTGACGGCGAAGAATTGGAATCTCTATGTTTAGAATTCTACACGAAATTTTCATGGGCAATGGCGTATGACAGAACCATATACCTTATTTCTAGTATATCCAATTAGAACATTCCTGCTGAAATACAGGCAATTCGGGTGGTACATTCTTACTACTTGAAAAGGCCTAGAAGAGTTCAAACGGTTAGAATGGAGGCTGGCGGACAAAAGGTTCGCAAAAAATCAAAAAGACAAAAAGATCTGAGAAGGTTCTAAATGTAATCAAACCCCACTGACTGAACTATGGGGCTGAACAATTTTTTCATGTGTCATTAATTTTGGACTTGTTGTAATTTTATTGATGGATTGATGTACAATTGTTATTGGGATTCAAGTTGCCTTGTATACCGCGTAACCGAATGTTTATCACACCGGTATAATGTTGTGTTTTTCAATTGTTTATTGCCTCAAACTATAATCTAATATATAAAACATGTCATTTTTATTAGTTTCCTATGGTTTTGTAGTATTCTATGTCACCTAATTCAATGTCAGTTGTGTATGTATCGATGTGCAATTTTGTTTTGAATATGCCTTGTATACCGCGTAACCGGATGTTTATCACACCGGTATAATCTTGTGTTTTTCAATTGTTTATTGCCTCAAACTATAATCTAAATATATAAAACATGTCATTTTTGTTGGTTTCGCAATGGTTTAGTAGTATTCTATGTCACCTAATTCAATGTTAGTTGTGTATGTATTGATGTGCAATTCTGTTTTGAATATGACTTGTATACCGCGTAACCGGATGTTTATCACACCGGTATAATCTTGTGTTTTTTCAATCATAATTCGTTCTGATTGGCTCCAATTTGAGTTTATAATATATAAAACATGTCGTTTTTATTAGTTTCAATGTTTTTGCCTTTCGAGTTTGGGTTTGGGTTTAGGGTTTAAGGTTTATATACATATCTTTTCAATTAAGTTAAGTGCTTTAGTATTATTTTATTTCATCTAATTATTGGTCGATTTATGATGGATCGATATGTGTTGATCCGAAGTAAGTGAAGGTGTGCAATATTGTAACTAACTATATCTTATCAACTTCATGTGTCATATAGTAATCATATGAGTTGATTTGAACTTCTTAATGTTTGTGCTATAAATACAAGTCCCAACGTTTTTATTTTCAATTACTACTATATGAAAATTCAATATGACTCCAGTTATTGGTATGAATGATTCTTGTGATCTACCTAGATGACTACGATACTCCACTTACCCGATAAATATCCATTCGTGTAAGCATATGTGATCTAAACCATAAACATATCATTTCAATTAAGCAAATATTTTAAAGTGATTTTATGTCAACCAGTCATATATTGATTCGTTAAGGATTATTCCTTACATTTCATTCAAACATGGCCATTATACTGCCTATACCGGATACATATATCCCCCCGGTATATGACTTCCCGCCCATTTTTTCATTTTCATTTTTTACCGCCAAATATTCAAAATCCCATTACACATGACTTCCCGCGCATCTTTTCATTTTCATTTTTTTAACAATTCAAAAACTATATTCCCGTCTTTCATTTCTCCCATTACTTTTCATTTCCCCTTTTTCATTTCACAAGTATTCACCAATTGATTATCAGCAACCTTCCCTTCTCCCATTACTCACCAAATTCAATCAACAGCTTCCCTTCTCCCATTATTCACCAAATTCAATCACCAGCTGCATATTTTTAGTTTCCCTCCTTTCATTTCAGAATTATTCACCAAATTCAATTGAAATACACATGATGACTCTTTGTGGAGAAGTTGGTTGTTGTGCGATGACTATCTATAAAAAATCGGATTGCGAATCGTGCTTTTTCAGAACGAAACTAAAGTCTGAGGTGATTGAATTATTAGCCGCTATCGTGTTCTCAGTGATGGGGGCGGAGTCTATTAGGACATTGCTATATGAAAAACAAGCTGATTGCATTTTTGTGCAACATAATATTGCCATGAATGTTGTGTATAACCACACAAATAACTGTCTCGATGCTCGTCGTAGGTATGGGTTGAGTATTATATTGTATTGTATCCAATTTTCATGTAATAAACTGAGGGTAATGTGCATGGATTTACATACTAGAAAATTGATTGGTAACCGTCCCGTGTTTACCAGAGTTGAGCCGCCCCCCCCCCCCAAAAAAAATCCAAACTCAGATGCGCACAAGGAGACAATTGTAGCAGCCGATGATTCTTGCTTCTACTTCGACTTCAGACAGAATGTTAAAAAGTTAATAAAAATGATGTTGAATCATGAGCATTTTTCCAATGATACTATAAAGATCATTGAGGAACACAACAATATTGACCTCTTGCATATTATCATAAATGAGATATGGCATGAAGCTAGTGAAGCACTAAAGTGAGGAGTTGGCGATGATTTCGAAGAATGTTTTGCATCTACCAATACTGACAGCGAGGATGAGGCATTTGATGTGGAGTGTGACCGCATTTAAGGCGGAAGGTATATGTAGTTTAAATTCTTAATTGCGTGTAACCGGATATTTATCATATATAAAACATGTAATATTTGTCAATTATCTTAAGCGTTTTTGTGAGCGTCTGTTTGAGATTAAATTCATTGTACTTGTAAATCATTTTCACCTGAATTAGTGAAGTGTCTGTTTTGAGTATGCCCATTATACCGCTTAACCGGATATTTATTATACCGGTATAAGCTTTGGTTTCTCTAATTGCCTCAAACCGTGTCTAAATTCAGATTAAATTCATATAGATTAGAATCAATTAAAAATAGATTTCATAAAAATACTTTAGCAAAACATAGGGAACAACGCAAACAAAAATATCAAAACTAATTGACAACTTTCACACTTTTAACACATTGTTTGAAGAAACAAATTACGTAGGGTAAGCCCCTCTTATGAAACGAATTTGCACATTGTTTGACGCGGTATCTTCATACGCCCTAATTGATGACCTCTTATGCACCCCACTTGGATCATCAAAAAATTGATTAACACAGTAAATATTTAGTGTACCCAACTCAGTTGCGTGTGACAACACGTAGTGAATGTAGCTTAGCTCGCAATCAGAACCCGAGAAGTTGAAGATCGTCACTGCATTCAATGTCTCCAATCCCATTGCTTGCAACTTCCAGTCCTCTACGTAGTTGGATACACTAGTGCCCACGTTTCCCCATGGTGCACCCTACACAAGTTAAGTCAATTACAATTTTATTTTAGAAACTCAAACAAAAAACGTGTTAAATAAACCATGTAATAAGCGACAAATGATAAAACTTAAAATTTTACCATCAAATCGACTTTAAGCTCATTCAAGCATGTACATCTACTGATGAGCACCAATGTGATAGCAAGATTGTCTAGCTGCTTCGAACTCCTGATCTCTAGGCGGTGCATATTAACAAAAATGTACTTTGCCATAACGCAATGTAGAGACTCCACTTGCACCAACATCTACCAACATTAAAAAAAGAAGGAAATCACAACAACTTCTTAAAAGCATTTGCAATTATTCAAACAATGATAGATAGATATACCCTAACAAAATCAACCGGGACACGTGCTCGTTCGCTGGACAACAATTCTTTCGTCATTTTGACAACCTCTCGAAGTAGTTGCTTTGTCGAGCAACTTGCTCCGATGTAACTTCGATCACGGTGTACTATCCACTATAAAGAATGAGGAAACTGTCCCAAAACTTGTAAATGCCTCGGACCTTGTTGGTCTTGTTTCAATAAGATAACAAGGACATGTACCTCAGGGAAGTGTACTTTTACATTGACATTTCCTTGGGCCTGGTTGAATGCCATCTTGAATGTTTTTAAAAATGGCAAATATGCCTCAAATTCAGTTAGCCCTCTAAAATCACAGTTCAATAACTGCAATTCATTCAACTCGGGACACCATTTCCCAAGTCGCGAAGAAAATGTGTTATAAAACAACACAACGTGCTTCAATACGAGTGTTTTTAAATTTGGTAAATTATATCTATCGTCCCACCTAACAATGTAGTTCGGTAGATATAATTTTAACTGAACAAGAGTTTATGACAAAAACATGTCATTGGGGAGTGAAGTGGACAATCGACTGACTAATTTCAGTTTTCGAACAGAATGATCTACTCCAAACGCCACCCACTCTTGCCTTATTCGATTCAATGGAGGTACCTCCTCCCCATGGCTAATTCAAAACTCAAGCTTTCATCCACACTTTCATTATGTTGAATTATAGTGCGATTAACAAAATGAATAAAATCTAACTCATGATAACCCCTTTGTTCGAAACGGTTCATATCGAACAAAAGAGTCGGGATGGAATACCAACAACGTTGAAAATACTTTGATAAAAGACCCAATCGGGTTGCCTCCACAATGCATGCATCCCTGGATAACCTTTCCATAACATGAAAAATTATATCCTCACAAAAGAAGCTTAGCTCGCAATCAGATATTGTACCTCGTTGCATTGTTGTTTAAAGTGAAATATCCCCTGTTTTTACTCTGTTTCTACTCGTGCAAGATGATCCCCTGTCCTCCCTGTTTATATCTCCCCTGTCTCGTGCTTGCAGATGATCCTCACAAATATCCCCTTTTTATACTCTGAAAATGACTTGTAGGGTTTGGTTTTCAGAGAATGTTCAATTTTCAGTCAGTTTTGGTGTGACTTTAGGTAGTAAAAAAGATGAAGACAAATGAGGAGGAGTTATCCCCCATCCATAGTTTTATATATTATTTTCCAAGTGAAAATGTAAGGGTTAATTATGTGATAAGACTTACAATTTTTTACTGTCAGTAAATGTGTGGCCGTGGTTCATGGGCAGCAGTTTATTAGGTATATCCCATTTCCCCATTACCATTAATTTGTAACTTCTTGTAACTTATAATATAGGTAGTTACCAGAGTGGGAAGTTTAAGGGGCACACCGGTTATATAGGAGTATAAGATGTTGAAAAATCAAAGCTTATTCAGGTGTGATACATATCCGGTTAATCAGTATGTGAAAAGACTTTCACTTTTTTACATGTCGGAGTAAGTGTGTGGTCGTGATTAATGGCGGTTTCTTAGTTGTATCCTATTACCATTAATATAGGTAGTTACTAGAGTGGGGAGTTACCAAAGCTTATACCGGTATAATAAATATTCGATTAAGCGATATAATAGGCATATTGAAAACACAATTTCATGTCGATCCATAAACAATTGACGTTTAATTGGGTGAAATAGAAAACTAAACAACCATTGAAACTAACATAAATAACATATATTATATAATTATATTACAGTTTGAGGCAATTAGAACCAGTTTTAGTGTGTTTGAGAAACCAAAGCTTATACCGGTATAATAAATATCCGGTTAAGCGGTATAATAGGCATATTGAAAACACAATTTCATGTCGATCCATAAACAATTGACGTTTAATTGGGTGAAATGGAAAACTAAACAACCATTGAAACTAACATATATTATATAATTATATTATAGTTTGAGGCAATTAGAATCATTTTTAATGTGTTTGAGAAACCAAAGCTTATACCGATATAATAAATATCCGGTTAAGCGGTATAATAGGCATATTGAAAACACAATTTCATGTCGATCCATAAACAATTTCATGTTGAAAAACCACAATCTGATACCAGTATGATAAATATCCGGTTATACCTCTAAATGAAATAGAATACTCCTTCTAATTGGGTTAAATACAATACTACAATAATTAACAATTTACAAGTTAACTATTTAACAGTGTTCATCAATCAACTTTTAACCTCAAAATATCTCTAGCTACTTGTCTCCTAAAATAGAGCATGTTGTGCTACCCAAAACAAAGCCCAATATCGGCGCGGCTACTAGAAAAGTCAGTGTACTTCATCATGAACATTCCACAGTCAAACACATTATGTCGTTGGGGATGGTCTGTGGTGCGCTCGTAATGCCAGTCACTCAAATCAATTGATTGTCCGTTATTTTGCTTCGCCTCATCGATATAATAACGAGCTAGATAATCCAAAACTTTGTGATCATATCCACCAAATGAATCAAGATATTGCAACTTTTAGTCTTTTTTGTTTATAATAGCTAAACACCAATGCTCATCTTCTTTTCGGTGAATAGGCACAAACAGTTTGTCACACTCAACAAGGTGATATCCCATAGAGGTCACGCCAGTCCATTCCTTGACCGATTTAAAATCATACTCACCACCACGGACCAAACTTCCGTAAAAGAAAGGACTAAAATAATGGCATCTTAAATATTTGGTTGGCTCCTTGATCTCTCTTTCTTTCAACAAATTAAAATACAAATCAATCATCTTATCATTAATCCAACCTTTTGGCCGCAAACACTGAAACTGTCTTCTGCCCGAGTAAGCGGTGAAAAATATTCTGTAGCCATGGGATTGTATATAGATTATGCAACAGTTTTTCGCGGTGCCTTCCCCTGGGGTACAAAGCAAACAACTTCAACATTGTTTACACATATACATCACATGGAGACATCAAGATTTTCATCAAACAAAAAAGACATTATGCCATATTAAGTCTTACACACTTTCTTCTTCTTCTTTCCATCAGGATTGGTAAATGGAGATCTTTAATATTTGGATTACATAGGCATCCTCTTCAAATATTGTTCCACAACTGCATCCTCTACATTTGAATCACCACCTGCAACAGAATCTTCATAAGGAAGAATAGCTAAATCATCATTTTCAGCAGCTTCATCATCACCACTAGAGGTGGCAATTGGGTGGGTCAAGTCGGGTCGGGTCGGGTTTGGGTCGGGTCCAACTGGGTCCTATGCAAAAAAAATTGTATAAAAGCTAGACTCATAATAGACCCAATAAGGACCCAGTTAGGACCCAATAAGAACCCAACATAGACCCAAATTGGATTAGAAGATGTTTTAAGCAAGTTTAGTCAATCAATCTTTTTACACACACTGCACACTTTTTACACACACTAAGCATATTTACACATACACAACACACTTTTACACACACAACATATATTTTACACACACTACACACTTTTTACACACACTACACACATTTACATATACACAACACACTTTTACACACACACAACACACTTTTACATACACTGCATATTTTTTACACATTTTTACACACAACACACTTTTACACACACTGCATATTGTTTACACACACAACACACTTTTACATACACTACACACATTTTCACACACAATGCACACTTTTTACACACATTACACACTTTTTCACACACAATGCACATTTTTTACACACACTACACACTTTTTACACACACTACACATATTTTCACACACAATGCATACTTATTACACACACTACACATATTTTCACACACAATGAACACTTTTTACACACTACATAAATTTTCACACACAATGCACACTTTTTACACACACTACACATTTTTTCACACACAATGCACACTTTTATACACACACTGCACATTTTTTTACACACACTAAACACTTTTTACACACACTACACATATTTTCACACACAATGCACACTTTATACACACACTACACACTTTTTACACACACTACACATATTTTCACACACAATCCTTACTTTTACACACACTACACTCTTTTTACACACACTACACACTTTTCACACACACTACACACTACACACTTTTTCACACACAATGCACACTTTTTACACACACTACACACTTTTTACACACATTACACATATTTTCACACACAATCCAGACTTTTTACACACACTACACACTTTTCGCACACACTACGTACTTTTCGCACACACTACACACTTTTTACACACACTATACTCTTTTACACACACTACACACTTTTTCACACACAATGCATATTTTTTACACACAATGCACACTTTTTACACACACTACACACATTTTCACACACAATGCACACTACACACATTTTCACACATAATTTCACACACTACACATATTTTCACACACTACACACATTTTCACACACTATACATATTTTCACATGTTTTACACACACTATACATATTTTCACACACTACGCACATTTTCACACATACGACACAAATGTGTGTAGTGTGTGAAAATGTGTGTAGTGTGTGTTAAAATATGTGTAGTGTGTGTAAAATGTGTGGTGTGTGTGAAAATATGTATAGTGTGTGTAAAATGTGTGAAAATATATGTAGTGTGTGAAAATATGTGTAGTGTATGTGAAAATATGTGTAGTGTGTGTAAAATATGTGTAGTTTGTGAAAATGTGTGTAGTGTTTGTGAAAATATGTGTAGTGTGTGAAAATGTGTGTAGTGTGTGTAAAATATGTGAAAATACGTGTAGTGTGTGAAAATATGTGAAAATATGTGTAGTGTGTGTAAATTATGTGAAAATGTATGTAGTGTGTGTGAAAATGTGTGTAGTGTGTGTAAAATATGTGAAAATACGTGTAGTGTGTGAAAATATGTGTAGTGTGTGAAAATGTGTGTAGTGTGTGTAAAATATGTGAAAATACGTGTAGTGTGTGAAAATATGTGTAGTGTGTGAAAATGTGTGTAGTGTGTGTAAATTATGTGAAAATGTATGTAGTGTGTGTGAAAATATGTGTAGTGTGTAGTGTGTGTAAAATATGTCATCTGTGTGTGAAAATATGTGTAGTGTATGAAAATGTGTGTAGTGTGTGTAAAATATGCCATTTGTGTGTGAAAATGTGTGTAGTGTGTGTAAAATATGTAATATGTGTGTGAAATTCTGTGTAGTGTATGTAAAGTATGTGTAGTTTATGTAAAATGTGTAATGTAGGTGTGAAAATATGTGTAGTGTGTGTAAAATGTGTGTAGTGATTGTGAAAATGTGTATAATGTGTGTAAAATATGTGTAGTGTGTGAAAATATGTGTAATGTGTGTAAAAATACGTATAGTGTGTGAAATGTGTGTAGTGTGTGTAAAATGTGTGAAAATATATGTAGTGTGTGAAAATGTGTGTAGTGTATGTGAAAATATGTGTAGTGTGTGTAAAATATGTGAAAATATGTGTAATGTGTGAAAATGTGTGTAGTGTGTGTAAAATATGTGTAGTGTGTGAAAATGTGTGTAGTGTGTGTAAAAATATGTGTAGTGTGTGTAAAATATGTAATTTGTGTGTGAAAATATGTGTAGTGTATGTAAAGTATGTGTAGTTTATGTAAAATATGCAATATGCGTGTAAAAATATGTGTAGTGTGTGTAAAATGTGTAGTGTATGTGAAAATATGTATAGTGTGTGTAAAATGTGTGAAAATATATGTAGTGTGTGAAAATGTGTGTAGTGTATGTGAAAATATGTGTAGTGTGTGTAAAATATGTGAAACTATGTGTAGTATGTGTAAAATATGTGAAACTATGTGTAGTATGTGTAAAATATGTGAAACTATGTGTAGTGTGTGAAAATGTGTGTAGTGTATGTGAAACATGTGTAGTGTGTGAAAATATGTGTAGTGTGTGAAAATGTGTGTAGTGTGTGTAAAAATATGTGTAGTGTGTGAAAATATGTGTAGTGAGTGTAAAATATGTGTGGTGTGTGAAATTGTGTGTAATGTGTGTAAAATATGTGAAAATATGTGTAGTGTGTAAAAATATATGTAGTGTGTGAAAATGTGTGTAGCGTGTGTAAAATATGTGAAAATATGTGTGGTGTGTGAAATTGTGTGTAATGTGTGTAAAATATGTGAAAATATGTGTAGTGTGTAAAAATATATGTAATGTGTGGAAATGTGGGTAGTGTGTGTAAAATATGTGTAGTGTGTAAAATATGTGAAAATATGTGTAGTGTGTGAAAATGTGTGTAGTGTGTGTAAAAATATGTGTAGTGTGTGTAAAATATGTAATGTGTGTGAAAATATGTGTAGTTTATGTAAAATGTGTAATGTAGGTGTGAAAATATGTGTAGTGTGTGTAAAATGTGTGTAGTGTTTGTGAAAATGTGTATAGTGTGTGTAAAATATGTGAAAATATGTGTAGTGTGTGAAAATATGTGTAATGTGTGTGAAAATACGTATAGTGTGTGAAATGTGTGTAGTGTGTGTAAGATGTGTGAAAATATATGTAGTGTGTGTAAGATGTGTGAAAATATATGTAGTGTGTGAAAATGTGTGTAGTGTATGTGAAAATATGTGTAGTGTGTGTAAAATATGTAATTTGTGTGTGAAAATATGTGTAGTGTATGTAAAGTATGTGTAGTTTATGTAAAATATGTAATATGTGTGTAAAAATATGTGTAGTGTGTGTAAAATGTGTGTAGTGTATGTGAAAATGTGTATAGTGTGTGTAAAATGTGTGAAAATATATGTAGTGTGTGAAAATGTGTGTAGTGTATGTGAAAATATGTGTAGTGTGTGTAAAATATGTGAAAATATGTGTAGTATGTGTAAAATATGTGAAAATATGTGTAGTGTGTGAAAATATGTGTAGTGTATGTGAAACATGTGTACTGTGTGAAAATATGTGTAGTGTGTGAAAATGTGTGTAGTGTGTGTAAAAATATGTGTAGTGTGTGAAAATATGTGTAGTGAGTGTAAAATATGTGTGGTGTGTGAAATTGTGTGTAATGTGTGTAAAATATGTGAAAATATGTGTAGTGTGTAAAAATATGTGTAGTGTGTGAAAATGTGTGTAGCGTGTGTAAAATATGTGAAAATATGTGGTGTGTGAAAATGTATGTAATTTGTGTGAAAATATGTCATTTGTGTGTGAAAATATGTGTAGTTTGTATAAAATATGTGTAGTATGTGAAAATATGTGTAGTGTGTGAAAATGTGTATAGTGTGTGTAAAATATGTGTAGTGTGTGTAAAAAGTGTGTAGTGTGTGTAAAAAGTGTGTAGTGTATGTGTAAATGTGTTCAAATGTTTGTGTAAATTGTGTGTTGGATGTGTATTAAATTTCAAACTAAGTTAGACCCAATTTGGACCCATATTAGGCCCAAATTAAAACCTAATTGGACCCAAAAATAAGTGAGAACCAACCCAGTTGGAACCAAAGAGAAAAAACTTAGGACCCAACCCAACTAAAACCTAAATGGGTTGGGTTGAAAATATATCTTTGGACCCAAATTACCACCCCTAATCACCACCAACAGCTTCATCCTCACCACCACTTTTTGCCCTTCCACATCCACTCAATAATGATAATTGAAAACTGAGTGCAGATAACTCAGATTTGACAGAAGATAACTCCGATTTCACAGAACCTAACTCATAAGTTAACTGAGATTTCGCAGTTGTCATCTCAGATTTTACAGCAGACAACTCAGATTTCACAGTACCTAACTCAAATTTCAGGGCAACATTGTTTTCCACTAACATATCAACCTTTGTCATCAACTCACCAAACATTTTAACAACTGGATCATTGGTGTTAATGGGATTTGATGAAACAACTGGTTCAGAGGACTGTGGAGGTCTGGATGTACCACATTGAAAACTTTCAGTTTCAGGTCTGCTACCATCATGAATGTGGGCTGAAAGTTTAGTCACTGGAATAACCGCACGTCGAGATTCCACATCTATACGAAAAATATCATCAAATAGGATTCTACCTCCTTTCTCCAGTATTTCAGTCCACAATTTTGTGGTGGAGTCAATGATGTTATTGGTTACATCATAAGGAGCAAAACTTTGAATGTGGTCTGTTGCTTGTTCCTCCGTCGTGGGCTGAAGTATGCTTTTAATATCCTACCAAACAAAATAACAAAACAAATAAAATCATTGAAATAAAAAACTAGAAAACAATTGAAAGTAATATAAATAACATTGAAATAAAATCTTTTACTGCTTAGTTTTACATAGAAGGTTACTGACTATGGATAGTCAATGTGCTTTGTGCAAATGGAGAAAAACTATGAATCATTTGAATTTTGAATGTACATGGAGTAAGGGGTTATTGAGCCTGCTGTTAAGAAAAAAAACTAACATTGTTGTTCCCGACTATCATAAGAACCTGAGACAAAGTGGGGTATTGTCTCTTCTGAACAAGTTTGGTAGTCCACTTGCACATTCTCGGCAACTGTCGGGGGGTATTCTCCCTCAAACGCCCAATAATTGGTGACAGTGCGGGAATACACTCAAAAGGAAAAAGCTGACATAGGAACAAAAAAAGTATTATCAAATATTTACAGATAAAAGTAAGTTAACAATTAACAATGAAAGACAAAAAATAATTTTACCATAAGGGGGAGAATGAAACAATGAAAGTTGCACTGGGGATTTGCCGAAGCCAATTTCTTCTTGAGTTCTAAAGTTTTCAAGTGCTCTATCATAACAGAATAAAAAAACCTATCCCATGGATAGGTTTTAGCAAACTCAAGGTCATCAAAAATTGCAAGAAGACTCTCGTCTATTGGCGAATCATCACTTGCAGAGATAAACAAAAGAGAAACCAACAAGTATATAGAGCAAGCTTCAACTTGTCTGATGGAAGGATCTCAATAGCTTGGTCACTAGATCTAATCTTACGCTTCTTTTTCTTAGGCAATGGTTGAGTACAGATCACACACCGCATAAGCTGTTCCTTAAGAACTTTTACTGAGGCTTTAGGGCTAAGGTATTTATGATTAAAACTATCAACATCGTCTACACTCTTTTTCTCAGTAGGATACGGGGAGCAATTCAGCCCACTCATAACCGCATACTCCATCAAAAAGTAATGGATAGGTATGCCATTTAGAACAAACCAGATTTCGAATTTGTCGGGAGACTCCACCATTCGGGTTAGAAGCATCCAAAGAGGAGTTAAAACCATTTCCAGTGAAGAATCCATGTCGAATAATGGGCCAAACTGAGAATTCTTAAACTACATAATGCCATCTGGATGGTCACTCAAACAATTTTCAATAAATTTGATATATGTGGCCAATTTGTAGTGGCATGATATTTTACACTTCTTGTTAAAGTCTTTCGTGGTCAGTGTAAAAGTGGGCCGAGGGATGTCGTTTGCATCATTTACCTTAAAACAAAATTAAAGTAGATTACTTAAATGCAGTAGAACATAAAATTGCATATCGATCCACAAGCCCACAACTGATCATGTCTTACACTAAAAACTTCTCAAGTCTTAGACCAAAAACTGATCATATCATGTCTTACACCAAAAACCTTAACACAGCCCACAACCCATAAAACCTTAACAAATTAAATAATTACATCGCCCACATTAAAAACAAATACATCTATTAGTTTAATTTTGTTAAAAATTAAACAAACACACTAACACTGAAACAAATAATTACACCAAAAACCTAAACACAGCCCATAAATTTGGAACAAGATATATTAGTTTACTTACCGGAGGTGTGACGAAGTTGGAGGGTCAGCCATTGCTGCAACAACTGCATCTACACGGCGGCGTTTTGTGGGAGAAGACGAATCAACCATTGCTCGAATTTAGGACTAAACATAAACAAGATTAAGTTAAAAAAATCACGAACCGATTTCACATAAACCCTAAAATGCGAAAATTGCTTACGAAATGGAATTTGGGGGAAAGGAAGAAGACGAACCTGTTTATCTAAGGCACCAAGAAATACTTACAGTGGAGTTCCTCAGGAAATTCTTACAGCTCCAGCGGGCTCTCTTCCTCCGACGTCAAAAATTTCCGCCAAGAACATATTTGATTTTGAATTTTTTAGCCAAGGCAAAAAAGAACAAGAGTTGTTGTTTGGTTTGTAACTGAACAAGAGAGTTGTTCTGCTTTTAGATGCGCTTTTAGTAGTATTGGGGAAAAAGGGTTAAAATGTAATTGGTCATTTATATTAACTGAAAAGGAAAAAAAAACCCCCAAGAATCAGCTTTATTACTTGGGGGTATTATGGACATATCAGTCCTATTTAGCCATCCAAAATTAAAGCAAAAGTAGAAAAGAAAAGTCAGAGAAAGAGGGGACTCTTTTTGCAACACCCATGCAAACGGGGACTCTTTTTGCTAAATTCTCCATAAAATAAGACTTTTCCACAAGGGCCAAATATGAAAGAGGAAAACAAGAAAAGGTTAAAATTAATTTGGAGACAAATAAGAATCACCCACGACCTCACCTAATCAGGAAAGGAAAGAGGCGAAAAAATTACAAAAACAAAAAGGACTTTTCTTCTCTTCTCTTTGAGATCGGAAAAATCAAATCGAAGGAAAGAGAAAAGAAAAGACCATTATAATTCATTCACACACACACACACACACACACACACACACACATATATATATATATATATATAAATTTCATCCTTCTTGATACTATTCGATATACAACATTGTTAAGCGTAGGCGAAAAAAGCACGAAAATTACTGTGATCTGTTAAATTTTGGGGTCAGTTTCTTGTTCTTCTTGTTTACCCCCTTCTTTTCTTGTGTACATGTGATTTTATATGCGTATTTTGATGATGGATGATGGAATGTAATTTTATGATCATTTCATATTTCGTGTTTTTTTCTTTTTTGGATTTAAATATTGCAGGTATGTGCCTGATGAAGTTTCGTGTTCGTCTATTTGTTTTATTTTTTGGTTTGATTTATGGGTTTCTGTTTCGAAGAGATCGTTTCTTTTATTGTCCATGGTTATTTTGATTTTTTTAATTTTATATTGACCTTTCTTTTATTATTTTGATTCAATACTATTGACCCCTCTCTCTATATGAATATGTATATATAAATTTCATCCTTCTCGATACTATTCGATATACAAAATCGTTAAGCGTAGGCGAAAAAAGCACGAAAATTAGTATGATCTGTTAAATTCCGGGGTCAGTTTCTTGTTCTTCTTGTTTCCCCCCTTCTTTTCTTGTGTACATGTAATTTTATATGCGTATTTTGATGATGGATGATGGAATGTAATTTTACGATTATTTCATATTTCGTGTTTTTTTATTTTTTGGATTTAAATATTGTAGGCATGTGCCTGATGAAGTTTCGTGTTCGTCTATTTGTTTTATTTTTTGGTTTGATTTATGGGTTTCTGTTTCGAAGAGATCGTTTCTTTTATTGTCCATGGTTATTTTGATTTTTTCAATTTTATATTGACCTTTCTTTGATTATTTTGATTCAATACTATTGACCCCTCTCTCTATATGAATATGTATATATAAATTTCATCCTTCTCGATACTATTCGATATACAAAATCGTTAAGCGTAGGCGAAAAAAGCACGAAAATTACTGTGATCTGTTAAATTCCGGGGTCAGTTTCTTGTTCTTCTTGTTTCCCCCCTTCTTTTCTTGTGTACATGTGATTTTATATGCGTATTTTGATGATGGATGATGGAATGTAATTTTACGATTATTTCATATTTCGTGTTTTTTTATTTTTTGGATTTAAATATTGTAGGTATGTGCCTGATGAAGTTTCGTGTTCGTCTATTTGTTTTATTTTTTGGTTTGATTTATGGGTTTTTGTTTCGAAGAGATCGTTTCTTTTATTGTCCATGGTTATTTTGATTTTTTCAATTTTATATTGACCTTTCTTTTATTATTTTGATTCAATACTATTGACCCCTCTCTCTATATGAATATGTATATATAAATTTCATCCTTCGTGATACTATTCGATATATAAAATCGTTAAGCGTAGGCGAAAAAAGCACGAAAATTAGTGTGATCTGTTAAATTCAGGGGTCAGTTTCTTGTTCTTCTTGTTTCCCCCCTTCTTTTCTTGTGTACATGTGATTTTATATGCGTATTTTGATGATGGATGATGGAATGTAATTTTACGATTATTTCATATTTTGTGTTTTTTTATTTTTTGGATTTAAATATTGTAGGTATGTGCCTGATGAAGTTTCGTGTTCGTCTATTTGTTTTATTTTTTGGTTTGATTTATGGGTTTTTGTTTCGAAGAGATCGTTTCTTTTATTGTCCATGGTTATTTTGATTTTTTCAATTTTATATTGACCTTTCTTTTATTATTTTGATTCAATACTATTGACCCCTCTCTCTATATGAATGTGTATATATATTCTACATATATACAAGAGTCAAGGCACACTGCTCTTCGTCAGTAGGGTGCACGCTCCACAGTATCCGGCCCCAAATTTTCTTTTCTTATTTTTTTGGTTCGCTCCCTTAGATAAAACGACGCCGTAAGTTTTCTGTCTTTCTTTCGTGGTAAACGCCTGCCTGGGAAGTTAGCAATCTTAACCCCCAATTGCATATCATGAGTCAAATTTAGACCCTTTCAAAAAAGCATTACAAATTTAGACCCCTATGGGACCCATGAGATTGAAAAGTCCAAATTACCCTTACTAAAGACAAAAGATGGATAATTGCAAGTTTCCTCCTTGCTTTATCAATAAATTGCTCAAGACCCCTTATACTATTCAAAATCTTTCGTATAGTCCCTATACTTTCAATTTATTTACCTTTAGTCCTCGAATTTTGAAAATGGTTTAATTTGGCCCCACAAAACAACAAAAACATCAAAAAATACATGAGAGTAATTATATATATTTAAAGAAAAGGGAATCCCAACCCGCTTTTATAAATCTGCATAAAAACTTTTTATTGCCTTCATAATTTACATACATGCCAATTCCTGCTCATATTTTAAGTGCTTTTATTGATTGTCTTAATACTTTAGAAAATCTTAATTTATATAATAACAAGGGAATAGATAAGTTAAAACCTAAAACATTATACAAAGTAGGAAAAATGGATTTTAACACACATTTAATCAAGAAATTTAGAGAAAAAGAAGTAAAAGTTACAACAAATGCTGAAAATATAAGCTTAGTTAGCCCGGAATGTATAAAACAATTAAAACAATTAAAGCAAAAGTATATACATTTAGGATTAATTATTGTAGGAATAAAAGGATTAACTAGAAAGGGAACCGGTGGAAAGGTTTTAGTTTTATTATTAGATAAGAGTTGGTCTGATGCTAGGAGAGCAGTATTTGCTAGTATGGAAATAGATATGACTAATAATGTAGGAATATTTTATGTAGCTCCGAACATGATGAAAAGTATTAAAGATATTAATAAAATTACGATAGGATTACAAACTAGAGGATATGAAACATATGATGGTAACAACTTAGTAGTTTCTATAGCATTTTTAGGAAGAGTAACCAATAATAGTTTTCCTCAATATAAAATTAATATAGATGGGATAATAGATGGATTAGCCTCAGTAGGAGTAAAAATGATTAAACCTTTAAATATAGATAATAACGATTTAAATGGAGAAGAATGGGAATTAACCAAGCATTTAGAAGAAAATGAGACTGTCAAAGTTCCAGGAGAAAGTGTAATGTATACAAACAGTAGAGGTCAAACTTCTATTAGATTCCTTAATTACCAAAAACAAAATCCCAAAGAAAATTTAGAAGATCTAGAAGAAGAAACTGATAATGAAACTGAAACAAGCTACATGAATATTATAGAAGAAGAAGTTAGAATAACTAGCAGATTTGCTAATTGGGAAATATTATCTAATATAGAAAGCGAAGAAGATGAAGAGGAAGAAAATATAGAAGAAATAGATGAAGAGATTAGACAATTAGAAAGTCAGCTCAAAAATGATTATAGACCAAAAAATATGGAAGAAATATTAAGAAAAAATTTTGAGATAAATAATTTAAGAGAATTAGTAGATGAAATGTATTTTGAAGCAATGAATCTAGATATCAATTTAGAGTCAGCCGAAGAAGAATTTAAACAATATTATAATATTGATTTAGTTGATGATATATGTTCAGGAAAAATAGAATTTGAAAATTTCTTTAAAAATAAAGAGAAAGGTAATAACGAAGTAGCTTTTATGGCAGATAGTCAAGCAAGTACTAGTAGTAATATAGGAAAAAGAACTAGAGTAGAACCAGATTATAATGAAGTTCCAGCTAGAAATGTAGAAATAAGTGGTAGACCAGAATGGAAAAGTCCCACATATGAATATGGATCAACCCAGCCAAATAAATATATAGGATCAAGACAACCCATAGGAAAAACCATGAGTGGAACCATGTTAGTAATTGAATTAGGAAGTCCACAAATGTGGCCAGAAGAAATAAATATATGGGAACAATGTGTAGTAAGACATTGGGAAATAAATAAAAAAGCAGATATGGATATGTTTAATTTTTTAGAAACCTGTTTAGGACCTACAGCATTATCTATCTGGCAAAGCAAGAAGAAGAAAGATCCTAATAGAATTAATGAAATAAAGGCCTTAGGAAATAATCCTTATAATTTTACTAGTTTTATTAGAACATTAATAATAGGTATAGATCCAGGAAGAGAAAATACATTCATACAAGATACAGCACTTAGAAACCTAGAACAACTCACTATAACAGATATGAAATATATTATACCTTTTAGTCAAGATTTTACAAGATTAATAGGAGAAGCTAATAAAGCATTTGATGAAGAATTATGTAATAGATATTTTACGAA
The DNA here is from genome assembly GCA_019426215.1 of Buddleja alternifolia. Classification (NCBI taxonomy): domain Eukaryota; kingdom Viridiplantae; phylum Streptophyta; class Magnoliopsida; order Lamiales; family Scrophulariaceae; genus Buddleja; species Buddleja alternifolia. The sequence continues at coordinate 53,232,275 of CM033391.1, forward strand.
ATTACCACAAGATTTAGGAAAAAGAATACATGAAGAATGGATAAAAACTAATGGCAATCTTACAGGATTAGGTATAGGACCTAGAGTACAATATACTTTCTTTAAACTTCAGGAATGGTGTAAAGAAGAATTTATTAGAGAACAAATTAGAAAGCAATCTTATGAGTTTTGTCGAAAAGCTATATACACCCCACAACAATATGGACAAAAGAATTACTTTAAGCCAAAACGCAAAATATTAAGGAAATCAAATAAACCAAAATCTAGTTTTAGACAATATAGGCAAGGAAGAAAGCCACCTAATTATGTTAAAAAACCATCAACAAGAAAATGCACATGTTATATTTGTGGAGATCCTAAACATTTAGCTAATAGATGTCCGAAAAGACAGTTTAATATGGAAAGAGCAGCCATAGCAGAACAATTAGATGAAGACGTAGTAAGTATAGATGGTAATGAAAGTGATAATGAAAGCATATTTAGTATAGTAAGTGAAGAAGGACCAGAAATTCCTAATATAATAGAATATACCTATATGAATAATTCATGTGAACATAAATATATAAATGGAAAAGGAACTATGAGTGTAGCTTGTAGTATTTGTAGATTATATCCTGATATGCATTTAAGATATCAATGCAATATATGTTTTGACGAAATTTGTTTTATTTGTGCTAAAGACGCATATAATATAGAAACAGATGTATCGCCTAAACCTAGTAAAAAACTAGAATCTATAGAAGTTCTAAGCCATAAAATAGAAAATTTAGATCTAAGAATACAATTAATAGAATTAAAATTAAAAAATAATGAAAACATAAGTAGTAATCAAAATAAAGGAAAAGGTGTAATTATAGAAGAACTTGATGAAATTAATCAACAATTAGAAGAAACTCATTTACAAAATACAGCGTATGAACCCCAACTACAAGTACCCTATACTAGTAGTCTAATACTTTTAGATTGTCGAATATGGTGTAATCAAGAAAAATATATTGAAACTAAAGCCATTTTAGATACAGGAAGTACAAAAAGCATGCTTAGCGCTAGTCTTGTGCCGAAAGAATTTGTAACACAATTAAGTTATACTGTTACTAGTAGAACTGCAGAAAATAGATTAATGAGAATAACAAAGGAGTTAATTAACATAGGAATACAATTTAAAGATTTTTCAGGAAATTATAGTAGCAAATATACATTAGGACAAGTCCTTATAGCACCAGAAACCATAAATAGCCACGAATTCCTTTTAGGGTTAAACTTCATTTGTGCATTAAATGGTAGTATTTTAATAGGAAAAAATTATATTACTATTAGCAAACATAATTATACTTTTCCAACTAATAGATACATTAAACAATCAGAGTTGACTGCGAAGCGTAGTGGACATGGTAATAATGAACTCGATTTTTTCAAAGAATTAGAACAAAATAATATAGAACTTGAAACTATAGATATCCTATTAGATGAAGAAATTAGAGATATAGGAAAGGGATTAGAAGTTTTAAACCTAGAAAATGAAAGAATTTTGCATAAATTAGAAATGTTAGGATTTATAGGAGATAATTTAGCTAAAAACAAAGTAAACTATACTTTTAAACTAAACATATTAAACCCAGATATAGTGATAAGAACAGCAGCTATAGAATATACTCCTGAAGATATAAAAGAATTCAAAACACAAATAAAAGAAATGTTGGAAATCGGTGTTATAAGAAGAAGTGATAGTCCTCATAGATCAGCAGCCTTTATAGTAAGAAATAATGCAGAAATAAAAAGAGGAAAACCTAGAATAGTATATAATTATAAGAGACTTAATGATAATACAGAAGATGATGCTTATAGAATACCTAATAAAGATGAGTTAATTAATCTTATACAAAATAAAAAGATATTTTCAAAATTTGATTTAAAAAGTGGATATAATCAAATTAAAATGGTAGAAGAAGACAAAAAATGGACAGCTTTCAGCTGTAGTGAAGGACATTTCGAGTGGAATGTTCTATCTTTTGGTTTAAAAAATGCTCCAGCAATATTTCAAAGATTTATGGATAATATATTTAAACATTTAGATTTCTGTTTAGTATATATAGATGACATTTTAGTAGTTTCTGAAACTTTTAAGCAACATCAAGATCATTTAAAATAAGTGTTTAATTTAATAGAAGAAAACGGAATAGTAGTATCTAAAAAGAAAATGGAACTTTTTAAGAGAAAAATAAGCTTTTTAGGTTTAGAAATAGGAAACGGACAAATTAAATTACAACCTCATATAGCTCAAAAAATTCTAGATTTCCCAGATAAATTAGAAAACTTAAAACAAATACAAGCGTTTTTAGGAATATTAAACTACTCTAGAAAATTTATTCCTAAACTTAGTAAATTAGTCGGACCATTATATAAGAAAACAGGAAAATCAGGTCAAAGACATTTTAATCAGGAAGATATTAACTTAGTCAGAAAAATTAAAGAAGTTGTTAAATATTTAAAACCTTTAGAATTACCCTTAAGTACTGATTATGTTATAATAGAAGTAGATAGCTCTATAGAAGGATGGGGAGCAATATTAAAATGTAAACCTCATAAATTTTCTCCAAAAAATGAAGAAAAAATATCAGCTTATTCCAGTGGTAATTTTAATAAAACAGGAAGTAATTGGACTAGCCTAGATTATGAAATAGCAGGGATAGTTAAAGCAATAGACCATTTTAGACTATATTTAAATAAACCTTTTACCATTAGAACGGATTGTGAAGCTGTAGTTAGATTTATTAAAAATGAAAATTCTAGAAAACAAAATAATAAAAGATGGTTAAATTTTAGAAATGCAATAGAAGGTAATGGATATAAAGTAGAATTTGAACATATTAAAGGATCAAACAATAGCATAGCAGATTTATTAAGCAGACAATTAACTTTAATTTTGGGAAACAGATCATGGCTTCCAACGACCAAGACAACCAACAAACAAGACCTCCCTCTGCAGCTTACAACCAAATAGTCCGAAGACCAGTTTTCAGGCCTAATTTTCAACAAACTAGCCAGAATAGACCAGCATTCACAATAGAAACTCAGTTTTTCAATCCAGCTACACAAAGCGTTTTTCCTAGACCAGCTTTAAAAACCTTTGGTAAAATAGCTCTTCCAGTCAGACATAATTTCAAGCTTCCAAAAGATACCCCTCATATAACCGAAGATCAAAGTATTTTACTCAATGCGCTATGGGAAGCTCATCCTTCAGCCGGCAAATTAACAGCACTAAATGCACTTTGTTATTTCTTTGAAAAGGAAAACAAAAATTTTCCATTAGACGAAGCAGCAGTTTATCTTGTTATTAGAGGAGAACCAGTGGGAATCTTTGAAGATTATCAACGAGCGATACAAAGCATTCAGAAGGTAGCCAAGGGATACTTGGAGCCCTTTAAACATTTTCATGAAGCAGTAACAGCAGCAAGAAGAATTTTAGGCCCAAATTTTTACATACAACCTAATGCCGAAAATGCAAAGCCCAAAATACTTTCAAAGGGAAAGAGACCCATAAACCCAGATGTAGAAGCACTCGAAGATGACTTAGAGACTATAACTAAACAATTTACCAACCTTAACAAATTTTATCAAGACCTTTTAGCCCAGCATCAAAAGTTATCAGCCCATATAATAAACCCCAGACAAAATGATGTTCCTAAGGAGATCAAAAATAAATCCTACCAATTTTTGTCTGTTCGAACTTTTTTTAACCCTTGCCAAACAGTTCTAGCTTTACCTGAAGAAATTCAGAGTATCATTTGGCAAAAAGCAGAAGATAGCTTTTACAAAAGAATGTTAAAAGTAGCCCAAATTATTATCAATCAGCAGATAGAAGGAATAATTTCAAAGACTCGCATACTACAATGGAAGGGAGAACCTATTCGCCACGAAGGATCATTAAAATTCTACACCCTAAAATATTTTTCATGGCCTAATGTTCATATAGATGCATCAGTTTTTAGAGAAGGATGGATAGATGAAGAATTTATCAGCGTTCAAAGGTTATTAGACTATGGTTTCATAGCCAAAATATTTGTATCAGATCCAGTACAAGTGACTCATATAGGTCGACATATTTCAGACACTGTCAATTTTATATTCGAGCAACAAGCAGCAGAAAGTCTCAAGCTTGACGTAGTATCTCTACCTCCAATTTGGAACACTACAGGAATAGAAATAGGACATTCATTCTTTTCGATAACAGAAAATTATGAAAAATGGGAACCAATGTCAACATTGTGGACTTGTCCTGAAGCCATAAATCCTTTAGCCAATATAGAAGAGCTCAAATTAGCTTTGGAAATACGAAGGAAAACGCAGCGACAGTATATGATGCCCAATTCAGATTCAGACCTCAAGCTTATTTTTCAGACAATTCATCATAGCATATTTATTCCGGCCAAGAACAGATGCAAGATTCGCCTTACTACTCTAGGAAAAAGAGCAATGACAAGTGTAGAATACCCACCAAGATATAATCCTGATATGTATAATCCGGATTCAGAATATAATCCAGATCTAGAAGGAACCAGTCGAGAAACATACTAGAAGACAAAAGCTTCAACAGTTCAGCAATAATGTTTAGCAGCACCAATAATTCTGCTACAAGACAAACTTCAAGAGACAACATTCAAAGATTTAGCAAAATAATGCATCTCCCAGACAAAAGCCATAAATGTATCAGCAGCAAGGACAATAATTTGCAGCAATAATTCAGCTATCAAACAAGGCACTGAATTCAAAGCAACAATCTTTAAATAATTTCAGCAATTTTTGTACTGTTCACTATTGCCACCTATGTACTTTTTTACTATTAAGATACTGTTTGTAATAATGGCAGTTCGGATGCCAAATCTCTCTTCAAATTGTTGTAATTTCTTTCATGTCCGAGGCCTATATAAGGACCTCATTACTCATATTGTAAACTCGCACCTTGACATTCTCCAACCCACACTTCTTGGTTGCTAGAGAATCTCTCATCTTTTCTTGTAATAAAATATCTTCTTTGTGTGCAATAATATCTTGTAAGTTTTTATATGTTTTATAATGCATAGTGAGTAAACTCCCCCAGGGATGGGATTCCCCTACTATTTAAAAATGTTATAACTCTCTCATGGTCAAAAAATACAAAAACATTAAAAATCGAAAAACCAAAAACATTAAAAATGCTCAAAATGATGATGAACAGTAGTAACATTCTACTGTTTCATCTTCTCAAAAATATGTTTCCGCTGTACAAATTATTGTTTTCAATAATATCTGATACTGCTTTGGGAAGATTTTGTTTACCGTCTCGGTGTTACTGGTCGGGAGACAAAATGTGCGGGATAATTCCCCCCAGTGTGCAAGCAAAATGGTATCAGAGCTTGAGTATTCTGAGTATGCTCTGTGGTCGCAGGTTATCTGATCTTCCACATCAGAAAGGTTTTCTCGAGCTATTTATCAAAATAAGGTTACTGAGTTCTAAAATTGTAAAATGAATTAAGTTTATATGTTTAATTTCAAAAGAGTAAGACAGGTACTTCATTTCTGTCCAACGTTAGTCTTCGTTGATGAAGCAATCGGATTCTCGAAACAACCTTCTTACTTGAGAATGATAAAATATGAGTTTTAATTCATAATCTAAAAAGTGAACAGTAATCCTATTTTTTTCTGTAATTATTTTGTTAATATCTCTTAATTTATGTAATTATTTTAGTTAATGACGTTTTTCATATATTAGGGATTAAATAAATCAAATTTAAATATTAAAGGACCAAAGGAACTATTCTTAAGAACAAGGGACTTGATTTGTAAATCCTTAAAAATGCAACAGTATAAAGGGGTGATAAAAATGTTACTATTCAGGGATAATTTGGATATTTTCAACTTATTTAGCCGCAAAAAATAAAAAAAAAAAAAAATCAGACATAAGGGGTCCAATATTGCAACCCCTCTGCAATTGAGGTCTAAATTTGCTATCGTCCCCGCCTGCCTTGCACCTTCCTTTTCCTTTCCGAAGAACTTGGATTGCCACCGCAATTTTGGAGCGGCGCTGTATACTCCAAAAAATGCACGGACTTGGCTTTCGTACATGCACGGCGTCGTTCTGTTCTTATTTTCTTCAGCAGCACGGCAATTAGTACTTGTTTATCCGAATTTTTGCTTTTGTACGTTTTCTTTTTCTGGGTTTTTCAGATTGAGTGATTTTCTTTGTGAATTTAATATAATTTTTGCTCTTGCGTGCTCTTCAATGGGGGTTTTTGATTGTGGTATAGGAACTGATGCTGTGATTGAGGGCGGAAAATTTAGGGAAGATCTTCTCAGCCTGTTAAGGTATATTTCGCTATTCTTTGAATTATTTTCACATAGAAGAGACGGAATTTGTTTGATTTCTTGTTGCAAGCCTCTTTGTTTCTGATTCAATGGTTTTCTTTGCGGTTTTGGTATTTTCCTCGTTTTGTGTCAGGTGTGTATTTGTTCTTTTTTTTTTTGGTTTTTCTCTGTTCAATTGATGAGAGTTTTGATTGCTTTTTCTTATCGAGGTATAAAATTCGGCTTCAAATGTATGCGTGTGTGCTTGTGTGTGTTTGTATTAGCATCATGTGAATATGCAAAGAACAAAGGTGACTGGAGGGTCATTTTTTAGATGATAGTGTGTATTTACGTGTACATTCACAGATGCATCTTCTCCCCTATTTTTATTCTAACACTAGAAAAAGATGCTGCAAATGGAAATGTATGTTCAATTTAAATACACTCTACATGACCATATTTAAGATTCAAGAACATGAACATTGTATATGGACAGTTAGTATTTTTTCATGTGAGTTTGAAAGTTATAATGATCTTTTGCTTAACTGATGAGGTCTATAAGAACGATTTTAGTTTTGTGGATAAAGAGGAATATGGGACTATATGGATGTCTTCCAAATTTTGCTAGAAAAGTGGTCGGAAGTACTTGCTTGTTTGAGACCGATCCTTATTTCTTTTTAGGAAATAGCAATGGATGATAAGGTAATTTGAAGTTTAGAGTCCAATGATTATCCAACAAAAGAAGTGTATTATTCAGTGCAAAATCATGACTTCTGAATATATTGCTTTAGAACTGAGTAAATATTGGAAAGATAGAATTTTTTATTGTGGGTTTCTCTGTGTCTTTAATATGATTTGAGTTTTATTATGGATTTTCAGTCTGTGGAGAACTCACATAAATATATGAAAATTTGATGTTTGATATCAAGTTTTATTTGTGTTCATGTTTTGCAAACTAGATATGCTAACGCGAACTGAGCTTTTGATACAAAAAAAGATACACATCTCTAAGTGTATAGCTAATTCATTATCTATTGATTGGTTTTCACTCAGCTGGAGAAAAAGTAAAGGTCGGTTGATATTGTCATTTGGGAATTTTAGTGTTGTACTTGAAATCTGAGCTTATAGTAATCTGATTTTCTATTTAGATATACATCTTTTCATAGGGACATTTTTTTTAAGGAAGAATTAAGGAGACAAAAAGGGAAGAAGAGTCTAAATCTCTGTATAATGTTTAAATTGTTATTTACACAATAATGATACTTACAGCGAATGAGACAGCAAGCAAGAATTATGGACTATGAGCAAAGTTTTTGGTATATGGGTTGTAGAGTAGTAGATGCTTAAGACGAACAACTGGACAATATAAGTGGAGTATTATCTGTAACTTCCGCTGCGCAGAAACCATCGCAAAACCAAGGTTGTTTTTCTTCAACGAATTTCAAATTTATAATTCTGTTTTGGATCAGTTCTGAACTGATATTTTTCAAATTTTCAGAAACAGGTTTACAACCATTTCTGACACAGCACAGTTAGATGCAACTATATTTAGAGAGTTCACTGAAAAAATTCTTGGCATCTCTGCAATATAGCTCATGAATAAAGAGGAAAATGTTAATTATATATTATAATGAAGTACATATAGCCTTATCAATTACCTGTATTGCGCATTTCTTTTCAATTATCATTTATAAACCATTTTCTTTGCAGAATGAAAAAATTAAATGCGTTTGAATGGAGGCCAGTTCCTTGTCCAAATTAAGAAAAAAGAACTAGACACTCTGTATGGTAGGGAATATCGATACAATGTGTTTACTTTGTCAGAGGCCGAACAATCATCTATACAATCGTCTCTGTAAATAACTATTTGGGTAACCTATAAGTTTCTATGGTCCAAGCTTTTTGTGAACTTCTTCTGATGAATTTCCTTTTGGAATGGTGTAAAATAGTAAGAATAATTTGTTGAGAATGATTGAATATTCGAGTCGTTGCTATAGTTTGTTTGGGCTTGAGACTTTTGAATTACGAATATTTTTTCTTTAGTTTGTAGCTGATTCCAAACGAGTTAATTCTCAATTGCGATCTGAGCTTTTTATGCAGTTGATCACTAAAATGGGTCAAACCGCCTCTTGTGTGGTCATAAGATGGCATGCGTAATTCTCAATTGTAATTTGAACTTTTTTTTGCAGCCTTTTGAAATCTTGGTTCCCCTATTCCCTGTAAAGTGCCTCAAGTGACTAGCTTATTTGTAGTGCATTCTGTTTTAATTTCAAGTTTCTCGAAATACGGTTCAGACTCATTGGCATCAAACATCTTCAATTGTTTTGGAACATACCATCACTCAAATGAGATTGGGACTGTTATGTATGTTTTGGCATGAGCTAAAACAGGATCATTTTTGTTGGTCACATGTATGGAAAAGAATATGTAATCTTTAAAGTTGATAATATATCAACCTATCTGTACGTACACTTTACATCTCATAAACCATTTTAAAGTTGCTATCAAGAACATTAATTATGAGATTATAATTATTTAACAATGTTCTTATTGAAATTTCACTGCTAATTTTACCGGGCACAACCACCGTGCCTTGCGCGGTGCCCCACTTACTAGGTATGTACGTATGAGTTGGTTTTATTTTTATTTAGTCATATGTGAAACTGATGGCATTTTTTTTTTTTGAGATGATTAGATGAAAATTTGTGTCTGTTGTAATTATGTTGGTTAAAGACTCAAATCCTTTTATATTCTTTAGTGTATCCCAACAATTGTTTTCTATTCAATTTTTTCCGGCTCTAAGAGATAGCGATTTGATTTAATCGAACCGTGTAATTGAAGTTTTTTATGATTGTGATTAATACTTTGGTCTTTTCAATTAGTTCTTATCAAATTATATTTTGCTTTATGAAAATAACTGCATATGTTTAAAGCTAAAGATTTCTGCAAGGCTAAGGAATATGATAGTTTGCTTTTAACCACAAGTTTCAATCTTTTCAACAATTGGGTGTTCTAACAATACATTTATGTTATTATTCATATTTATATCCTTTTGAGTTTTCTGTTTGAATTGCTGCTCAATCAAACATAGTTGTCTCAGAAAATATTGGTATCTTATAAATGCTAAACGTCCTTTATCTTCTTTATCTCATTTGTGACGTCCGTATGATATCAAACTATTGTGTTGGTTGTTCTCAGTCACATGTAACTTGTAACAATGCTTAATATTTTTCGATGTGGTGATAAAATCAGTATATTTTTCCACCATCACGGTTGATTGAATAGAATTGTCATGGAAGTAAAAATTATTCTTTAGATAGTTCTTCCTTTTTTATCAGTAAACAAATTTTGGTATCTTTAGTTGTAATTGCATCCAAAGTGTTTGATATATTGTCGCAGTGACCACACCCCACAAAAAAGGGATGAGCAAGCGTCCTCCGCCTGATCCAGTGGCGGTTCTCAGGGGCCACCGTGCCTCAGTTACGGATGTTTGCTTCCATCCCACCAAGAACATATTATTCACTGGCTCCACAGACGGTGAACTGCGCATTTGGGATACGTTACAACATCGGACGATATCGTCTTCATGGGTTCACAGCGCAGCTCACGGGATTGTCAGCATTGTGGCTAGTGGGGAGAATAGAGTCATTAGTCAAGGAAGAGATGGAACTATCAAGTATTGGGATATCGAAGAAGGTGGCTTGTCTAGAAGCCCACTCACAACAATCAAAACAAATTCTTACCACTTTTGCAAGCTTTCAATGTTAAACAACCCCAATGCTAATATTAAGCCGGCTCAAGATGTCGGGAGTTGCCAAGAAAGTGAGGTTTCAGGAAGTAAAACGAGTTTGACAAGGTCAGAAGGTGGCGAGGAGGTTGAAAGACCCACTTATGTTGCAGTAGCTGGTGAAGATTTATCTGTGGTTGAGATTTGGGATGTTAATATTGCTGAAAATCTCATAAAATTGCCTCATAAGGCAAAAGGAATGTGCATGGCAGTTCAAGTGTTTTTACCTTCCGAATCACAGGGATACGTAAATGCTATATCTGGTTATGAAGATGGATCCATGGCTTGGTGGGATTTGAGGAGCCCATCCGTGCCATTGACGTGTGTAAAATTTCATTCAGAACCAGTTCTAAGCTTGTGTATTGATAAATCATGTGGAGGAGGGGTCTCGGGATCAGCTGATGAAAAGATTGTTATGTTTAAGTTGGATCCTTCGACGGGTTCTTGTTTGGTCAAGAAAGAAATTGTCTTGGAGAGACCTGGTATAGCTGGAACGTCGATCCGGCCAGATGGTAAGATTTTTGCAACGGGTATGTGGGATCATCGGGTGAGGATATATGACTATCGTAAAGGAAATGCTTTGGCTATATTGAAGTATCATCATGGGATGTGTAATGCTGTCTCGTTCTCATCTAGTAGCAAAATGATGGCGTCGTGTTCAGAAGATGCGACTGTGGCGTTATGGGAGCTTTATCCTCCTACAAACTGACTTGGATAAAATTGTTGATGTGCTGCACGGAGAGACTCCTTTGAAATTCTCTTAATATCCCATGTATAATTTATCCCATCTTAATCTATTGGCCTGTACAAAAACTCCAAGTCCAAAAGCCCATTGGACTTTTAAATTCTTGGATTACGAGGATTATAGGGAGGAGTATGGACCCATGAAATTTTAAGAAAGAGAAACCAAGAAGTATACTCGGCCTTTTACTTATATGAGAATCTTAGAATTTATCGCATGCGCAACTCTCATGGAAAATGGATTAAAGGTTTCAAGGGTGCTGCTGGGCCATCATAGCCCATTGAGGCCGAACTCGTAGCAATTCTTAAGGGGGGTTACCATATGGCTTAAGAACATCCTTTTTGAAACAGGTTGAATGCATGAAAATGTATCGACAATGCTATCTACGCTCATCAATATTTTGATACTATCCAAAACATTTGAGACATGTTGAAGCGTAGATTGGCGGTGCAAGTTCATCATATACCCAAATTATGTCGCCGATAGTATTTCCAAGGAAGGGATAAGCAATGATGGCCGGGGAGTTCGTGGATGCTTCGGGACCGAAAGTTCAACACTACTATAATCATGATTTGATAGGCACCGGATGGCCAGGAGATGTGATTATTGGTTCGGATTTGTCAGACTAGAGTCGTTCGGGTAGCCTCCTTCATTCGTATCCAAAAAAAGAAAAAAAAAAGAAATGCATATATATATATATATATATATATATGCATATTAATGTTAATAGATGTATTATTTAATTTATATTTTATTGAGAATTTGTCAATACAATATTTGTTAAAATTAGGGCTGATTTATCTTTTACATTTTAGTTTAATATTATTCTTTTGATTCGACATAGCTTAGATTAATTATAATGAATAACATGTTGGTTTTTAACTATTTGTTTGCCTCTAGGAACAAATTAGCAAAGTCAAGAACTTGAAATATTTTATGTTTGAGATGACAATTTGAATAATGAGGCTTTAGTAGGATGAAAACAATTTTCAGAAAATGCTATAAGTCCTAAATTATCTATGAAAAAAGTTGAAGTATGAGAGTTTTGATAATGCTCACCTGATCTGAAATTAATATTTTTCTCACGTGTTAATTATACAATTTTATTTGTTTATTATAATTTAATTAAGTTAGATATTTATAAGCAGAGTATCATAAAAGTTTATTTTCTATAATATAATACTTTGCCTTCTCAACAATATGTTCTTGGATCCGTCCAAGGCTGAAGAAAAGCTGATCATGAACTTGTCTATTTCAATTAGAAACATACACATAAAAACCACAAAAAAAAAAAAAAAGAAGAAGAAGAAGAAGTGAACGATGACGATTTTACAGTAAAAAACCATCCTTTCATTTTCAAATTGGTAAAACACATATCTAAAGTTTTTTCCCCCCTTCTTTTTTGTTGTTGCAAAATGCACATATCTAAAATTTATCATGCTTATTATTAGAGATACATTATCTTTATTATCTTTGTATATCTTTTGTATTTGATAGCATTGTTATCCGATAGGTTCTGTTAGGCTTAGAGATAGTCCCTCTAGGACTAGGAGCTGCTTTGTATCTTCTATATATACTTGTACATAATACCATTATTATTGGGTTGGAATATACAAGTTATTCAGTTCATTATGGTATCAGAGCCAGTCTCCTCTCCCACGGTACATTCATCAACTTCGGATTCTACCACCTCTCCCATCAAGTTAGTGGTTAGAGGTGTACTTAGATAGTGACCATGAAAATCTTTAGATAATTTTTGTCAGACTGTCACACTATTATTGTGTAAAGTGCAGAAGTTCAGAATTTCATCGATTCCTCTAACCATGCAATGAATGTATCAAATCACATGTTCAGGACACAAGCAACACTAAAAATAACTTAAATTTTCTTGTATTATTAATTACACAAAAAATCCTTTTTTTTTTTAATTTTGTTTGAAACTAGAGGTGGTCCAATAATCAAGAAATCAAGTCAAAAAATTCATTGTGATAAATCTAATTACTTCTCCCAGTCTAGGATCCATTGCCAAACACTGCGAGCTCTATAAACGATGCGTACCTAACCATAAACCGATATTGCTAATTATATAGTTATATAATAATTAATGATTTTAGTTGCATAGAACAAGACATTGGCATGCACATGCTTTGGCGTATATATATTCTATTGATTAATTTCAGCAGTTGAATTAATTGGCACAAGATTTGGAATACAATTTTTATTTCCTCTTTATGTGTATCAAATTCCATTTGTTTCCATTGTTCTCGTGGGCTTGTCGAAAAGTATATTTTCAAGTTGATGAGAGGAATCCATTTATAAATAGTTAACCATAGAACTACGAGTTTAATTATTAAGAGGATATCAATTTTTTTCCTCGTGAACATTAACGCGCTAAGAACTTTTATCAAAAGACACAGGCAAGAAGATTCGAAGTCGCATATGTTGCATTTGTTATGGATTACAGGAACGGAGCCAGGAATTAAGGGGGCGAATATATCTTAAATTTTTTTAAAACTTGATATTTTTTTTATTTTTGGGGACAAAAAGTTCAAAAATAAAATTTTTTGGGGGCATTTTGTTTTTCCTCAAAGGTGAGGGAATGCCCCCACCAGCCCACTGGCTGGGCTCTGACCAGTTGAAAAAATAATCAAGCCATTTTTTGGATTACTAGTGCGACCTAGTCGAGTTCAAAGAATTTTTAGTTTTAATTAAGTTCAATTTTATCTAAAGAAATTAAGTTTGTGCTTGTTGAGTTTGTAAATTTAGAGTAAAATTCAATTAAGTTTGTCAAGCTAGAGTTGTCTCCTTTAAATCATACCTATTTGAGCTTATTACAAAACTCAAGTTCGACAGGCATTCGGTCCATATTAGAATTTTCCCACAAACAACCTCACTCAAATTAATCTGACTAATTCTGCAAACGCAGTCCTGAATATATTTTTTTTCCAATGTTATTTTGCAGTTAGTTTCTATTTTTGGCAATCACTTGTACATTTTTTTTTTTAGGCTATATTTGAATGGAAGGTTTGGACCCTCAATTTTATCAGTTGACAAGACCTTGTGTGCTCAAAGACAAAGTGAGAGAATTATATATGTAGTGTGTCAATTTTTTAAGGTATTCATTGGTGCGCATATCCATTTATTGAATTATGTAGAGATTTATTAATTTCACAATAAAATTCTGTTGGCCATTGAGAAAATCAAGCACTTCTCGATATACTCTGCATAATCAATACATGCAGAACACTAATCATACGAACTTATACTTTTCAGCAAAATCAATATAATCATCACAAATTGCTAACTAGATCAATATACATGACCATTCAATTAATCAAAAATTAACGAGACCAAATTAACAACATAAAGACTAACGATATTTTATTTCGTATATGATAAAATAGTGGCAGGAAAAGCGATGAGGCGTATAATGGTGCACACAAGAGGCGAGTGATGGACGAAACCCAAAATCTAACTATGAGTTTTTTAACTGCAATACCTAAGTACTATTTCAAGTTGGAATTACCGCCATGCACGATACTTGCCTTACACTTATGCCAAGTATAAAAATATTTCTTTAATACATAAATGAATGTAGAGTACATATGTAATATATATATATACACACTTTATATATATATATATACTTCATAGATCTGTAATATGCAATACAAGATTATCCAAATTTAACAGATCAGGTACAAAAATGGACAATCAGAATCACGACTAGTGTACCCTTCTCTTTGAAAACCTTAGTCGATCCTCTTATTTTCACTTCTCCAACGGTGACAGCTTGGCGAACTAGTCATCACCACCACTATTGCGCCATGTCACTAGCTGAATGGGTTGAAGCATTCTTCTTCCAAATTTGCATTCCCAACTACAAATATAACATGCAATTAAGATTGACAATACATTAATAATTTTATTTTTTATCCACTCCACCAGTATCACCGTTTCCCCCATTGGCACCCGCACTGTCAATGCATTCATTCACAACCGTATTTCGCACCCTTCACCTTACTCTTCCAATGGCTATGTATATATTCGAGAAAATTACAAAACCAGTCCCATAACTCATGAGAAAAACTAGGGGCGTTCGTGGTGTGGTTTTGATTTTTTTTTACTAATTTGAAACTGAATTGTCAAATGCGATTTTTTGGTAGAGAAATCTCAAATTGCCATTTTGAAAAATAAAACCAAGGGTGCGGTTTGGAGCGGTTTTGGGCGGTTTGGTGCGGTTCGGTGCGGTTTATGCTTTTTATCTAACTAAAAAGAAATATTTCAGGATATTTGCATAAAAGTGTCATTTTTTAAACATTATCTAACTAAACCTAATAATAATATTTCACACAGATAAAAGTTATGCTTAACAAAAATTATTTATCCAAAAACTACATAACATAATCAAAGCTTCGCAAAAATTTAAAATATTTGACTAATATAAAAATAAATATATATAAAAAAATGAAAAAGCTCGCGAGCTTTTGAAAGCCTTAGAAGTTACAAACTCAATCTTTTAGAATGAAACTTCTTTCCTTGTTTTAATATTAATCATTTTTAGTTTCATGATTAAGATGGATATTAATTCAGTTTTTTAATATAATTTAATTTTTACCTATAATTTTTATTTTGAATTAATATAAAATTTTAATTTTATCTACTGTCTCCGATTGAAGATGAAATTTAAATTTATATTTTCGTTTCTAAACTCACCTTAAATTTATAAGGTTGAGACGAGATATGTGTTATACGTGCATTATAAGTTATCGAGAAATTATCTCTGTCAAATTATAATTCAATTAGAACATATCAACCATAACACAAGATTCAAAAATCAATTGAATAACATTTTGAAGTACCTATTTTAATTAGTCTAAAGTTCAAAAAGATATTATATTTGTAGTATATAAATTGGTATATCTAAGATTTCATTTATTTCCCAAGTCCATGCTTCAAGAAAATATGGACACGCATCTTGGGTGAACACTTCAATAATTGTTATATACTTTTTATTGGTCCATATTAGATAAAAACTCAATCTATTTATTTAATCTATCAGCATTTAGGGTTTAGAGTTCATGGTTTAGGGGTTAGAGCTTAGGGTTTAGGGCTTAAGGTATCAATCTATAGAGGTGTTCATCAATTCGGTTCATATTATTTGATATATCTAATCTAGTATTACTTTAATCCTAATTCAAAATGAATAATTAGTTATAGCAAATGAAATTTAATTATCAATATCAATTTCAATATATGATTAAATAACAAATAAATGTATAGAAAATAAAAATAAATATGTATATAAATATACATATGTATAAATAAATAAATATATATATATAAAATAATGGCGATTTTGCGGTTCAGTTTGGTGCGGTTTGGTCCAAAACCATCACCAAACCAACTTTGTGGTGCGGTTTTCGTTTGAAATCGAAACTACGATTTGCGTAACAATTTGACAAAAACGATTTGGTGTTGTTCGGTGCGGGCGGTTTCAGAAAATTGTTGCCCAACCCTAAGAAAAACAACTTTAATTTAGTACCAAAAAGAGTCATGTTGTGTTTTGAATTGTGTGTGTTTAACCTTAAATATAAACAAAAAGAGTTTGTTACTTGGTTTTTCTCAAAAAAACAACTCCATCCTTTTATTTTCCTCTAAATTTTTTTTTTTTTTATGGTTGAACTTCGATCTTCATCCCTTCCATACTTCTTGATTTCTTTTTTTTTTTTTTTTTACAAAATTCTCACAATCAGCTACTAAAGGCCCAAATAACAGTCCTGGCAAGCTAAAAACCAAAAGCCTAATAATTATACAAAAAGGCCCACAAAAATCCTACCTAAGAAAGTAAAATGGCCCAACCAGAAAATAGAATATGCTAAAGCCCAACAAATCCTATAAAAGCACTCTAGTAAGTACAACAATCAGAGAGCTAAATGCAAAAAACAGAACAGCAGCATCGGTATCCCGGACAGCAAAACAGCGACCAAAATGACAAAGGTGACATCCACAGAACAACCATAACTAATCCCATCCAAAGCACGCGAGTAATGTAGAGAGCAACTTGCAAAGTACCACAAAAAAAACAAAACCAAAACCAATAAGATCCAAATGCAAACATCCAGAGCCGAAATGCGAAAACAGTCACATCACCCATATCCAATAATCAGTTTTCCACAATCATCAAAAACGAAACGAAGGTAAATTCAGCTTATCCATTTTAAGAATCCCAACTATAAGGCCTTGAATATCACCGGGAGACAAGACAACAGAGCTTGGGCTATCACATGCAAGTTTAGCAAAGAAGTCAGCTGGTTTGTTTCCTTCACGATAGATGTGTGTCAGTTTGGTTTGCATACAATTCATGAGATTTTTAATATCTGCCAAAATATGTTGGAATTTCCAAAAACCAATTGTAGAAGATTGGACTAGGGAAATAGTGCAAAGAGAGTCTAATTCAATCCAAACTTTTGTAAAACCTTGATTTTTACATATTTGGAGACCGCGACGAAGGGCTGAAAGTTCCGCAAAATTATTAATGGCTGACCCGAGGGGTTGCTGAAAAGCGAAAATCAGATTACTAGAGTAGTCACGAGCAACACCACTAGCCCCCGCAGGTCCGGGGTTACCCCGCGCTGCCCCATCTGTGTTGAGTTTTATCCAAAGCTGAGGAGGTTTACGCCACAGAACCGCAACAGGTTTTTTCGTTGAGTTCCGTTCCAGCTTAATTCCGAGGCTAGTGGCAAGAAGCTTGTCGCCTTTCCAATTGGATTCCTTCCACAAATTGCATTTTGTAATCAAATGAAGATGATGAAAAACTTTTGTAATAATCTTTTCCGATGAAAATAAATTGTTCCGGTATTTTTTGTCGTTCCTAGCACACCAAGTAAACCAAATGACCAAAAAAGGTATAATGGACCGAATGTGAACCTGTTGAGAATGAGGAATCGAGTTAATCCAAACTGTGGGGTTATGAAGGAAAAGGTGATCGGTAGTTTCATTTTGAGAGCAACATTGGCAATGTGAGGCAAGAGAGATTCCTTTCTGCTGCATTCTAGTTTCCACCGGGATCCAATCATTGAAGAGCCGCCACAAAAAGATGGAAATATTTGGTAGCAGAAGAGAATTCCAGGCACATTTAAAAAGAGGCTGATTGTCACCCCTCACTCTAATAAAATCCCAGACTGATTTAGTAGTAAAATTCCCATGTGGAGAGAGCTTCCAGCAAGGTGAGTCAACTAGACGAGAGCGGATTGGGACTTCACGCACAAGATCCACGAGGTGAGGAGGGAGATGGTGTTGGAGCATGCGGATATTCCATTGGTTTTCATTCCAAAAGAAGTTAACCGGCAAGTCTGATTGCATGGGTAGTTCCATGATTTCAGCAAGAGGATGTTCTCCAACCCAGATGTCGTGCCAAAAGGAAATATCTCCGCTACCCAAGTTCCAGAAAATGTGTTTTTGCGCTTCACATTTGATCCGGCAGATACGTAACCAAGTAGCAGAGTCATTATGTTTGGTGGGTATCTTTCCAGGGTGGGAACAACCAACATATTTTTGCATAAGAAAGTGAGACCAGAGGGAGGTTTGTTGTCTGAATCTCCACCACAACTTGTACGAGAATGAGTCAATCACATCAAAGAGATTCCGAATCCCAAGGCCTCCTTCATCAACAGGGAAACAGACTTTTGGCCAGGAAGTCCAGTGTGTTTTCCGAAGCTCTTCTGTGGAACCCCAAAAAAACCTATTAAAGAGCCTGTTCATTTGTTGTATAACGCAGATTGGCCGTTTAATGACTTGAAAGAGATAGATGGGCATGGACGCAAGGACACTCCGAATCAGCTGAAGTCTACCACCGTGAGAAAGGAATGCATGTTCCCAACCACTGAGTCTAGTCCGAATTTTACTCATCAAATCTTCGTATAAAATCTTTTTCTTGTTGCCTTTGTAAAGAGGAGTTCCAAGGTACATAATAGGCAGCTGCTTGAGAAAAAAGCCTGTAATTTGTTTAATCCTGAGTTTCTGCTGAGAAGAGAGTTTTTTGCAGACCACGAATGAGCTTTTCTTGCAGTTAATTCTTTGTCCCGAATATATCTCATAGAGTTTAAGGAAATGCATCAATTTTTTAAGACCCCTTTCGTTGTTTGAGGCGAAAATCAGGATATCATTAGCGTAGGAAAGATGCGTGACCCGAATGCCACCATTAGTCTTGAAAAGAAGCTCCGGATGGGAAAGGAAAAAATGATCAATGCCACGGGAAAGAACTTCTGCAGCAAGTATGAACAGAGCCGGGGAGATGGGGTCTCCTTGTCGCAAACCCCGAGAAGATTTAAAGAAACCCGAAACTTCACCATTAATTAAGACAGAAAACCAACAATGTTCAACTGCATTCCGAATCAAGGATATAAAGTGTGCTGGAAATCCCATTTGACTCAAAACCTTAAAAAGAAACGTCCATTGGACCCGGTCGTAGGCCTTCTCCATGTCAAGCTTAAGGATCACATTCCCTTTTTTATGCCTGTGTTCTAAGCAGTGAACCATTTCTTGTGCTAAAAGGATGTTATCACCAATAACCCGCCCTGGGACAAAACCACTTTGAGAAGGAGATATCAAGACAGGGAGGAGTTTAGCGAGTTTATTGTTAAGGAGCTTGGTCATAAGCTTATTCGTAATATTACATAGCGAGATAGGCCTGAAATCACTCCAACTTTCAGGGCTGTCCGTCTTTGGGATAAGGACCAAAGTGGTAGCAGTAAAGCTTCTCGGCATAGGTGTACCGCTGAAAAAGTCGAGAACAGCAGTGTTTAAGTCATTGGAGATAAATTCCCAACATTCTTGAAAAAAGGCTGCTGTGAATCCGTCTGGGGGTAGTCAGATTTAATGGTCAAAGTCGTTTTTTTTTGTTCATAATTGATGGTGGGACTAGTTTGTAAAATTAAAATGAGTTATGAGAATATATCAAAATTGTTTTTGTTGTGAGTTATGAGACTAGTTTTGTATTTTTCTCGCATATATTCAATTCTTCAAACGTTCTATTGTTTTCTCTAACAAATGAAAGTATCAATCTCTTTAATATACAAGTCTTATTTTGTATCCGAATTGTCTTTTGATTGTGGAGTCTTTCTCATTAGAAATTTATTCTAATATTTATTCTTTTGAAAAAACTTGATCATGACATGATGTTTAACAGAAAAAAAAGAAAAACCACAGAGATTGATAACTGTGCAATAATTAGCACAACTTATATAGAACTTAAACGTTCGAATTTCTTAACGATTATCACATGCACATAGTCACATCTTATATATGATGTACAATTTATAAGATGATGCATCATGCATCAACCTATTTAATTTCCTAGGATATATATTTTGGACATGAGTAGATTTCTCAGGGATCAGAATACCCTACTCTTTCTTGTCCCCAAGAAAACAACCCTAACCCTAGAATTCTATTCTTTACAGTACTAATTAATGTATATATATAATATATATATATTTCTGTAACCCACTCTTAATTTTCTTGTATTAATATATATATATATATATATATATATATATATGAAAGAATTAGTCTTTCAACAAAATGCTCCATTTCGAGGCGACACGAGCACTTTCCCGGCGTTCCCTCCCACCACCATCTTCCCTCTCTTGGAAACCATCCATTCTCTCTCTGGATTCTAGTGTATATAATTTTTTTTACCAATATTGCCCTTGTTTGTCCACCTCAAACTACGGAAATTACCCTTATTAATTCATTGTTTCTTTCAAGTTTCGAAACTAGGTAATCATAGCCATGCACTAATTATAGATCTAGTCGGCACTGCTGCCTGATATTAATTTTCTTCTCTGTAATTAATATTAATTACATGAGATAATTTTATTTACTGACTTTAATAAATCACAAATAAACCTAGTTTTTGAAGATCCAGATGGATGGTCAGTTTGTTAGCGTAATTAAGCAGCACTGGCTGGGCTAGGATTTTATATCCGGCGCTGGTGAATACGAAAAAATTGAGAAAAAACTTGATATTTTTTGGTTTTGCGAGGGCAAAATTAAATTTAAAAAAATAAAAATTTGTAGGTTAATTAATAAAATAATTTTTTAGAGGTTGAGGGGGGCTGCTGCTCCTACCAGCCCGTTGTGGCTCCTCCTCTAATATAATCACAACGTTTTATATATAGTTCAACTGATATGAATGATTGTGATTGTTTCCTAAGAATGACCACTAAAATATATTTTTTGTTTGTTAATGTCAATTATGGAAAACTTTACTATTCATGAATTCTTAGGAATTAGTAAAAAAAAATTACATGAACAAAGCAAAAAAAAAAAAAAAAAGAATTTGAAGGGATTTGCTTTTTGCCCAATTAAACTGGTTAACAAGTCAAAGATGAAAAAAGAAAAGAAAAAGAATCGATAGCTTTTTGTTACATAAAAGGGTATTCTTGTAAAAGGAAAATATGTAATATTTGGAAATACTGCATGCGAGCCGCAAACCGGATAATCAGCGGGCAAAAAGCTACAGAGGTCCAATAGCAATGAACATTTTCTTGGAAAAATGCAGCACCAAACCGACGGGTGGCGGTCACATTCCTCCGAACCTGGCCGTGAAATCTGAATCGGCGTGGCGGTCTGTCGATTCAACAAAGTGAAAACAGAAAAGAAAAACTAATTAATGAACGTTTTAATTTTAACCCTAGCTGGCTGATATTTCGAATCCCACCACAGCCCACTTTCACCAACTTACGATGTCTCACTTCACAATTTTCAAGATGATTATACATACATACATATACATATATACATGCATATATATCCCCAACTCACACACTGAGTTTTTTTTCCCCTTTATCTTAATAAAAAAGGAATTTAAAGAGTTTTTGATTTAGAAAAAAACTGATGAGATGAGATTCAATATGCAGTATTCAGAAGTCAGCTTTCATATATAGTAAGTTCTTCAGTTTCTCTGCAACTTTCTATTTTTGTTGAATTTTCTTTTTTCAAGCTTTTTAGGGTTTTCCAGGGTATCATTTTTCTTCTTGTTTCTCGTGATATTCTTGCACAATAATATATATATATATATATATATATATATATATTGAGGTGAATCCCTATTTTTATTATCATTTCGTTGTGTGGTTTAGAACATAGGACATTTTATTTAATGGGTTGGGAGTTTAATATAATTTTCTTGAGTTACTTTTAGTTTATTCTTTAATTAATTATCTCTTGCTAGGGTTTAGGAAGTTTTCATTGTACGTAGCTAGGTCTTGAGTTTAAAAAAAGAAGAGGCAGTAGCAAGCGGGAGACGTGGGTCCTGCTTCCTTAGTGTGGAGCTAGCAATTGAAATGATATATCTATATATTTGTATACAATGATAATATATATAAGTTTTCAAGAATATTTGGGCTAGGAGAATGTTAAAACAGCAGTGACAGGTGCTGTTCTTACTTCTTTCACATAAAAAGGAGAAGAAATTTACTAGCTACCATAGAAAGAAAATTATGAAGTAAAATATAAAGCAAAAGTGTTTTATAGCTAGTTTATGTTTTTTTTATTTTTCTGTACTCATTTTATTAACAACTTTAAATGAATTTAATTGAACAATTCATAGGCATATATGTTTATATTGCGAAGTTCGTGCCACTTTCCTCCATCTAGCCCATTTTTCTCTCTTAATCAAACACATTGTGCATATTAATTAACACACTATATCTATCTACCTATATATATGAAACACCACGGTGAGCAATATTCATTCTTTCTAATGATAAAAATTTATTTCCTAATTTTTTTTTTTGAACAACCATATAAAAACACCGGGAGATTCTAACTCAATCCTGGGTCGTCCACCCAAGTGTATTTTACAAGGAGAGTGTATAACACTTACCACAAGACTACTAATTCCTGATGACAATATATGGTATAAATGCTTTTGTCACGAATTATTTCCTTTTTTTTTTTTTCAAAACTAGTTCTAAGAGTAATTCATTACATATGCTCATCTGAAACCTCTACACAGATAAATGCAACCCATAATTTTATTAGACGAAGGTATTTTTATATTCCCTTGTTAATTAATAGTTGTACTAGCTAGATAGTGAAAATTATATATATATATATATATTAAAAAATGGTGTTTGAAATATGTTTGACTGAGCCAGTGAGTGGAAGACAGAAGGCACAGAAACAAAGAGGCATACACTGACTGGGATACACAGCATTTTACTAATTAATCTCATTAGTTTTAATTTATTATTATTGTATATATATATATTATATATACTAGTTAATTAGAGGACATGCACTGCACAACAAATAAATAAAAACTGTTTTTAACCTTTTGACGAGTGCGAATTCCAACTCGACGGTCAACAGATTTCTACTTGGAAAAGCCAAAACAAATCGTCCAATCTTTTCTTAATCTCCCTTTTTTATTGGTTAAACGCCTTTTGGTCTTATTTTGTTAATGGAGTAATTCTCACTCCTTTTACAGGCTCAGTACTTTTAATGTTTAATATGTCGGATATTTTCTGTATTATATTGCATGTCCGTACACGTTTAGCTTCAACACATGCAGACTCACACGGGGATCTACATACTGGTTTTTCATAACTTCATTTGCATTAATTTCTTGACACTCACACATTATATACATATATGCCTATATATGTATGTAGAAGTATATGGATATGATGTATGTACAGCTGATCTCAATTGATATTCTCCTTTTCTGTGAATAATATAATCAACGAAAAATACATTGATTTACAAACACATATATAGATTAGTGTATTTATATGCTTACTTGCCAATTTGGGTTCATGAATTATCATTTTTTACAGCTGAGAAGAAATTAAGTTTTAGTCCAAGAGATGATTTGCTGGCGTGGAAATGCTGGGGTTTGGGGTGTCATTTTTCACACAGAACGAAGAAGAGAGTCCCAATAAACCAAGTGGGGGTGGGGTGGTGGGGGGGGGGGGGGGTTGGATTCTTGCAGTTGGAATTGTGGGTTTGTCTTAGTAAAAAGACTGAAGGACCACAGCTTTTAGACTATCAGTACATGCAGTAACAATTTAAGACACTCGTGCAATATATATACCAAAGCTTTCCTACATTTTAGACCACAACAGGGCGTTGAATATGTATTATATTCTACTTTAACGTTTCATGTAATATAATCTTTTTTTTTTCAGATTATCAAAAAATATATATATTTTTTTATAATAAATATACATCAATTTTCACAAAATATTTATTTAAATAAAGAAATAGAGACATAACATGTAGATGCAATGTAAAATATAAGATAAAACATCGAGATGAAATTAAATAGAGATGGTACGTACTAATAAAGCCATATTCACTCTTATTCTTTTCCTAGCTAGCAGAATTCAAATGAAACTTGCAAGACTTACTAGAGTGATCAGAATGCAATCTAAACTGGCCACAATGTTAAAATAGTGATTATATAAAATATATTGAGAGATCAAACTAATCCATGAAGTAATTAATTATTGTTATTTAAATTTGTAAGCATATAATATATAGTGTTGGAATTTGGGTGATGAGAGTCAGACCGTTGCAGAAGGGTTTGGTAAAGACCTGTGTAAGAAATGGAGATACTATAAGTATCTCTACTTCTATCCATTTTACACTTTTCCCCTCCCCTCTCCTCTTCTCTCTTTCTTTATGTATCTGGTTCTTTAATTTGCAGGTCCATAGTTTTAGTGAGAGAGAGAGAGAGAGAGAGGATTTACAATCTTATACTGCCTTTCTCCATTAGGGCAAATCTATGTCAGTTCTTATTCAATCTACTAGATTTTTTCCCTCATATCTCATATATATATATATATATATATATATAATTATGCTGTCCTATATTTATATGATTGTAATTCTCTTTGCTCCTTTTGGCATGTGCAGGAAATTTCTGAGCGAGAGTTCACAAACTAAAATCATCTGAAGAAGCTAGCATTTAGTCCTGCAAAAAGTCTTCAATGAATTCCAACAACTGGCTCTCATTCCCTCTTTCTCCCACTCACCCTTCCTTACCACCCCACCTCCAAACACCCCAATCTCATCACGAGTTCTCTTTAGGGTTAGTCAATGACAATATTGATGAAACCCCTTTCCAGAACCAAGGCAAGTGTATATGCATCCCTTCTATATCATGCATCTTATCGTTTTGAAAATTCTTGTACGGATCTGGTGCAATATTTGTATTAATGTCTGTTTGGTGGTTAAAACTACTGACGGTGCATTTGGTTCTGGGGTCAAAACTGGACTGAATATACTGCACTCGGTCCACTGTAGAATCATTCATTTATTTACCATCTTATCTTTTTTTATGATATATATTGATCTTTACCACTCTATTATTTTTGGATAAATGTAGCATATGCTGATTGGAATTTGATTAACACTCAAGAGAACAATGAAGTCCCAAAAGTGGCAGATTTCTTGGGAGTTAACAAATCGGATAACCATTCCGAACTCGTTTATAACGAAATCCAGTCTGGCGATTCAGATTACCTGTTTCCAAACAACAGCTTGGTCACGGTGCAGCACCCGATGGCTGCCCCCGCCACTAACTACGATAATCTTCAAGAAAATGCTTGTAACATGCAACAGTTGACACTTTCCATGGGCAGTGGCAAGGGTTCAACCAGTGAGACCAGTGTTAGTGCAACTGCTAGTGCAGATAATAGTAATACTAGCGTTGTTGAGGCTGCTCCAAGGCGAACCTTGGACACTTTTGGCCAAAGAACATCAATATATAGAGGTGTGACAAGGTAGGAAATTTAATTCTATTAATTCTTTTTTTTTTTTCGTTGTAAGTTTTGTATTTTAATTCTCCGGTTTTTCTGATAGATTAAATTTTTCAATGTGTTGGTTTTATTGTAGAGTACTGTTTTAAGATTAAATGAATTTTGTGAAATTGTCAATTTAGGCATAGGTGGACCGGGAGGTATGAAGCCCATCTGTGGGATAATAGCTGCAGAAGGGAAGGTCAATCGAGGAAAGGCCGTCAAGGTTAAAAGTTATAGCTTGATAGTGAAATGTAACATTTTTATTCTTACAAAAATATAATTTGTTAATAATCATTAACTAATCTCTTTTTTTATTTTCTTGTGAAATTGGTGGACTATAATTTTCATGCAGTATATTTGGGTAAGTTTAATTTTCTTAGCTTGTGTATTCTCCTACTCTAAATTTGTAATGAACAATTTTCATAAATTTCCTTTTTATTTTGGTTATACAGGTGGATATGATAAAGAAGACAAAGCAGCTAGGGCTTATGATCTTGCTGCATTAAAATACTGGGGAACATCTACCACTACTAATTTCCCTGTATGCAAAATTCAGTAAAGAATTTCAAATTTATGAAAAATCTGAGAAAAATAAAGCTTAGATTAACATTTTGTGTCTCGGATTACAGTAATATTTAATAACCTAGATTTTGATAGCAGATCAGCAACTATGAGAAGGAAATTGATGAAATGAAACATATGACCAGGCAAGAATTTGTGGCTTCTATCAGAAGGTAAATTGCTAAAATTAGTGACCTAGATTTTCTTGTCATAACTAAAATGATTAGAAGAATAATTAATTTTTGCATCTTATTTTAATGCATGTAAGATACTATGACAAGAGTCAGATTTTGTCAGAAATTGATTCTACTTAATATACTTATTTCTCATTACTCATTGTGTCTGAGTTATTTACATCTTCTGATTTCTGAACTCTTTTTTTAGCTTTTGAAATATTTTATTATCTGTCAGTTTCATATTTAGAAAACATTTTTTTAATCTTCTTTCTTAAGAGTCTTTATAATTAATCATATATGTTTCTATTGAATTCAGGAAGAGTAGTGGCTTTTCCAGGGGAGCTTCCATGTATCGTGGTGTAACGAGGTATTTTGATCGAATTTTTTTTTATAATTAACATAATACTTTTGTATTGAATTCTTTTCTTTTTCTCTTTTCTCTATCTAATTTTAATACTTGTTAAGCAGGCATCATCAGCATGGAAGGTGGCAAGCAAGAATAGGAAGAGTTGCTGGAAACAAAGATCTCTACTTGGGAACTTTCAGTAAGCAATTTCATTCCTTTTCCTTTCTTTCTGCAATTAACCTATTGTCATTTATAAAAATAAAATAAAAAATGAACTTAATTGTCGATAGTTGTATTAGAATTGCCTATTCTTGGTTTCTTTCATTATATAATTAGCATATGCACATCATGTGTATATTTCCACCTATTCATTTAATTGTTTCGTTCCCTTAACCACATGGATCGGAGTAAATTTGTAACATGGACTACAAGATCAAACACCAAATTATGAGTAGAAATGAAATTCTCCATCCTAAACAATATAAAACAAGAAAAATATCAAAAGATTAATGAAAGTTATGTACTTAGAGCTACTAAAATTCTTGCTCAAATCTAATTTAGCTATATACGAATAACAAAGTAACAAATGATTGACAACACTTGCTTTGTTATTGATCGATCTTCTTGAATCAGTAAATTATATGCAGCATTTTTTTTTATCCATGCAGGCACTGAGGAAGAAGCTGCAGAAGCATACGACATAGCAGCAATAAAATTCAGAGGCCTAAACGCAGTCACAAACTTCGACATGAGCCGTTACGATGTGAAGGCAATCCTCGAGAGCAACACCCTCCCCATAGGCGGAGGAGCCGCCAAACGCCTCAAAGAGGCACAAGCAATAGAGTCATCAAGAAAACGCGAAGAAATGATATCTTTAGGCTCGACTTTCCAATACGGCACTGCCAGCTCAGCGAACCCCCTTCAAACATACCCTCTAATGCACCATCAACCCTTTGAAACTCAGCCTTTGCTCTCTCTACAGAACCATGACCTTTCTCAATACAATCAAGACACATCATCACATTACCAGAGTTACATCCAAACTCAACTCCAGTTACACCAGCAGTCAAATTACAATATTACCCCTCAGAATGCTGCTCAGTTTTACGGTAACTATAATCCGGTGATGCTGAATGGGATGATGAACATGGGGGGATCTTCATCTACTGTGATGGATAATAATGGGAGTTCAAGTGGGAGTTATAGTGGAGGTTTTCTTGGAAATGGGCTGGGTATGGGTTCAAGTTCGGGTTCGGGTAATGGAGGATCCGGTTCGGCTGAGGAACTTGCTATGGTGAAAGTGGATTATGATCATATGCCTTCAGCTGCTGCTACTTACACTGGGTGGTCCGGAGAGACTGTTCAAGGGTCGAATCCCGGCAGCGTTTTTACCATGTGGAATGATTGAGAAATGTTTTGATCAAGATGGAGAGTTTGATTATAAAATGTGGTGATGAAGAGAATCAGGAGGTTTAATTATAACTTTGTTTGCTTTTTTGATGGTTATGTTAATTTTGTTGGGATCAATTTAAGGTATTATAGGAGCAGCTGAATTTTACTTTACATGCTGAGTGATCATCAATGGGATATACCTAAAGATGTTGCGGCTATATAATTCTCTCTGATTAAAGAGTTTCTATTACCTTTGTTTTTTATTTTATTTTGTTTTATTTAGCTTTTAATTTTATCTATTTCTTCTGATCATCAAAATGTTTATAATATGTCAAAGGCATTGTTAAATGAGTTATTATCACTTAGTTTCTTCAACCTGCATTTTAGCAACTTATTTATTTATGTTAACAAATGTATCTACTTGCTAATTAAGTACCAAAATCGTCTGGATTTGTTCGATGTTTATTGACACAAAATTATATTTTACTGCTAATTAATTAATTAATTATCTAAGTTTATCCATTAGGTCTATAATTATAAGTTGATTAACTGAACAAGTTTTTGGGTTAAGCATCCCGCTCAACAAAACTTTGCTCATGGAACCAAGTAAGGAGATCATAATTAAAGAGATCAAAGCTATTTTCAGAAGGACGAATTTCGTACGTGCTTCGCTTGAGATATTCATGTGAACTCTCATTAATGGCGACTTCAAGAAGGACTTGCAAACTTTTCTTACATATATATATATATATATATATATACAGAGAGAGAGAGAGAGAGAGAGAGCCAATAGCATGCCTCATTACTCGATCGTCCTATATATATATAATATATGGCAATGAAAAATTGAAGATCATGCATGTAGAAGTGTTGTGCGCAAATTTGAATCTTATTAATGATGTACACAGGTATGGTTCATTAAGAAATAGAACTAATTAAGGCTATGTCTCGCTTTTTCCCTGAGAGAATGTTTCCATTCTCAAATCATTCTTCACAAACAAAAAACAAATGGCAGCTTTTTTACTTCCCAAAAATTCATCTTCTTATTCTTTCAAAGTTTTTCGAAAAGTTTAATCAATACTGCTATATACATTAATATTATATTAGTAATAGTGCATATATATAAATATATCTATTAGGTTAATACGTTGATATAAAAGTAAATTTGAAATACCATTATATCAATCAGACAAAATATTAGAAACATTTACAATATATAAAATGTATTAATAATTAGCGTAATATATTTTTCTATGGGTGTACATCATGCAATGTCAGCCATTTCGAGACCAAATACATTTTCCACGATACATTCCCCGGAATACAAGGACTAGCTCCGACCATAGTCGAATGGTCTTGGTTGCATACTAGTAAACGAAAAGAAAAAGGAGAAGTATTAGTTATCCTAGCTGAGATAATGACAAAATAGTATTATATATATATATATAACCTAATTATTTCTATTAATTTTAGCTAGTGAACAGTACACACCAAATAAAAAAATAATTAATGATGGATTTTGATTAATCTTTTTCTATGGAAAAACTTTCAAACCCATTGCTTTCAAGGTAAGGATCGAAGATCATGCGAAGAAGAACGCATGTCAAATCAGTAAGAGATTGAAGAGTTCAACCATAGCAAGCCATCAAATACAAAAGGTGCTATTTTCTCTTAAAGAAAGTTAAAAGATAGTTTTGATTTTTGTGACATAAACCAGTGATAATATAAACTGCATGTCCTTTCAAATATATATAAATTTTAGCATATTATTTTCATCAAACTCATCTTCGATTGGCTCCTTCAGACACCGTTGCTAGATATTTTATCTTTTAAAACAAATAAAGATGATTTAAGGACGAACAAATAGTTCAATGGTACTGGCATGATCAATTACAATAGACATGTCGTAGTCTCACATCGAAAGATGTCTTGGAAAAACATATTTCACTACAAGAAAATTAGCGTACGAAATAGAGATTATTTAATTATGAATGCACTAAAAGAAACTCATACAAAATGAATCCTCAAAAGTAGGACGAATCAAGAAATTTAGGTTTAGAGGTCGAATACAAAATAAAAGGGGGATAAAAGTGCTCCGTACCTGCTCATAAGTCTAATCATAACCTACCCTTTGAAAGTTTTTCTAACATGTACTTAATGATTTCGGCATTACCATAAATTGCATTTCTAGTCCTAAAGTAATGCCCGTATAATTAGTTTTTAATCTAAAATTCTTTACTTCACCATATTGCCGTCATTGCAGCCTCTAAGTCTAAGTCCACTTCATTTTTGCAAGTTCAAGTCCAAAGCGCAGCATGTAGCCATGACAGGCCATTCTCTTAAGCAATCTGGTCATAATTATATTTTCCATATAAATACAAAATGTTCTAAAGTTAACTGTAAAAAGAGAAATAAAAATTCAATAATAACCTCCTTGAATTAATTTTAAATCTAGAAAACCTTGAAAAATATTTTTTAGTTAGAAAAATCAATTTCATAATGTCTTTACAAATTACAAGAGCCACAGTTCAATTATAACCACCCGCTTTCAAATTACGGGCTATATTTAAAGGTCAGAATCCCGGTAGTTTTCATATTATACCAATTTAAAAAATTATCCATGCAATATTATCTATATTAACTCCATCATATTACTTTAACGTAACCTTTTTAAATATTTGATTAGATAATTTATAAATTAAAAATATTTGAAGAAATAAATACATTTATTATCACACAATTAGAATACTTATTCCCACATTCTTCCATCGATGTGTATGTCCATTATCTATCTTTCACGAAATATAGAAGACGGCATGCACAGTAAATAAATCAATAGACAAAAGCTAGAAGTCGCAACTTTATGTTAATTAATTATGTGGTTTGCAACAAATTGATAGAAAGACAATCTTTTAATTATAATAATACATGTAATTTAGCACGCCTGAACATGCAACTGTGCCATCACCTTAACCAACTTGAGATCAATTTTCAGATCGTATTTAATTTCACATCTCATAATACACATACATGATAAATATATATAATTTATATTGATTAAGTTTATTGTTACAAAATATTTTATACATTTCGTATATATATATATATATATATATATATATATATATATATATATATACGAAATAAAACACTATTTTACAATCAAGAATCTGAGCCAATGTCCATAAAATAGAATCACTATTAATTAATTTATTATGTAACCAAAAAAAAATTAATTAATTTATTTTTTCCTTGACACCTGTTTAGCACTTCAAGTAATAAAGTCGCACTTGCCTAAATGTTTATGCTCGTCAAAATTGGTACCTCCACTCGTGGTAAAAGAGTACTCAAGAAAGGTCAAATAATAATCCTATATCTTCGTGAAAAGACTAGACCACCCTCGAAGAGGCGTGATTCATTGCTTAATTATGAGATTAGCATTTCCAATAACATCCCCAATCATTTATGCATGGAATCCAAAGTTTCATTCCGAGAAATTTAATCCAACATAATCTAACCAGACTCAAGCAACTCAGACGAATGAAAATATATTTGACATATGATTGATGCATATTTAAAAAAAAAAAATTGAAAATCACAAGACATGTATAGCACTTCAGCGCTTGCCACTTGATCAAACTTGCTAGGTTTCTATAAGAATTTCTTCATCCTCCATATCGTGAAGTCATAATTTTCTGAGGCTTACTAGCTAGCCCCGAATCAATCAAGTATAGTACTCTTAAACGAGTGGAGACTTTTCTATAATTGCACTTCCCATGATCTGGAAAAAATTTAAAATCATGTCCAATAAATTTGGTCTCATTTCAAGTATTAAGATGGGTATCAAATGCAAATTAAACAAGATCACGTTTATGTAATCATTTAAGTTGGAGCAGAGATTCTACTCATGAGGGCTCTATGGTAATCTTGTCACCTAAAGTCTTGAAGAATTAAAGAGAAAAACCAAAAAGGAAAAGTCAGAAGGGCAATAGAGTAATTACAAAAGCCCCATTTGGTTTGATGCCCATACGCGTTCAAACAAACCCCACAAATTCCAACACCTTAAAATACCCACCCCATATTTAATACCAAATCATAAATATAACCCCCACAATTCCTCCTCATATCCATTTCATTTCATTTCCCTTCACAATTACCATTTCCACTCATATTTCATTTTGCGTACACACACAGCGCAATTTCCTCTCTCTCTCTCTCTCTCCTCTTGAAAATGGAATCCACAAATATGGCTCAAAAGAGAGAGAAAGAAGAAACCGAGCTCAAGGTACCTGAAAACTTACCGATATGCACGCCGCCGCAGACGATTACCGCGCCTCCGCCGCAGCTTCCAGCCGCCAGGCCGCCGGAGACCTCAGATCCGAAGCTTTCCGGCGCGGCTGACCTGAGAACCAGAACCGCGAACACGCCGGAGAAGTCCGATCTAGTCTCACCTGCGGAGAATCGCGTGACGTTGAAGAGACCTAGGGAGGTGAACCGGTGTTCCGGTTCAGGTTGCAGGAAGCGAATCGGTTTGACCGGTTTCCGGTGTAGATGCGGTGATATGTTCTGTTCGGAGCACAGATACTCAGATCGGCATGATTGCAGCTACGACTACAAGGCGGCTGGCCGGGAAGCGATTGCGAAGGAAAATCCGGTGGTGAGAGCTGCGAAGCTTCTCAAGGTTTGATGAAGATCGACGGTCAAATGAAGCCAAGATCTACGGTTGTGATTTGGTGTGGGGTGGATTGAGTTGATCATTTCTCTGTAATGGTTGGCCGGAGGACGGCGGGGGTGTGCTTTGTTGTAAATTTGATGAATGATAGGAGGGTATTATTGTCATTTGAGATTAATTAATTATTATTATTATTATTATCATAATCATAAATGGTAGTGGAATTTCTTGCTTTGCAATTTTTGTGGTTGCTTTAAAGGAATTGTTAATGTTGCTTGGCTGGCAGGTAAATTATGAGGTTATATTTTAATGTGTTAGGACTCAATTATCAATTATGTAGACAATAATTAAAAAAGATATATGTGGTGATGGGCCGAATATTAATAAAGTTAAAAAAGTGCTAAATTTTAAAAAAAATATAAAAGTAGCTGAAAAGTTAAAATTGAATGTGTTTATAAAATTTGCTAAAAAGTAGAAAATATAGAAGAATTTGGTAGAAGTATTTAAGGACCTGTTTTTAGTTTTTTTTTATTTTTAATTTTTTTTCAGTGAAGCAGAATCAGAAGCAAATCAAATAATAAAAAACAGTTTAAATTCAGCAAAAAATTGAAAAATGCATTTTTTAAGCTTTCGCAAACAGGCCTTTAAGTACTCAACGCCTTACACTCGTTGAATTATTTACCCAATTCTCATTGGGTCTTTGTGGTAGCAATTTGTTGTGAAATTGATTACTAAAATGCAATTAGTTGGATTTATTTATAATTAAAACAATTAGTTGGATTTATTTATAATTAAAACTAAAACAAGTAACAAAAAGATGATCACATTTTAGTTTAATGGTATCAGTTTCTACTTTAATTCAAATGGAGGTTTTGAGTTCAATTTCAGATTGTCACAAGTTGGAACTAATCTCCTGATTCGAAGTTTTATAGAGTTTTTGTGGCTTATGATTGAAAACTTTATCAGTTCGGGTTTGTCAGGTCAGGTTATACCCTTTCCTTTAGAATAAAAAAAAATGTTTAGTTAAGAAGTGATATATATATATATGTAATAGAGTATGCGGATTTACAAAACCTTGCACTTCATTTAGTTTCACTTCCCAACCTTATGTCTAAGAAAATAGAAATGATCAAAGAAAAAGTAAAGGCATAAATAAATTTGTAGAGATTTAGTTTTAAGACAATAAAATTTGATGTGAGATGTCAATTAAGTATGATTGGTGCAATTTCAGTGGCATCAAGCCGGAAGTTACTTCAAGAAGGATATAGGTGCAATTTTAATGACATCAAATCTTGAAGTTACTTCTAGTGGGACTGGGGGGGGGGGGGGTGCAATTTTAGTGATATCAAATCATGAAGATAGTGACGAGTTTATGATGTAAAATTAGATAATAATGATATATATATATTTTTTTTTATTTTTTTTGGTTTATGAAATTATGAATTGTGATCTAAAATATTGTGCGACGGGTGGACAGACATATAACTGCGGCTAATGATGTAAAATCTATCTATTAGGTCTCAATTGGTAAAATCCCCTTGTGTACAATCAATAACCATGACAGCCTATATGAAATGACTCACGTTTTACAGCCGTTAAAAAGCCCCTACATCCTAAAATTTGGGCTTAAAGTACCCGTTATACCCTTTCCCAATTACTAGATATGTATTTTTGTACTTAAAACCTCAACCATCGAATTTAGTATAAAAAAATTGATAATCCTCATATTTCATTTAAATAAAATCTCATATTCACATCTTCTTATACATTTTCCCAAAACTTTCGACCTTTAATTTGATTTGAGATCAATAGCCCAGGTTTTATTCATTTTTTTTGCAAAACGAAGAAAAATTAAAGATTGGGCTGGTGGGTGAGTGACGACTAGGCAAGGTAGGAGCGTCAAGGTAGGGATCGTGCGGTGTCATTGAGTCAGGGTGGGCAGAGGCGGAGCCACAGGGGGCGCTGGTAGGGGCACCAGCCCCACAAACTTTGAGAAAAATAAAATTTTTGCCCAACAAACTTTTGAAACTTTGCCCCCTCAAAATTCAAAAATATCTAGTTTTGACCTTTTTTCTTTATATTCGCCCCCCAAATCCCGAATTCTGGCTTTGTCCCTGACGGTGGGGGTGGGGGGGCGTGCACAACATCGGTGAAGTAGGTTGGGGTGGGGAGCGGGCAACGAAGATGGAGCGAGATCGGGATTACGAGTTTTGCAGGTATGGTAGGCGGCGGCTGCTGGCAGGGGTTGGGTGTGCCGGCGCCTGGGAGATGGGTGGCAAGGAAGAAGGTAAGGACGAAAAAAAATGGTTTTGGGATTTGAATTATCATATTTCTACTCAATTCTAATTATTCATTTGTTTTTAATTTAAGGATTCAAGGGTCGAAATAATCTTTTTACTATATTTGGTATAAAAAGTTGTCACATTCTCTGTTTTGACGCGTGTTTCTCAAACTCAAATAAGAACTACGAAAGGAGTTTTTGCATAGCATTTCATTAAATAAGGGTACATTGGCTATAGATGTAATGCAAGGGAGAGTTTTAGCATTTTGACTATAATACATGGTATTTTATATAATAAACCGTGACAATATTGAAGGTTTAGAAAGACTGAAACGAAGAAGGTTGATTTACTGAAAAATTTAAAATATTTGAGAATGAATCCATATTAGAAAGTGTTTCAAAAGAAAAATAGTGAATATATCACATTTTTTTCACTTAGGATGCTTTGTGGTCCAAAAATGAATTCTATCAAATTAAACTAGGTTAATAAAAACATAACTACATGAGATGAGATGAGAGTATATCAAAAATCAAAACGATATGATGTAGCGTGGCAATATCGGTATTTGCTTAAGCGGTGGCTGAGGGATAAGTACGAAACTGTGGGGTACTTGCTTATGCGAAATTCAACAAAAGCATCCTACTAAAATGGACAAAATAATTAGATATTATATTAATTAGTTTGTAGACCTCATTAGAGTCATAGAAGGGTTTAGAACCCAAAACAATTAGCTTATAATTTATATCAAAATCAAATGTTGACAACATTACCATTGGACAACTTCTTCATTGTCATGGCCGGTGAACTAACAAATATGGATGACATTTTGTTGCGAAATAGTTGGCAGGTGATGTATTGATACTCAAAATAGATCTTCTAATAAATTAGATGGCCTCTTTCTATTTTTTCCCTTTTCTTCGAATCTATATCCGCTCTCGATTTTTTCTTTCTTTCTCTGATGTTCTCGCTGATCTCCTACTCTATAGTGTACTTTCGGGGGTAGAAATGATTCCCTGACTCAGTACAATATCATGTTTGTATCATAATTGTATCTGGGACGGATATTTTCGGATACTGTGTCCAAAACATTTTTGAAGTGTCCGAAAATAAAAAGAAAAGAAAATTTTTTAGATACTGTATCCAGTACAAAATTTGAACAATCTGACACACATTGGATACAAGGCAAAGTATTATTATTTTTTTATACAATATTTTTGGACTAAAATATGAAAGAGATAATATTTTCGGTCTTTTATTAAAAATTAAACAAATGATAAAGAAATTGAAGGAACTAGACAAAATTTTATTTATGTCAATGAATTTATTGAATGAAATTTATTTTTAAATGTTATACATGCATATATATATAGATATA
The DNA here is from genome assembly GCA_019426215.1 of Buddleja alternifolia. Classification (NCBI taxonomy): domain Eukaryota; kingdom Viridiplantae; phylum Streptophyta; class Magnoliopsida; order Lamiales; family Scrophulariaceae; genus Buddleja; species Buddleja alternifolia. The sequence continues at coordinate 53,268,745 of CM033391.1, forward strand.
TCATCAACATATCGTATCCTAAAATTTTAAAATTTGTCATATTTCTCGTATTCGTATCCATGTATCATACAGGCTTCTTGATTTACGGCTTCAAATGGCTAATTATTAGCGTATGGCCCAACTTATTATATTCTTCTTATTATTCATATATATATATATATATATATATATGAATAATAAGAAGAATATAATAAGTTGGGCCATACGCTAATAATTAGCAATTATACATATACTGTATATGTTTATAATTAAAAGAGAATTTCATGTTTGTCTACGCCAACTTGAACTATCGTTCAAGTTCAAAGTTCCATTTCATTCTGAATCTAAAATTATTATTCCACTGGTCAGACCCACACGAGATGATCACGTATGAATTTTGTGATTGCATATTGCACTTGAAGTGTAGGAACACTTTAAATATCATTTGTCTTATTCAAAAATTATCTAGACTTGCTAAAAATTTGATGAGGGTAAATTTTGCGCCATAAATTTTTAAGGTCCATTATGTTATTTTTCCGGTGAATGTTTTAAACTTGCAAAAGGTCCATTATGTTATTTTTCCGGTGAATGTTTTAAACTTGCAAAAGAATAGAACGTTAGAAGGCACGCCGATAATTTCCTTAGTGTTTGCTCTCCGATGCTCAAGTAAAAAACGGTCTATATGAAAGAGCTCATCAACTATGAAAGACTAATGTGTCTCATTAAAACCTCCATCAAACCCTAATCATAAGGATATTTATAAATGCTAATGACATATGACAAGAAATCCTAATTGTCATAAGCTTCATGAGCCTGAGCGCTATCATTTAATGTCGTAATGATTCAACTAAAAAGAAAAGGTACAGACCAACCTAGATGATTTAATCATGATTGATTCCAACAATTTGTTCGGCTCAACCCGAAAAATAAGTCCACATACTTAATAGTGTATATCAATGACCCAAGGTTCCACCAAAAAAAATAAAAAAATATATCAATGACCCAATTAGTCATCTTGGTCGGGTGTATACCAGTTGTTGGCACCTAAATCTTGATTGATGAAAACCAATTGGGTAATTTTCAACTTAATAGAACAAGTTCACAAGACGAAAACAGAATGAAACCAGAAGGAATCAGAGAACCAAAGGCCCAGTTAACGATCCAGTTTATGTTCTCCAACTAATTATATTGGGCTAAAACAAAGCAAAACTAAAGGCCCAAAATGAAAATCCATAAGGTTTTCCGTACATATGTGTTTACTGCCACAGCCCAAAATGTTTTGGGTCTTTTTGGATCAATAAGACTTGAAATCAGTAGCACCATCTAATTATGTCGAAAAAAAATTTAGATTAGGAAGTTTTAGTAGGGAGTTGGATGGTAATGGGTCCGGATAAGTGCCACACACCGCTTGTGGTGGGCTTTAAGGAGATAAACGGGCATGGAGGTTTGGTGTTTTGGATCCGAATAACATTATAAATATTTGTATTATGTGATATGTATATGAAATCAAAATTTAAAATAAGAACTAAAATGAATAAAATAATTGGTAGTTTCAAAATAGAAAAATAAACCACATATTGTTAAAATCATAATTATTGAAACCTAAATTTAAATTGAAAAATAATGAGTTTTTAATAATTGATAGTATAATTTTTTAATACTAATCTTTTTTGTTAATAATATTTTGATAATTATGGCCATAGTTATTCTAAAAAAAATACTTTTTTAAAGATTATTAGAATTGCACATCGGGCTACTAAGACTACCTGGTCCAGGGTTCAGGGCGGGACAATTTTCGAGGTTTGGCAAGCCTCTCCACATCGCTAGGTTTTAGTTATACATTTTTGCTTTATACTGTTGAAGAAAAATTTATTGTATAAAAAGATAAATAACAATTTCGTCTGATTAATAATCTATTAAAATTAACAGTCTGAGTTTGAAATTTCAAAATTATTGCTACATATAGTTATTCTAGCTAGATGCTAACATCGGTCGAGCTTATGTTCGAAACAGGGTCGGAGGAGGGGTGGCTGGTGGTGGCCGATGTTTGTACAAAAAAAGCAATTTCAAAATTACTGACATTTTACTGTAGAGATCATAGTAATAAAATGTAGAGATCATAGTAACTTGAGTATGAGTGCTACAATCAATTGTACAATAATATAAAGATGGATGTAAAAAATGCAATAATTATTACATAATATATGGGCGAAAAAGTGTATTGTAAAAATGAATAAGGTAACTAACACACGGGGTATAATCATACATTCTTAATCATTTTTTTTTCAAATAATGGCATATGTGTATATATATATATATTATATTATGTATATAATCTTGCTTGAAATTTTTTATGGTTTATGCAATGATTTCACACTTCTGTTGTGCCATCAATGACAACAATTATAACAGTAAGCATAAGGAGAAAAAATGCAAATTCGAAGAAAAGAAAAGATTCACTTTTTGTATATGTAAGGTAGCTAGTGGAGGGAGCAACAGGCAACTTTAATTTATCCTTTTCAGAATGCAGAGATTGTGGATTTGAGTGGGATTCTTTTGTTGATTCATGAGTCATGACACTCTCACCAATATATATATATATATTGGATTTTGAAATCCGATGAATGAAATTAATATACATGGTAACCAACTCGGGGATCTAAATAAAGAGGTATTTTGATCATTTTATAATAATCATCCAACCCAAATTTCAGCTAGAAATAAATAATACCTTTTAACACAATTTACTAACTCAAATGTTGCGGAAGTATATGCATTATTTGTTTAGCTGCGTAAATTTATATGATCATTCTTCTAATTTCTTCACACTTGTTTTTTACTAATATATATATATATATATATATATATATATATATATATATATATATAATAATAATAATATATGTATATGTTACACAAGTGAGTATTACTCTAAAGTGTACTATTGTGTCTATTTCTTTTACACAACTGTGTATGGGATCCACACACAATACACCTCAATGTGTGAAAAAAATAGACACAAGTAGCGTTACTTCCGTTCCACCATAGAAAAATCCCACAAGTGAGTTGCAGCTAATCCGTGCGACGAGAGGAGCCTTTGTAATGCCATCATGACTCTGATATGTCTCAGCAATTGCCTCTCTCGAGACGGTTTAATACTTTATTGCAATTGGTAATTTATTTAATATTTATTAGACACATGCACATTAATTAAAATAACATTTGTCCAGACTCATGTATGTATTTTTAATAATAATTTTTATATTTAACATTTATATTTGATCAGTAATACGAAATGAAACAACACATTAGAATATATATATATATATATATATATATATGAAAACCAACTTAAAGAACTAATTGTGAGTTATAAAAGAATTGCGAACTATATAAACTTTAATAAAATAAACATAGTATATATATATATGTGTGTGTGTGTGTTTTTTCAAACTTCTTTTGTCGTTATATAAGCACACAACTATATATTTGTTTTAGATTATTAGTGAAAAAAAGAAATGATTGTTCTTTTCTTTCGCACAAGCACCTAAGATTGAAAAAAGCACCTTAATAAACATTTGGTGGTGCATCTAGTACGTGCACAATCTATTAGTTCGCAAGCATACATTAATTTTTGGACAATTAATAATACTCAATGTAATTAATGTCTGTATTTGAACAATTATTGATAGATGTGCCTTCAAGTTAGCCAAATCAAATTATATCTGAATAACTGATCTATTCGTTTTCTTTGTGAATTCCATAATCATCCGCTTGATATTATTTTTAATAAAGATAATTTATTTAATCAACAGTTCGCAATTAGATCTCCACTATCTTTTGGAGTCTTCGCATTTGTCCAAATTAAATACTTATCACACAACCGGCCTAAATAATATTGTGTGACGCCACGAATTGCCCCTATTGTTTGACAAATTTGCCTTTAATTTGTTTCATTTTAAAAACATAAAAAAAATACAATTGAAAATTAAAAGTGTAGATTATATATTTTTAAAATTTAGGTTAATTTCATAAATTTACATGATTCCCATAATCGTAAACTTCATGATTTTCACGTAACCATAATGAATAAAAGACTGACATTGATCCATAACATTCATTTGTAGTCTTTTATCGCTCTTGAGAAGAATGATTTATCTCTGTTGAACAAGGTACAATGATGGAAAGACACCGTATACTTTTTTGCTTTAGTGCGTTGTGTATGTAATTATGTGTGAATATGTAGGGGTAGAGAGAGGGGCAACTTCTCTTTAAATAAAAGTCTAAGATCAGTTGTTTTCCATCAAAACACTTCTTCACTGAAAATCGTGACTTTTCTTTACATAACGTCATGTCTTTTCTCTAACCAATACGATTTAATAATTTAATATTACATAATTAGATATTTTACAAAATAGATATTAATATTGATAAAATAATAATATATGAGCCATTTTGTTAAAAAAAAAATATATGAGCCATATATTTGTTACATGAGAACCTTGTAAAATATTTTGTAGTTTAAAAGATCGTAAATCAATTTTGGAAATATTTTAGGAGATGAGCTTCAAATAAAACAAATATTACAAAGTACTTAATTATAAAACTCCCTTAAGAGAAGTAGTTCGTAAACTCCTTTCATTCCCACCATATAAATTATAAAGTTGCAATCATCGTATAATTAAGTCCAATAGACTTATATATAATCCAAACATTTCGAGAACTTAAAAATAGACTGCTAATAATTCATGACAATCATATAAGATATCTCAATTGAAATCTCAACAAAGAAAAAGGAAGGAAAAAGAAAAACCTATCTAACCGCATCAATATGATAAGAGTTCATGTAATTTTTCATCTAAAAAAAGATTATATATGCTTATGACGGGTTTAAGTGGTAGAATAATGGCCGACAGGCATCATCAAAGTGTACATAACTTTTTCATTCCAACTTGGACATGAGTGGAGGAATTTAAATAGAATAATAATAATAAAATAAAATAAAATAATAGGTATATTCATTAAAACTGAATTTTTTTTCTTGCCTTTCACTTTTAACTTAGGTGGAAGGTTGCATTTTTCTACTACCTAATGATGGCAGACAAGAACACATTTTTGGAGCTTTGAAAAGTTGATTTAGGGGTTAAGAAATCAGGGTGGGGCTAATTTTGTTCAAAATTAAATTGTTTTTCAAGATTTCTTGCTACCTAAAGTGAGGAAATTATGGGATTTTAAGTGTGATGGTCTTTTTCCAATGAATTTATTTTTTTAGGGAGATATTGACATGGGGCAATGAATAAAAATATTGTCACATATAGAGATGTAAATAATGCAAAATAGGACAACAAAATTACAAAAATGCGAAGCATTTGTACGTTTGAATTTATTTGTATTCCCCTCGCCCATTATTTTGAGAAATCTCAATTAATGATCCCAGTAATTTCTTTGTTACCAAATATTCAATATATAAGAAGGCTTTCAAAAAATACTCCCACTATTAATTCTAAAATATAACAGTCTGAAAATCAAACTGTTTATATTAAGTCTGATATTTCAAATTCAATTTTCATATAGCTATGGTAGTATTAATATTTGAGGCGTTATCTAATGAGTAAAAAGCATATTGAACCCTATAAAATAGGGTTTTTGGCACTCTCCACCCTCTAAAAAAAAATACACACTTTGCATATGGTCTTTGGCAACTTGCACCTTCAATGATATCTCTTCTCAAAAGAACATAGCATCAACATTTCTACTCAAAATTTGCATCATCTGTCCATTGTAGCTCGATCATGAAGTTTATAATATTGGAATTACGTTTAACTAAATTTTTCATAAAAATCTTTATTCAAAATTAACAATTGTTGGTCATGTTTGGGACAAACACAATAAAATAAGCAGGTGAGGTAACAAAATAACAAAATATCTTAATGCTTTAATTTATGGCTCAAACAAGAAGCATATTGAGCATTTTCATTTGCTTGCTTTTACCGATTGCAGTTAAAGAAATTTCAAAAAAAAAAAAAAAAAACTCATGCAAATAGATATTATATTGTTTCCAAATGATTCTTTATCATTAGCAAAGATGTTGAAAAAGATCGATTTGAGGAATTTTTGACATTTATAAATTTTTCACAATTTTCTAACTTCAAGCTTTGCATTGAGAAATATTTATTGACTACTTTATCCTTGAGATATTGAGAAAATTCACTTGAGATGCTTCGGTGTTGACTATTTTGGCCGGAATATGAAATGAGGGTGCAAAGTGTGTGTTATTCTTTTAGAGGGTGAAAAGTGCCAAAAATCATACTTTATGGGGGTGCAATATGCTTTCAATTGGATTAAAGAATAACTAAAATTTATGATTATTGCATTTAGAAAAATAATTAAACTTGATCGCGACTAGTGCTAACGTTTACCTAACAGGCGACTTATAAATATCACCGCTTATATACCACAGTCATATTACATTTCCTAATTTTAGCAAAAAAAGTATTACTACCAATTGACTTTGATCGACTGAGTATTTAAATATAAATACTTTTCGATTCAAAAGAATGTGACATAACGTGTATATATAAACAATAGTACAAAACATTTTATAAATTAACACATACTAGACTACATACAATTGTTACAATAAATATTGTCTAGAAGTGAAAGTAAATAGTCCTGAAAGACTAAAAAATGGATATGTAATTCTTCCTATATACTAATTAATTAGGTAGAATATGCCTCAATATTTACAAGTTTATAGTATATAATTATTCTATTCAGAATTGTACACTTGTTCTATAGTTACACGATTGTTAGCTGCATCATATTAGCACTCTCGTGAACAATTTAGCACATTTTAATATTGCGTCGTGTTTAAGCAAAAAGAGACAAATCAAAAGCCACCCGAATAAATTCTAGCCCTAGCTAGCTTTGCTTTTGGAAGGAATTGCTTAGCCTTGTAGGATAAGAACATTCGAAATTTACTCGGGCCACACAAATGAAAATTTATTGATATTTACGAGTTAATTACAACACAAAATTTGAATTTAATCACAATTATTCATATAGGTGCAATTTATGTGCATAAATTCCATCATACTAGTTTATAATAGTTATCACGAGACTCAATTTTGAGAGGCTCATATAAACTATCTAAATGATCAGCTGGTAAGAGTATTGTAATACACACACACATATATATATATATATATATATATATATATATATATATATATATATATATATTAGTAGAATTGTAGAAGTAACTTGGATGCGTATTATTTATGTTTTGGTAGATGATGGAGGATAGGATCATAATTGTGTGTACATAGTTTACTCTACCCATTTCTCAAGCAATCAAATTTTTTGAGTAGACGGTAAGGTAATCAAATTGCCATCATAATATGTTTATTATGAAAGTAGATTTTATGACCTAAAAATTAAGAAGAAAATTACATATAAACGAAAGATGGGTAGAACTCCAACTATGTCTGAAGGATATAGATCCATTAACACGTGAACGGGTGGATTGAGTTTACATATAAAATTTCGGAATATGTCAATTTACAAGGTTTTTGATTTAATTTATATGTCTAAAGGATATAAATCCCACAATACGTGAGTGAGTGGATTGAGTTCACATATAAACATTTCAGAATATGTTAATCTACAAAGTTTTTAATATGATTTGTCTACAAGTTCTCTTTTCATATTAGAGCTTCATATGTTCTGTGATTTGAATTGTCTTTTGACATAGTAATTTCATTGCTTTGTCCTATTTTGATGTATGTTTTATACCTTTGAATTCTTTTCACTTTTGTAGCTTATAGGGGTATGAATGAAATGAAAGTACTATATCAAAATATTATTCCTTAAAATAGAAAAAAAAAATGAAAGAAAGAGGAGTAGATGCCAAAAAGAGAAAATCCAATCATCATAGTTTGTTCTCCCTTTTCTATTATACTATTTAATTTGTTAGGTAAAATTATCAAACGTTTGATCAACTAGCTCTACCTAATACGATACCAGATTAACGAATGCAATTATCTTAACCACTACGTATAATCTATTAACTTTTAATTAAGCTAACCCAATAATCAATAATTCTCATGAATTATTTTATTTTAAGTCAAAAATCTAGCTATAACCATAAGACATCAATATACTTGTTTGCATGATCGTGCGGCCTATGAATTGAAAATCCTACAATCATAATCTTTTTAAACTATTGTAAATTGCCATAATATTTGATATGATTACTTCGGCAGCCATTATTAGTCGCCTAAAGAACATATTAGTGATAATTGTCTGATTTTATTAATTAAAATTTGATTGATATTAGCATTGAGCCATTTATCATAATTACAAGCCGATATACCTAACGGTTTATAATCATGTAATTCTCAACTTAGAAAAACGAAATAAGTATAATTATATATCGACTAAAAGTGTCTGTTGATTAGGTATGACAATTAGTTTCTCATGTAAGTCACTAACAATAAGTGAGCAATCCAAAAGTCATCTCATAGTATATTTTCGTTAATTGGTGCAACCCACATGCAAGCTTTAAATGCATCAATTATTAGAAATAAATAAATCATTTCAATAAATTATTGTAATATCATAAAAAATAGTTCTTCACGGGGGTGATATAATAACTAATAAAACTATAAATTGGAGAATGACAAGGTCACAACATTCCAACAAAGACCCTTAAATTCATCGATTGGGGTCACGCTTGCAATTTCCCTTAAATTATGTGGAGGCCCATGTGATTAATTGATAATCATACAACCCACATTAATTTGTCTCTTGCTAAAAGCTCAATGAACATCACAAACATGTTAATCTAATGGTTGAGTCACGAGTTTTTCATTTGAATATTTCGAATACAAATTTCAATGATGTACTTCGACTTTCTTTGCAGGGAATATATATCATGGTTTGAGTGTTTGACGATGACTGATTTAATATTTTGATTGTGTTGGGATGGAGTCACTATAATGAACTATATATATGCTTAGGTGAGATGAACATTTCATAGCAGTTAGATTCGATTTGTTGGAGTAGTAACTACAAAATTCATTTGATCTTGTTCGTTGCTGATTTAAAAATAAAATAAGAAAAAAAAACTAGCTCAAATAACAACTTACACGTGTGGCCCTTTTTTTTCAAAAAAAAATATATAAAAATGAGCACCATTTATTAAGCCAACTCACATGAGTACTAAATTGACATAACATGAATGATGGATGAGAGAAGCTACTACAAATACACCTGTATCTGGATTCTGGAATTTGTTTATGTGCTTTTGTGCACAATTTTTGTATATAAATGTGTACGGCTAGGAGTTGGCTTTGAGTGGCTTCCATTAATCGTGTATTATTACACATAAGAAGAATATTGAAGTTGGAGAAATGAAATTTTAATATTATTCGAAAAAAATTATAATGTCCAAGCTTAGTGTGATCCAACTCAATTATGATTTACAAAATGAGTAAAATATGTTTAATTTGTCATGTGACTAATCAGTCTCACTCACCTTGCAGATTATATTTAAGTTCAAGCATATCAAATTCGGACTAGAATTTCTTGTGTTTAAATAGGCAAGTCATAAAAGTCGGAAGTAAAGAAGTTTGGTCTAACTTGCAACATAATAAGATCAGTACAGCAAAATATAGCACAATAACGTCACTGATGTTACATCAGTATGGGGGAGCTTCCTCGACTAAACTTTAATATGTATTTATGACATTTGCAAAAAGAAAAAAAAAAGGAAAAATCAGGATCACATTGAAAATTTTCGTTGCAGTAATTCAAAATCAAGAAAAAGAAAAGAATAGAAAAACTCTTCTATACAAAAAAATCACAAGGACTCATTCCAGTTTGGCCAAAGACATTTATTAGCATGAATGTGGGACAAAACTTCATCTTAACCAAAACTCTTAATTCAGGTACATAAGAAGATAGAATTATGTAAGGGATAATGACAGACTCCCCCCTCAGTTATGGGGTGATGTGCACTTTGCCCCCTCACTTATCATAAAATGTGCACTTCACCCCCTCGGGCAGCTCGGATAGGGGCAAAGTGATACAAAACACATAAGTGAGGGGGCAAAATGCTACAAAAACACATAAGTCGGGGGCAAAGTGCTACAAAAACACATACGTCAGAGGGCAAAAGTCCAATTTTTATGATAAGTGTGGTGCCCGAATCTGCTCGAACTGCCCGAGGGGGTGAAGTGCACATTTTATGATAAGTGAGGGGGCAAAGTGCACATTTCAATAAGTTAGGGAGCAAAGTGCACATCACTCCATAACTGAGGGGAATGTCTGCTATTATCTCATTATATAAATACATCTATATATGTCGATTTTTATTTTTCCTACGAATAAGAAAAGTTAAACTTTTGACATCTTTATGCCAAAATTCCCAACCAATTAAAAATATAAGATCCCCCAAAAGTTAAACTAATCCCGACAGTTAAAAGAGATTTCTATTTCAGATATAATTACATACAAGAATGGAGCTAGGATTTAAAGTTCGGGAGAGGGGAGAATACAAAGAAAATGGTTTAAATATCTTGATATTTTTAGATTTTGATGGAGTGGAAATTTAAATATAAATTTATAGGCAAAAACATAGGCTATGTTTGGTTATGTTTTGGGACGGTATTTTGGTGAGAATTATTGGTGAGAAATTTATGGGGACACGTGCGTGTTTGATGAGATTGTGTTTGGTTTTATTTTGGAAGCTGGTTTTTTGGTGTGTTTTTTTTATGAGATAATGTTTGGTTTTATTTTGCCCCACCAGCCCCCTTCGCTTCATCTATGATTGAATATTGAATAAATAAAGAAACAATTAGGCTATGTTTGGTTATGTTTTGGAATGGTATTTTGGTGAAAATTATTGGTGAAAATTTTATGGGGACACGTGCAATTTTGATGGGATAATGTTTGGTTATGTTTTGGGAGTTGATTTTTGAGTGATTTTTTGGTGAGATAGTGTTTGGTTTTGTTTTCAGAGGGAACATAAATTACTGTAGCTGTCAAATCATGTAAGTTTTTGTCTGTCAATAATTAAAAATTATAATATAATATTGAGATTGAAATAATTATTATATAGATAAATATATATGTATATATGTAAGTAATAGTAGTGTGTGTATATATATATATATTAGTGTACATATATATATGTGTAATAGTAGTTTATATAAAATTAAAAGAAAAATATATATATATACACACACACATATATATATATATAAGTAATAGTGTTAATAATAGTTGATATATAATTAAAAGAAAAATATATATATTCATATATATATATATATGTATCAGCGTGTGTGAGAGTGCGTGTAACAGTGTGCGTGTGTGACTGTGTGTGTGTTTCTGTGTGTGTAATTGTGTGTTTGTGTGTGCGTGTAATAGTGTGTGTGCGTGTGTGTGACTGTGTGCATGTAACAGTGTGTGTGTGTGCGCTCAAACTGTGTGTGTGTGTGTGCGCGCGCGCGTGGGAAAGGGGTGTGAGGGGGGGTTGGGGGTAATTGGGAAAGAAGATGAACAGTCCCCCCATTCTTAAAATACAATCTTATTCTTAGATAATTAGGTCACTCCTACTACAAGTCAATTACCAAATCCAAACCAAAACCACGAAATAAGAAACCCTTGCTTCAAGTCACTATTCACGCTGTCAAATCTGCGTTGACCACGCGGTTGACTCGGTCAAACCCGAGTTGACCGCGGTCAAATTGCCTTTGACCGTCCCAACTTTTTTTTTGCACATAATATACATTAAGAAAACATACACATATAAATATGGGTAACACACATGCATTTCTCGATCTACACACATAATCAAATCACAAATTTAGCAATGATATAAATTATACACAGTCATACACATAAAAAATAAGTAAAATTTTAAAATAATATGTACAATAACATATATATGTATATAAATATAGATATATATAAATCCAAATACTTTCACTATAACTAATTTGAAAAATAAAATTTGAAAGTTTTACTTTAGAAAACTCCACAAATTTTAATCTATGTTTTATCAATACTATTTCTCATGACAGAATTACAAACAAACAAACTTTTTTTTATTTTAAAGTTTAATGGTACACGGTCAAAGATATGACAAAACATTACAAAAAAACATTACAAGAAAAAAAGAGAAGAGACACAGTCAAAGAGAAGAGAAAGAGTGAGAAAAGAGAAGAGAGTGAGAAGAGAGAAGAGAGTGAGGAGAGAGAGAGAAAGAGGAGAGGGGGATAGAGAGAGGAGAGAGAGATAGTGGATATTAAAAGGAGAGAGAGATAGTGGATATTAAAAGGAGAGAGAAAATTTTTGTATAAAAAATAGAGGAGAGAGAATGAGATAGGGGACAAATTGAGAGAAAGATGAAAAATAATGATTATGTTTTTTTGGATGAAAAAAATTGTGTATTTTTGATGAAATATTGTGTGAAACAAACATTGTTTGGCGGGAATTTTGGACCAAATATGACTTGAAAACATAACTAAACATAGCCTTATATTTTCGACTATCAAATCGGGTTCTCTTCATAACATGATGATTATAATATGCAGATTTAAAACTTCTTTCTCAATAAAAATAAGCCTTAGTTAAACTAACTACCTCTCTTATTTAGTGTAATTACAGTCCAGTCAATTTATTTGTGTCCGATAACAAACACCTCCTCTTATAACAAAACTTTTTATTTACCCCCCTCTGACTAATGTCTGTTAATCAAAGGTGACAGAAAGTGTAAAATGTCAATATTACCCTTGTTCTAAAAAAAATGAAAAGAACAATTTAAAAAGGATTAATTACATCAACACCCTTCTCATTTTGTGCAATTACAATGAAGTCTACTTTATTGATCATGTAACAGACACCCCTCTTAAAATAAAACCTTACATTCACCCCTTACGATTAACTTCCGCTACTTTTTTTTTTAATTTAATTTTCATATAATTTTCGATAATAATTTTTTTTATTATAACCTTATATATATATGTGTTTTTTTTCTTTCAATTTTTTTATAATTTAGTAATTGATTTAATATTTTTTAGCAACTTACTAATTTAGATATATCTGCATTAATTACGATATTACTCCTAAAATAAACCAAAATTTGGTATATGTTTTCATTTTTAATAAGATAATCGAATTAGCATAAATCAAATTTATACTTCATTATCAAGATGTTAACAAGTTCTTACAAAATCTTTTATTTAAGACTAAATTAAAAGTTACAATTACATCATCTTTAATATGAAAAATTACATTCACCCCCTCAAAGTATTTAGAAAATAATTTTTGATGATATCAGCATATTTCGTTAGTTTTTTGACGAAAGGGGGCGATTGTAATATTTTTTATAAGAGTGAGCTATTTGTTATGTGTTCAAAATAAGTGAATTGAATTGCAATTACAAGAAATAAAAGAGGTATTTGTATTTAGTATATTTGATAAGTATTTTGGAGCAGACGAAAGAAATGACCGATGAACGCGGGGTGATGTTATATACCACTTGTTATTGTTTACCGTTTTTTCACTTTTTTTTAAATTTTGGTAAGAAATAAATACAATAAATGCATTTGATTTTATTCTCGTAATTTATGTTTACCATAACAAATAAATATGATCGATGAAAAAATAATAAATAATAAACGGTGGTACATAGCATTTCTTTCTCTCTCTTGTTTTTTTTTTTTTCGGAAAAAGCGTTTTCTTTTCCCAATCTAAAGAATGAATAGTTGGACCCTCTGTTTTACTTATCACAATGTAGGTTAAATGGATATATATTTGAGAAACTAATTACAAAGAATGAAAGGACAAAATACACACTTGACATGCATGCATTATATATACATATAAACTCAATATGCTTGTAGAATAATTCATCTCCTTTTATCCCAAAATTAAAACAAAAAAGGACTAGTTAAAAGAAAAAGTAAAATTAAGATATACATAATCTGATTATTGCCCAGAAATACACACATGTATAGATAATAAATTGAGATATTCATATACTGCGCTCTATCTATCCTAAAACCAAAAATAGGTTATAAAACATAGGCGTCCCTCTCTCTCTGGATACACTATATAATACATATATATATCTGCTCTGTCTATCTCATTATATCAACACATTCTCATTCTATCTATCTTCACTCTAGAAATACAAAATATGGAAACCTCAAAAACTCCGCCGCCGGAGCTCGACATAGACAACCTACGAGCCCTCAAAGTACTAGGCAAAGGCGCCACCGGCACAGTATTCCTCGTCCACGACAACTCAAGTCATGACCAACCCTTTGCCCTCAAGGTGGTCGAAAAATCATCCTCCGTCCACCGCCACTCCGACCGCCGCGCCCGCCACGAAATCTCTCTCCTCCGCCGCCTCACCGCCGCCTCCCACCACCCTTTCTTGCCCCACCTCATCGGCTCCTCCGAAAATCAAGACTTCATTTGCTGGGCCATCCCCTACTGCCCCGGCGGCGACCTCAACGTCCTCCGCCACCGCCAAAACGACGGCGTTTTCTCCCCCCCCGTCATCCGCTTCTACTTAGCTGAAATCATATGCGCTATCGAACACCTACACGACCAAGGCATTGTGTACAGAGACCTCAAGCCCGAAAACATTCTCGTCCAACAGTCTGGTCACGTGACACTCACCGATTTCGACCTGTCACGTGACTTGGTCCCCAGAAAACCCGGTAATTCGAATTTCTACCCCGATCGTGAGGAGGAAGAAAAGCCGGTGAAGCACCCGCCGTTAAAGTTCACGCGCTTCGTTAATAAGAAGGGGCTGAAGAAAGCGAAAAGCGCTCGTGTTTCGCCGGTTAGCCGGAGAAATGTAAACGATTTGATTCCGACGAATGAGCGTTCGAATTCATTCGTCGGCACGGAGGAGTACGTGGCGCCGGAGGTTATACGTGGCGACGGCCACGAGTTCGCCGTCGATTGGTGGGCTTTAGGTGTGCTTTGCTACGAAATGCTGTATGGTACGACGCCGTTTAAGGGGAAGAATCGGAAGGAGACGTTCCGGAAGATACTGCTGGCGGAGCCGGAGTTCATCGGAAAACCGAACGCGTTGACGGATTTGATCGGGAAGTTGCTGGAAAAGGATCCCACGCGCCGCCTGGGGTATAGGAGAGGCGCGTCGGAGATTAAGGGGCACGAGTTTTTTAAAGGGGTGCGGTGGGATTTGTTGACGGAAGTTTTACGTCCGCCGTTTCTGCCGTTAAGGGATGAGACGGAGTTGACGGAAGGTGGGATTGAAATAAGGGAGTATTTTCGGAAGCTGAAGCTGCCGCCGTCACCGTTATGGTCGCCGTCACTTGATGAGTGTCGAAATAACGTATCGTTAACGGAGTTCTGACGCACGTGTAAAGGGTCTTTATTTAATTTCTTTTTATTTTTCAATTTATTTAAGTAGATTGTTTGTACATAGAATAAGTGTAGGACGGTATAATCGGCGTTGATTAAGACAGTCAGTGGCAGTGGTTACAGATAAAGATTAGTATTAGATGTGGGTGTAATTTAGGCTAATCATTAGTGAATTGGTTACGCGCACGTGGTGGCGCGTGGTGAACAGAGGCCATGGTGTGTGAATAAAAAATCTGCTTGAAATGGAGGGACAAATATGTTTTTGAGTTTTGCATTTTGTTCAAGTCATTGGTTCATTTATTTAGAAGCAAAGTATATATTTTTTGCTTTTATATTGGATATAATTGTAGAATATTCATGATTTTGTTTGTTTCCAATATGAATTCTTAACTTGCTAGAAAAGAATGTGATAATTTCACAAGTTTAATTCAGGAGTTATGTTTTTGTTGTGAATTAAGGTATATATGTTTAAAGGCTACAAACAAAGCAACGAGCTCTTAATCTTTAATTTGAATAAACTTAATGATTAGGAATTTGGGTGGTGTGGGTGAGCCTTTATGGCATTTCTCTCCTTTAATGAACCAATTCATTGTAATCAAGTGCCCTATAAGTAAAGATTATGTTTATTTGTTATAATTATTTTTCTTGAATATACAAGTATAATACATTTTGGGAGTTGTTAAAGCCACTCCAATTTATGTTATTGTCACTCCAATTTCTTTTTATTTTCACCAAATCGACCAAAATGCCCATCATTGTGGAATACAAAATTCTTGAAGATAAATACATTAAGAATTTTAATAAAGCATTACTACAATATCTTACCTTTCTTTTTTTATGACACACGTAACATGTAGGGATAAAGAATATATAATCAATTAGCAACATTATCAATATGATCAAATTTTGGCAATATTTTAAAATACTATAAAACTAAATAATACATTACACAACACATTGAACAAACCCTAAATTTTGTTTTTAAGAGTCTAACAAAATTTAATGAGAAGAAGAAAAGAGTTAAAAAATATGAAGAAATAAAATTACCAATTGCATTATCACTGGTACTAGTGCACTAAAGTCCAGTCGGCTTGAGCTCGAGTTCTTTGTTGAGTTGAGTTCGAGCTTA
Organism: Buddleja alternifolia; assembly: GCA_019426215.1. NCBI lineage: Eukaryota > Viridiplantae > Streptophyta > Magnoliopsida > Lamiales > Scrophulariaceae > Buddleja > Buddleja alternifolia. The sequence goes on from CM033391.1 coordinate 53,285,264, forward strand.
ATAAATTTTAAAATATTTCAGTTTTTAATTATAGTACTTATTTATATATTAATAATAGTTATGTATTTTTTGTAGATCGAGCTCGAGTCTTTAAAACTAGCTAGGCTCTTCGAGATCGAGTTCGATCTAGTAAATTTTATCCAAACTCAATTTCATTCGAATCATTTACACCCTTAATCAATCCATTGATCAATGAGTTGATTAGATGATTGATAATACTCTGAACTTTTCTCAAAGCTTTAAGTATTTACGAGTTTCAATGTCTCATCCAACTCCATATAATTGCTTATTTTATCATTGTAAAAAGCTACCAAGAACCAATGCAGCAATTGGTGGATGATTCTTTATTTAAAAATTCAGAGAATTGAATAAATTTTGTTTCGTCCTAACTTTCTTTGAAATGAAGCTTGAATTATTTTTGGTATGGTAAAATACTCACAATAAATTAATGTAAATAATGGAGGAATAATTGTTTCTTGCAATTTTCTATATTTTTCGGTATTAAGTTTATTTTTGTTGCGTGATTTGGTTTTATAATAGTTTTACATCTCACCAAAATTTGATCATATTGGTATTGTTGTTATTTGATTATATATTATATATCACTGTATTTTACGTGTGTCATGTACTAAAAATAAAAATTGATAAAGAACCTGGAAAAAAAAAAAGAGTAAAATTTTGCATTAATGCATTGTTAATATCATTAATAAAAAGGATATATTTATCTTTTGGAATTTTATATTTCACAATAAAGGACATTTTGGTTTATTTGTTAAAATAAAATGAGAGTTGGAGTGCCTATAACAACTCCCTACATTTTATACGGAGTTTCAAGGTAACTTTTCATTTCTTTTCGTTGCTGTTTTACTAACCTTTCAAAATTTGACATCATATTTACGTAATGGAAGAGTGAATTTTGAGTTAAGCCTACAATCTCACGGTCATAAGATATTATAAGTTTTGGACTTTACTCATATAAACGGGTAAGTCTTTCTCTAATTTTTTGTAATTATTAGTTGTTTATAAATTATTATTACTAATTGCCAAATATTGAATTTAATGATTAATATTTATGATGTATTAATAAACGTAGCTATTCATTCAAAAATGTTCTCCACAACCCTTGAATGATCAACCACTTTAGATTGTGTTTAGATCTAAAATTTTAATGAGAAAATAAAGAAGATGAATAAAACGATTAGAACATAAAATGTTATTCTTTGAAGTATACGAAATATGTTTTTTTCACTACAATCTGAAAAACAAACAAACGGTTTTTCTTCTTTATTCTTTAGGTTTTAAACAAATTACCCTCCTGTGTTAGGTAAAAAATACTAAAAAAAAAACCCTGTTAAATCAATATGCAAACCCCCCCCCCCCTTTCTGTTTATGTAAATCATGCGCGAAACCTTTTTTCGTTAGAAAATTGATCAAAATGTAGCCCTTTTTGTACTGAATTTCAACCCTACTAACAGAGCAAAGGCGTAGAGATATTTTAAGGGTTACATTTTGATTAATTTTCTAACGAAAAAAGGGTTTCCCGCATGATTTACATAAACGGTGGAGGGGGGGGGGGGTTGCATATTAGGGGGAGTTTTTAGCGTTTTCGACCTAAAGCAAGGGCTAATTTGTTAAAAACCCTTATTCTTTTATTGGTAATTAGACTTCATTCCTAAAAGGCAAAGAAAATGCAAACGAGTCTCACTTCGGATCACTAGAATCGGGACCGAAAACAAGAAATATTTAGAGGAAAAAGTGGGGTTGAAGTTTCAACATTCTCAATGTCATGCCACAACATAGAGTTGTCTCCACCAATACAACAAAATCACCTCAACGTTGAAGAGTTCCACTTGCTTGCCCTTGCCCTGAGGGGCTGTGGTATTTTTTCTATCAATTGAGACTCTTACCTTTATGAAACTATGGTTATTAGGTAAGACTTTCGTCAACACGTCTTTCATCTTAAGGTGGATTTAAGGTGGTTCCGTTAAGTGTTAAGTGGCTAGTGACCTCCCATAAGTGACAGAAATTCAAAATCTACTAGCTAGATAGACCACATTGAAGAGAGCTTCTAATTACACGACCTGGTCCGAGTGATTCAACTTGACTCATGTGATTAAACTTTCCTGACTAACTTTTTAACAAACAAAAGAGGCATGAGGTGGAGTTATTTAAGCTTCCATTCACGGTTTAGAGACTAAAAATCTTGTTAACATTTTTTATAATTCTTTTATAAGTATAAATAATATTTTAATTAAATTAGTTCAATGTTCTTTTATTCAAGTGATGAAGGTCTAATATGATGAACCGATCAGATAAGAAATACAATATATGGAGTACATATATGCCAACATTTATAATATAAGTGAATCAAAGTTGTGAGATAAAATTGTTATGATGTATGAAAGGATTGTGAATTCTATATTATGTGGCACATGGAGATGTATATTACCATCTTATATAAAAATATAAATCTTACAGTATATAATTGATGTAGGTAAAATATGTTCATTGAGCTAAGTTGAACACATGAATTACACTATGGCCCGAGTCCAACAAATTTATCACAATTAGGGTTTCTTACACGTAGAACTATAAATATGACTTTTTCTAAGATAGAAACGGGAATTTCAGCAAATATATTCTTGAAGATTAGATATAGATTTCGAAGACTACTAACTTTCTTTTCTTTTGTAGGTTTAGCTAGGGACTTTATCAACAAAATTATGAAGAATATTCTACATATTTATGGTGCAAAATTCATCAGCATTAATGATTTTTACTGGACTAATATATAAATAATCACTCATCAATTCACAAGGAATTCTGTTTATATATATGTCTTCCAATTTGCTTATTAATAACAATCATAGAATTCCTCAACATGTTAACCGGTTTTATACTTTTTAGGCAGATATACATGGGATACCAATAGACGCAGTAGTGGTCCTTTATAAGCTTTATTGGCTTTGTTAAGGATTTTAATACTGAAAGGTAGGGCATCAAATTAACTTTATTTTATTTCAAGTTGTTTAGTTGCTAAAAAGGTGCGACTCTATCATTATCATTACTCGACAAAATGTCTCAAATTACGGGACTCTGTTTTATAATCTTTTGCTTAACTTTTCTTTTGCTTAACTTTCAACCTTTTAAAGTGCATTTTCCTCAAGACTAATTCCTTCTTTGGTGCACATTAATCATAAAATCTACTCTCAAATTCTTAACCAAATTTGACTCTCATAAGCTTTAGACTAAATTGTATTACTTTGTTTCTAGTGGTGCATGGTACGTCTACTAAATATTGATTGAATATGCATTTATTGTTCAATTTGTCTGATATATCTACAACATGACTGAAGTTGGTTGGGCCAAGTGGTAAGCGGCTGGTGACTTCCAGAGGTGACAAAAGTTCGAATCCCAATGGAGACGTCACCCAGGGGAGAGCTTCTTTTTGCATGACCCAACCCGAGTGATTAGACTTCCCCGTTTAACCTCTTGAGACCCAAAAAAAATCTATAAAATGTAGACGAGACTTTTATTGTGGCAACATGGTGAGTTTGTCATTAACATTAGAAAATCCTACACGCCATCGGATGCAACGCTCCTAATATATTTATTTCACAGAATTACGTGTATTCTCTAACACAATTTGTGCAAAAAGATAGACAGAAAAAACCTGTAAAGATGTTGACTGGGTTGAATATAGAATCTCCCCCTTAATGGTCCATTTATTTTCTCATAAACAGTAAAAAAATGGCATCCCCCGGGGAGATCATGGCATTCAACGCTGAAAAGAATGGCTCAAATAGCTTTTTTCATATGTAGTTACTTTATTGTTCCATGGGTTAAATGTCCCCTTTTCCCCACAACAAATATATTCAAGATAGTTCTAATTTAAGTCAACCCTTAGACCAAAATAGTGCTTGTCATAATTCAACATGCAGCTAGCTAGCTAGATTTCTCAAAAAAGAAAAAAAAAAGGCTAGCTAGAGATATACAAGGCAGTTTTAAGACATATTAGGGTTTGAATTAATTTTTCTTAAAAAAATCGATTTATTTCATCTCAATCAAAGTTTATAATAATGAGCAATGCAATGGTTCAAACAGAATAATTAGCACAATTGAAGCACCAAAAACAAACATGTTTCAAAGAGATCTCATAGGACCAAATCTCTCAAGCACCCCCTCCCTCCAAAAATAGATAAATAAATAAATAAATTCTAACAGTAGAGATAGACACTCTCGAATGAGATAAATAAAAATAAATAATTACGAAAATAAAGTAAAATAAAAACCCAATATACAACTGGCATCTTCTTCTTATTAGATATGAAGCGGGTAATAAAAACTTTGACAGTATTGACAATGTGAATGTCGGAATGTCCAATCAAAACAGAAGCGTCAACTAGGCGAGAAAGAGGGAGGCAAAAAGATGGAGCTTCAACCCAACCCCCAAAACAATAAATGCAACAACAGTTGCCATCGGAGAAAAGTAAAGGGAGAAAACCGTTTGGGTTTTTAGAATGAAAGGAGAAAATCCTATTGAGCTTTAGATAGGGCATATCAAGATTAATTAGGCCATACATAATTCTACTATGAAAGTCACACAATTTGATTGAGTAATTTTTATAAAGTCTAGGGACTTAGTTTTTAGATTCAAGAACATCCATGTATCCTATCACATTGTTATTTGTGATCGTCTCTTATATTTCAGTATATACTTGCATACTCATTGTATGTTTCAAATAATCTCATTGCAGCCAAACAAATTAATGTTTACTAATCTTCTATGTGATGTTGCTTTATCCTTTTCATTAGATAAATAAATAAATAGGAAGACAAGATCATGATGCTAATGCATTTTATTTCTTTCCCATTTTTTTTTATTATTTTGTGAAAGAAATAATAATTGTTGTGTGAATTATGGTCAGTACGTGGGAAATGATTTATACAGCGAAGAAAGGGCATCCGTGTGCAGTAAAACTAATGGGCCAATAAAGTTTCAGCTTTGGGGACCTCAACAACTTTTAACTTTTACAGCAAATGTGTTTTTTCATGAAAGGAAGAAAGAAAGAAAACGTTACTTTCGACAGAGGAGGCCCCATTTTGTCGCCCAATTTTAATTCTAATATTGATAACAAACTCACAACACACTGCAATTCGGGTAATTCTTGTTAGATTGAATCTAATAATTCGATTGTGTATACATGTGTAAAAAAATAGATATTAGATCAATTAGATTTGGTCTAACGGAGAAATTTTCACGGTAATTCAACAGTTAAGTTTTTAATTTTCTATTCGAGTGTGATGACTTGGAACTGTTTTTAGAATATAGGGTTTGTTAAATTTATATAGGTATTTTATAGATTGAAAATGATTTGACTTATAATTTTTAATCAAGTGAGACTTAATACTTATTTTGTAGTGTCCTAGCACTGCCACAAAAAAGTCCTATTACAGCGCACCTATGACAGCGGTTTTGAAAATTGCTGTAATAGGGGGTACTCGGTTCGGACCTATGACAGCGGTTCGAGCCGAACCGCTGTCATAGGTGTCAAAAAAAAAAAAAAAATTGGACTTTTGGCAGCGGTTCGGGCCGAACCGCTGCCAAAAGTTGTCAAAAAAAAAAATAAAAAAATTTTGAACTTTGTGGCAGTGGTTCTGCCCGAACCGCTGCCAAAAGTTCAAAATTTGGGCGGGTTTATTTCAAACCGGCCCCCCCTCTCTCTCACTCTCACTCTCACTCTCACTCTCACTCTCTCACTCTCTCTCTCTCAACTCTCTCACCACCACCACCGCCACCGACGCCCACCTCCGCCTCTGCCGCCGACGCCGACGCCGCCCACCTCCGCCGCCGCCGCCGCCTTCTTCCATTTAGTTTTGGTATTTTTTTTAGATAAATATATATACACACACACACACATAGAGTATATATAGATGTATGTATATGTGGGTGTATGCATATATGTGTGGGTGTATGTATATTTGTGTATGTGTGGGTGTATTTATATTTGTGTATATGTGGGTGTATGTGTATGTATATTTGTGTATGAATATTTGTGGATGGGTGTATGTATATTTGTGTATATGTTGATGGGTGTATGTATATTTGTGTATGTGTGGGTGTACGTATATTTGTGTATGTGTAGGTGTACGTATATTTGTGTATTTATGAAAATATTTCTCGGTTGAAATTTTGCGGTGTTGGAATGACACGAAATTCACAAGGTCATAGAGAAACGGCATTCTGAACAAAACGCAAGACTTTGTCTTGCGCTCTCGTGATTTTAGCGATCCGAGATCGTTTAAGGCCTCAAATACGTATTTTATTACAAAAATACGTATTTATGTAATAAAACGCGTATTTGAGGCCTTAAACGATCTCGGATCGCTAAAATCACGAGAGCGCAATGCGTTTTGTTCAGAATGCCGTTTCGCTATGACCGTGCGAATTTCGTGTCATTCCGACATGGCAACATTATAAACGATAAAATAAAATTAAAAAAAATTAAATATACCACCCTATGACAGCGGTTCAGCCGGAACCGCTGCCATAGGGTCCAATTTAATTTTTTTTTTAAATAAATGACCCTATGACAGTGGTTCTGCCGAAACCGCTGCCATAGGGTCACCCTACTGCGGCGGTTTCTATAGAACCGCTGTCATAGGGTGACCTATGACAGCGGTTCCGGAACCGCTGCCATAGGGTTTTGACCTATGGTAGCGGTACCTATGGCAACGGTTCAAAACCGCTGTAATAGGCCCAAAAAAACCGCTGCTATAGGTCATTTCTGTAGTAGTGTAGTGATATTAGGATGATCAAGTTGTAATATATAAAGAAATATTTCGTTATGGTTAAATTTTTATTATAGAGATAATTACTATGGATTAACCCTACATAACATTCTACTCATGACTTCACCGAAAAAAAGTGCTGAAGAATTTTATTAACATACTGAACAAGAAAAGAAGAAAAGTTGTGGTCCAGTGGTCCACAAGGCTTTCGCCGTGAGAACACACCCGGTTTTGAAACCTACTGGGAAGGGGTAGGTTCTGGGGTGAGACGGAATTCTCGTCTTCTGAGATTAGTCCTTTCGCAGTGATGCTTGGTTTGGAGAGTTTACTTATCCGTCCTGCCCTGGGGGCCCTTGCACCTAGCGAGATTTACCCTGGAAATTCCAAAAAAAAAAAATTGTAGTCTTGACGGTTCCCGCCAAAACTCACACTGTTGTAGAAGTAAAAAAGATGTCTCGTGACGTCATTATTCTCAGGCAAAGAGTTGAATTAAACTAGTAGATATTTTTTTATGGTAAAATACACTTTGCTCTTTAACTATATTCTTGGGAAAATTCTATGTCACACCGGTACCAATGGTCCCGGTGTGGCATAGACCATTGGATGTGGGGTATTTTAGTAAATACCCCCCCTATTTGAGGGACCAATGGTCTATGCCACGCTGGGACCATTGGTACCGGTGTGACATAGAACTGCTCATATTCTTGGGTCAAATACCTTGGTTATCCTTCACCATTTTTTTTCTTTTCTTCTCTGATATGTTACATTTAGATACCAAAGAATTTTATAATTCTTATATCTAAGTAATGCTATACATATTAAAAATTCTATAAATTAAAAACATCGATCTGAGTTTAACCAAGTACAAACGGCGTTTGATTATGATTGGCTGTTTCAAACATTAAAAAAATACTATCTAATTAACCTCTCAATACTACATAAATTCTTGGAAGTATTAGTTAAGAATCTTTTAATTGACTAAGACATTTTGCCCTCTCTTAGTACCTCCAAAACTACATTATTCTTATTGCATGTGCTGGCTGCTCTTATTGCATTGTTTTCACTCCACTCTATGTAAACCCCTTGTGCATTTTGTTCCATTGTTATCTTCTGTCGTTCAGTTGTTTGTAAGTGTTTGGTATTAAGTTGTTTTGAAGCACTATACATTGTCCTATCACTAAGACCTAATTGACACTGGATTATGCCGTTTGTCGGCTTGTTTTGTAATATGTTTGTCGCGATTTTCTTTTGAGAACTGAAGTTTCGTGTTAATCACAATCATTCATGTATTATGAGATTAATTTTGTCTCTACAAACAAGAAACATAAAATGTCCCCATGTGGGTCTCGAGCGATTGCTCTAAAACTTCGTTCTATTTGTACTTTGTTAAACAAAATGGGTTTACTGAAAGTGAAAATTCCAGAAATATGTTTACATATTGAAAGCTACAGGCACATGCTATGCTAAAACTTTGGTTCGATTCATCAATCTGGTTCAAAGGACTTACCCCTGTTTCTGCTCGCTTACTTATGCATGATGATCGAAAACTGTCACAATCTCGGAAGAGTACAATGAACCAACTATGAATCTATAGCGCGGATGTCTAAATTGCCACAATTGTGTTATATATTGGAAGACTGTTATATTTTACGTGATGATGTTCTTGATCTTCCTGTTTCGACAGAGGATTTTTTGTTTTTGGATTTAGATCGTATTTCATAAATGATCATCGTGTTTCCTTAAAAAAAAAAGTACAAATTCAGACTCACTTTGGATTCACTCGGGTATTACATAAATAGATCACACGAACGTAAATTAGAAAACTAATATTAGCTCGAGAAATCATTATGTTTTATTCTGGATTAGGATTTTAGATTAGCAAATATAAATGTGAAAGTCATTCTGTTCCATATCAGTTTTTTTTTTTAAAAAAATAGTTTATAAACGTGAAATTTATTGCGTAGAGATAGACACTTTTTCAGACAATCTGATTGACAACCAACTAACTTTTGTCGAAGTGTTCTTCTCTGTTTTGTTTGTTTTAGAAAACAAGACTAACACCAACTGTTACTCTCAGCCTAAAAGCATCTACCCATTCACACTAAATTTAGAAGGGGTCATTTGGCTCCAAAAAAAATGAACGGTTAATTGATATTTACACTCTACTATTGACACTCCATTATTCAATACAAATTCTTTGAGGTTATTCTTGGATTAGGGGATTTGAAAGCCATGAACTTCAAAATTATCAAAGAATCCGTTGGGAATTTGGGATTGTTTTGATGATTTCAAGTTGCAACGGATTCAAATCCCGTCACACTCATTGTGAGCTATTTATTCAATCTCTAGGGTGAGTTTCAAATTCACCTAATTTAAAGTCATTTGAAATACTTCAAATTTATTCCGTAAATCTAAATCCTTCGATCAAACACAGAAAACTAGTGAATATTGGAGCTCCAAATGGTAAGGTCTGGAGCCAATATCATTCTCAAATGAACCCCAGTAGGAAAGATGTAACAAATGCCATCTAACTAATTAGATTTCACACTATCTGAAGATTAAAACTGCTCAGGAATAAGGATAGTACGTTTAGAAGTAACAAAGACGCTATATATTCTAGCAAGCCATCTCTTTTCTTCAGATAAATTCTTGAATCTTTTTATGGCTCCTGTGGCAGATGGTGGAGTGTTCTCCAGGCACCAACTCTTCTTTTGATATCTTAAGCAGAAGACCCTTTTTGGTGGTCTTAGTTGTCCTCATAGTTCTAATGACTTTTTTCTCTCCAATGGTCGACATTTTTCTCAAACTTGCATTGAACCAACGATGGCCTTCCAACTTGCATCATGTTGATCCAACACAAACTGAAACAAACATATGAAATATGAAATATTCATCAACAGTCTGAAACCTGAACAACAGTACTGGGACAACCTCCTGTAGGGTCCATTACATGCCATCCTCTTGGGTTGTACCCAGAATAGGCGGCATATAATAAACTGTAAACAAATGCTTGAAATGATTCACTCGTTAAAAAGCTTCTTGCGCTGTAAACAATTTACGGACAATCCGCTCATATATTAACCTTTTATCCATGTATTCCTACCTCTGAATAATATTTTACACTGGTCTTTCCTTGAACGTCACATTTTCTCTCTTCTATTTCAAATGTCAAATCATATACAACAAGAAGTTATTGCTTACAAATTTCACCTTTAAGGTCTGTTTCATAATAGAAACAATGACAATCAAGCAAGAAAGGGGTAGCATTACCATTGAGACGATGATTTTCCTCCTTTGATTTGAACTAGTTAATATTGCGGTTACCCTGTTTCCAAATGGAAAGTGGAATAAAAGGCATGGATTCCATGACAACTCCATTTTCTGTTTTATTTAACCTCACACATTCATTAGCCTCCAATAAAGTATCCAAATCCCGCCAAAATTTGATGATATGAAGGCTCTCCTCTTCTGTTGATCTCTGCAAAACGATTCTAGACGCATAACCTTTTTTTCTCATCTGAAGACATAATTCCAAGGGGTTATTTGCGGCAAGTGTAACCAAATATAACCACCCCTTTTCAGACAAAAGCTTGTCAGCAACTGGCAATATCTTATCAATAACCCTACGCCCATTCTCTCCTCCCGCCCAAGCAGAGGCAATACCATAACAGCCAACCTCCTCCTCTGGTGTCGGCACATAAGGTGGGTTCACAACCATCACATCCACAGATCCAGCTAAGCGCTTCTCTAGTCCTGATGCAATATCAGTATTTACCAACTCTGCATGACAACCATGTGCTTCTAGTGTTTCACGAGTCACTCTCACTGCATGGGGGTTAACGTCTGTTGCTATATAGTAGGCATCATTTTCCTCTTTACCAAGCAGAAGAGCTAGGGAAGTAATAACATACCCACTACCACAACCAACTTCCATGCAAATTGAAGGACGATGTTCTAATAAGCTAGCTCTATCAGCTAGCAGTGCATCAACCAATGCAAACGAATCATCGCATGGGTCGTAAACTTCAGAGTGTGAACTCACAAGGTGAATTTGAGCAATTTTCGGGATCATGTTGCAGAAAACTTGTGAGACCCCTGTAACGTAGGCACTAAAAATAGTTAAGATTGACAGCAAAAGTTATAATAACAGCACAAGGGATGTCAATTTGCTTTAGCCTTCAAGGTGCTGTTTATCACTTAGTATATTTTCGTTTATGATGCCATTTTCAAGAAACCTCACATTAAATGAACCTGCACAAAGTTCTTAATATTATGCAAGAAACAGTTTATAATTGTAACCTTTTGATAATTACTAGCGATGAGTATGTAAGTTGCACGTGAACACATATTCTATCCGTAAATATATGTTAAAATAATAATTATAAACTTTGAGTAAATCAAGGATTGTATGTGAAAGAAGTAAAATTGAGAATTGCTATTATAAGGGGTGTTCATCAGTCGGTTTTGGAACCAAACTGAACCGAAAAAGTTCGGTTCGGTTTAAAGTTGGTTGAACGGAACTTCTACCATATATATATATATAAATCATGAAAAAGGATCAAGGGAAATCGATTTTTCATTTTGCGCACCAATTAACTGAAACCCGGCCGTATGAAGCTGATAAATTCCATTTCAAACTTCAATATATATATCTATAACTTGAATTCGTGATTTACATTCATCAAAGAAAGAATTATGAACAAGTTTAGTAACAAAAGAAGGGGGGAAAAGAAAAGCAACGCACTCCAAAAAATTGAATCCGGCGGCATGGTGGTCGGTGTTCGGCGGTGGAGTGACTGGGAGTCGCAGCTCCCAGTGTGGTCATCGGCGGTGGAATGACAGAGGTGAAGACTGAGTGAGAAGAGGGGATTTCTTTTCCTCTGTTAGGTGAAGACTGAAGAGTGTTTTCACTTTCCCCCCTTTTACCAAACATTAAAGCCTATAAAAATATATTATATATTAATTAGGAAATAAATCGGTGTTCGGTTGGTTCGGGCGGTTTAGCCAATCCGTGAACACCCCTAAGAATTAGTAACCTTTAAAAAATATTTCAAGTGAAATTATTAAAAATGTGAAGAATACATGTTATAAATTGCATGCTATGAAGTTCTAATAACTCGTTGATCTCTAACACAGTCAATTTTTGAAAGAAAATGATGTTTCCTTATAAGAAATGTCAAATAGACTAAATGCCCCCAATAAAATTATTATTTGGCAAAATATTATGTTAATCAAAAGATTTATTGCTGATATTCTCTATTTGTTTCTCCTTGGTTTTCCTGTTAGGCCTTTTATGTTGCGAAATGTGTCTTCAGTATTGACGATTCTTTGTCATCAGTGATTTGCATAATTGCATTTCAGTAATTGTCTGATGGAATTTTTATCATTTTGAATGTTTTTCCAGTTTTTATGTTTTTCTTCTTGGGGATGCTGTTAGTGTTTTCTTTCCCTCTCAGAATTAGGTGGATAGGTTCCACATTTCTTCTGCATTACCATCAATAATGTAGACATAATCATATCCTGTTTAACACTAAGAACTGGTAGCAGTATAAACTTAAAATTTCAGTTCTTTTATCTGATAATTACAATATAAATATTTGTAGCTTCAATAGCTAGAATCAAAAGCGTCATTGTTGATCAAGAGAGGCATTCTTAAAACGAAAAAAAAGAAGAGATATCAGTGTAAATTAGTTATTTTTAAAGCACAAAGAACTTTATCAACAGCCTATCAGAGATTAACCTTAAAGCATAATTGATTACTGTAAATCATAAGATCCGAAAGAGAAAACTTACTGTTGAAATTAAGACACCTATAAGAACTACTGATGCCTCGTCTTACTTCTCGGATGAGTTTGCTCCCCTCCTCTGCCAAAAGCCAACAACTGCAATCACACAAAAGCATGGCCCATATCATATATGAATAATACATATTCCAAAAGATAGAAATTTGAATTGATGTACGTATTGTTGCTGAAAATTATTGCTATTTGGAACCCCAAGCAAAATATTTCAGCGATACATATTCAAAGTACTATGTAGATATCAAAATTACAATATATAGTAGAAATTTGGCAGCAAATACAGCTAAAATTTGTATTCAAAGTAATTTAAGGAATAAAGATACAAAATCAAAAACATATAATTTTGCAAGTTGCAACAAAATAAAAGATAATATAATTTCAGTTTCACCTATTTGTATATCCTTGCATATTATCTACTAGGCTAAAAGACAAATCAAGCTACTCGATACTCAACTTCGATCGATTACTAAAAGTTCATTTGAGCTTGGTTCTTTAACATATCAAACCAAACTTTATCAATCTTTTGTGTGTTCGATAAATTTGAAACTCGCCTTGAGTTCAACTCTATTAGAAAAAAATGATACAAATCAAGCTACTTGATACTCAACTTCGATCGATTACTAAAAGCTCATTTGAGCTTGGTTCTTTAACATATCAAACCAAACTTTATTAATCTTTTGTGTGTTCAATAAATTTGAAACTCGCCTTGAGTTCAACTCTATTAGAAAAAAATGATAAAATAAGTGCAGAAAATAAAGCCACTCGAGCGAATTTTGAAGCTCGATAATAATCCAAACAATCTTGAACAACAACTTTTTTGGCTCAACTCGACTCGTTTATTATCTACATCGGAACAGCCAAAAAAGTTGCTCACTAAAAAACCACAAGCTTCATGCATATACTCCTGAGATTTGTTCCTAACACATCTGTTATTCACAAGTTCCATATTCTTCTTAACTCTACAAAACTAACTGAAACTCAGAATTGAAAGTGAGCGGACGGAAATGGGGAAACTCACCGGAGTGTTCCTTCGCTTTAAGAAATTATAATCGGGAATGGCAATCGCCGGATCTTGGACGGCGGCGTTGAAATCTGTGGCTGCGCCGCCTTGGCAAAACCTGAAGACCGGAGGCGGAGCAACACTCTCCGATCGAAGAATTTTAGCTTGAGAAATTTTGTGATGACCCACGGTTTTGCTTTTCCTTCTGAAGTGCCATTGTTGGGCTTTACTTTTATCTTTGTTTAAATTGAGCTTTCTTTGAATTGATGGCCCAATAAAAGATTAAATTTGGGCTTTTATTGAATAAATTTTTATTTTACTGCAATTGATTTAGCTGGGCCTATTTTTCTTCTGTTTTATGTTTTAAAATCTTTGTGTAATATTGGATGACTAGGACCAAAAACTAACAGGGCCCATTGACAATTTGGAATTTGGTTGATTACTATTTTCACAAATAATAAAGAAAATATGCTTGAATTGATGAGTCTCACTGCATTAGGATATTGGATTTGCATAAGAAAATTGAAGAAACTAGTTAATGACTACAAATTGAGGGCTCAAAACTAGTATAAACGTAAATGATTTATTTAATCACTATAACGCGATCATACTTGATTTGGTTTTTAGATAGCGATAAGAGTATATACAAGCTACTACAAAGTTCGTTATGAGGATTTTTGCGTGCATATATATGCAGATACGTATGTTTAAAAATGTTCCCAAAAAAAATAAGGCCTTAGCTAAAGAAAGATCTTTTCCCAAATAATTGGAGATAAATTCAGGATTTGAAGGTGGGAACTCACAAAACCACACTCAATCAATGGTTAGAGTAATGGGGTAGGAATGAAGTGTTGGACCCAACTCTCCAACTTAACTGATTAAGACATCAATAATATAGTTTCATGTCTCTTTAGTTGCTTATGGTTGTGTCTCGTCTCGTTCATAATTAAATCTAAAGTAGTAATATTGTAGCCTTCTGGTATACTCCATTTCCTTTTTATGTTGATTTTTGGGACAATTACGCGTTAATCATGAATGTAACTAAGATGGCAATATTGACTAGTATGTATAGGGTATGGAGGAACTTTCATTCTTAAGAACTTTTACAGTTCGGTCTCGAAACAATAACAATAATCCATGTTGAAGGATCAGTGCTATCAATCGGCCCTTATCAGTCGAGTCTAATTAAACTCTTCTTGATGATACTCCACTCAAAAACTCTTCTTGTGGCTAGACTTAAAATATTTTACATGGTTCCAGCTTATTTTGGACTTGTTCAGTGAACAACCAAAAATAAAAAGATAAAAATTAGAATAGTGTGTTGATGTCAAAAATTTGACAAATAACTATTAGCCAATAAATATCTTATTTAATTAGTGGTGTGAATATATATTAAAGTTCATTCCCAAATTAATTAAATAAATATATCATTGTGAATACTGGCTAAATATATCTTGTATAGATATAAACAAAGCCAATCTCCAAGTGATAGAGCAAGATTTATAAAAATCTTGGAAGATAATTAACTTGGGGTGGATTTGTTTGGAAACAGTAAAATCTAAGAGGGTAAAATCCTCTTTCACTTTTTACGTTTGCCAGATGGTTTAAAGCCTCAAACTCTCAAATTGAATAGTATATAATCGATTCACTTTTATTGCTTGGATAATTATCAAATAATTAGTCCTAAGTAATAATTAAGTCCATTAAATGAGAGTTTGAGGGGACATGCAAACTAATATTGCTTGGATAGTTATCAAATAATTAGTCCTAAGTAATAATTAAGGCCATTAAATGAGAGTTTGAGCGGGCATGCAAACTAAAAGACTAGTGAACAAACGTGGCTGCATATGCGGTGGTATCTTGATTATGCTAAACTCAAGATATATATTAGCTGATAATGATAGAGATGCCAACAAAGATACCTACTTGATTTCGGTGATTAGTATATTCTCAACTTTCTTGAAGGATTTCTTGCCTTGTTCACTACAAGTACAAATCCACTATAGTGGTAAAACTGCGAGTATTTTGTCAACTTTGGCTATAAAAGTCATATAGGTGTGACAAAGCATTAAAACTTAATGTTTATAAACTCTTGCTCATGTATATTTCAAGATCATGTGTTTTAGTGCACAAGTCATTGAAACCTTCGAATGTTTGTGGCATAAGATGCATAGAATGCTCATTCATAAAATTATAGAGGCACATTTGCACCATTTCAGCTTGAGCAAACTTTTGCGGGCACCTAAAGGTTAAGGCTTGTCATCTCGCAATACAGTCAGATACATACTCATTGTCCTTTTGCTTGGTCTCAATGAGTGCTTGGTCTCAATGAGTCCAACAACCCTTCCATTACGGGTTTTGGCGGAACCCTTATTATAGACTTCATCATAAGGGTTCCCATTTGAGGGTACTTTATGACCTATTTGAGTACTAGCCCCAGCCCATGTTTGGGGCATGATTATAAGATTTTTCTCTTTATGTCGTTATGAGGTTGACCTCATGAGATATCTTTTATGTTTGGAATTTGGTGGCTCTATGGAGGTTCGAGACAATTGTCTCATTAACCCTCAACTTGACCCTTCAACAGTGATATCTTATGGTCATGTTGGTCTATCTGTATTCTCGACATTGCTACTTCAACATTTTTTTTTTGTTTATGCACCCTTTGTTCATATGGGGAAGTCACTACTACAAAAATGACCTATGACAGCGGTTTTTTTGGGCCTATGGCAGCGGTTTTAACCGCTGTCAAAGGTACCGCTGGTATAGGGGTGGACCTATGACAGCGGTTACAAAACCGCTGTAATAGGTCTACCTATGACAGCGGTTTCCTGAACACCGCTGCGAAAAAACCAAAAAAATAAAAAAAAATAACGGACCTGTGGCAGCGGTTCTACAGAACCGCTGCCACAGGTGGACCTCTGGCAGCGGTTCTGGGAAAACCGCTGCCAAAGGTCTCACCTGTGGAAGCGGTTCTCCCAAAAACCGCTTCCACAGGTGAGACCTTTGGCAGCGGTTTTCCCAGAACCGCTGCCAGAGGTGAGAACTGTAGCAGCGGTTCTGCAGAACCGCTGTTTTTTTTTCTGTTTTTTTTTTAATTATTTATTGCGCTGTCATGATAGTGCCTGTAATATGCAATGATCCAATCAACAAATTTCAACTAACAACAAAACATATTCAACATAAGCAAACATCATCCCAAACTTCAATATTACCATCTTTAATCTCCAACAAAATGTACAATCACATTTGTCATCTCCTCCAAACGATCAGGCTCATAATCATTCATGTTGAAATCGTGTGATGGATATGATGTACCACCCAAATCATCCAACGGGACACTGCTTTCACCGTGTCTTGTCCAACGTTTGTAGCTTTTATCAATTCCATTACACACCAAATGATCTTCCAACTCACGTGGACTAATTCTCTTTCCAAAACAACAACGTAAACACGGGCAAGTGATCCTAGTTCGATCTGGTGCATGGTCAACCGCAAACTTTATGAACTCTTTCACACCTTTCTCATACTGTTCCGACATACGATCTGCTAAAATCCAACTTCGATCCATTTTGATTCTAAATTAATCAAATTAAACAATTTTATCATCAATTGATAGTTAAATTAATTAAATAATTTGTATTTTAATTTATTTCCCATTATTCTAGAAAAAATTCAGCAGAGTAACAACGCAAAAATTACTACCAAGTTCTCGACTTAATCTTCACCCGGTTAGGTTGAATCCAACAAAATTCGAATCTGACGATCCGCTAAAATCCAATTTCAATCTTAATTAATTATATTTTCAGCAACTACAAATATTGATCACCAGTCGGATCACATAAATCACATAAAACTATAGATAAAACATTATATTTTCAGCAACTACAAATATTGATCACCAGTCGGATCACATAAATCACATAAAACTATAGATAAAACATTATATTTTCAGCAACTAAGTATAAATATAGATCACCAGTTGGATCAATGTACCCTAAACCACCAAATAACCACAATTTAATCTCAAATCAAACGGAATTAACACCTGACTAACTAAAATTAATACTAAATTCAGTCAAATTCCTAGTTCCCTTAAATTTTTTATACACCCACACATACACAAATACATGCACACATACACAAATATATATACATACACTCATATATGCATACACCCACATATACACAAATACAAGCACACATACACAAATATATATACATACACTCATATATGCATACACCCACATATACATACATCTATACATACTCTATGTGTGTGTGTATATATATATATATATATATATATTTATATTTATCTAAAAGAAAATACCAAAACTAAATGGACCACGGCGGCGGAAGCGGAGGTGGGCGGCAGGGGCAGCGGCGGCGGAGGTCGGCGGCGGCGGCGGCGGAGGTCGGCTGCGGCGGCGGCGGTGGTAGAGAGAGAGAGAGAGAAAAACCGAGAGAGAGAGAGCAAAACCGAGAGAGAGAGAGAAAAACCGAGAGAGAGAGAGCAAAACCGAGAGAGAGAGAGAAAAACCGAGAGAGAGAGAGAAAACGGGAGGGGGGCGGCGGATGGTGGTGGTGGTGGTGGTGGTGGTGGTGGTGGTGGTGGTGAGAGAGAGAAAAACCGAGAGAGAGAGAGAGAGAAAAACCGAGAGAGAGGGCTAGATATCTAGAGAGAGAAAAAGAGATCTAGGGGGGCGGCGGACGGTGGTCTCGCGATGGTGGTGGTGGTGGTGGTGGTGGTGGTGGTGAGAGAGTTGAGAGAGAGAGAGAGTGAGTAGGTGAGATGTAGTGAGAGTGAGAGTGAGAGTGAGGGGGGCCGGGTTGTAGAAAACCCGGCCCTTGTGCCAGCGGTTCTGTCGAACCGCTGGCACATGTCTGTTTGTGGCAGCGGTTCGGCTAGAACCGCTGCCACAAAGTACACTTCTGGCAGCGGTTCGGCTAGAACCGCTGCCACAAAGTACACTTCTAGCAGCGGTTCGGCCGAACCGCTGCCATACGTGCGCTTTGTGGCGGCGGTTCGGCCGAACCGCTGCCATACGTGTGCTTTTTGGCAGCGGTTCTGGCCGAACCGCTGCCACATTCAAAATATTTTTTTTTTTTTTTTTTTCTGAAACCTATGCCAGCGTTTTGGCTCGAACCGCTGTCATAGGTCCGAACCGAATGCCACTTTTTACAGCAGTTTTCAAAACCGCTGTCATAGGTGCGCTGTAATAGGACTTTTTTGTGGTAGTGAGTACTAAAACTTGGTGCAATTTTTTTATTTTTAGTTGCATCGTTCTCTTTTCCATGTTGAACAAAGGGTTTGAAACTTCGTTTATTTTGGTCTCATTAGCTATAGAAAGATCTTGAAAAAATATTGGAGCCTTGTTTGGTTCTTTTCCACTTGATCTAGAGTTAGAGCTTGAAGAATTCCCATCATTCTTCATTGACCTTTTGTCTTTTCTTTTAGGTCCAAAGTTATGTACCTCAGTTTTTTCTAACTGAGAGGTGACTATTTGTCTTATCTCACCACTTTCTAAGCTTTTACTTACGGTGGATGCCAAGATGGTCGCATTTGTGTGGTCTTTTTTATCTTTAGACCTTGTATTGACCATCATGGTCAAGACTACTTCTTTTTGAAGGAATTTACACATACTTTCACTTTTGAAAATACCTCGTTCATCCTTTTGGATTGAGAGTTCATTCATTTTACTTGAACTTATAAATTTACGAAAATTAATTTTCGATAGGTAGTTCTATTTTTCAACTTTGAGGTCAATATAGAAATGTGTGAGATGCTTCTTTTTTGGATCTCACTCCCATGATTTTGTTTGAATTTGAGGGTTTTTCTACATGAGTGACATTGTAGAGTACCCTTATTTGTCAAATATGAGTGGACTTTTTTATTCAAAGCACTGGTGGTTTATGAGCAACTTTTTGCTTTAATTTGATATGGTCTCTTGGGACTTTGGGTTATAACTTTGATCACCTTTACATTTAATTGTAAGGTGATCAGGCTTAAATACTCTTTTCCATCCAAGTTGAGAGTTTTTGCCTTTTAGAGGTGGGTTATAAAATCCTCAAAGTTGAGTATATATTTCACTTCGATTCATTATTTCACTTCCCTTATGTATATAAAATGGTAAAGCCAAATTATAAAGTGTGGGTATTTCGTATTCTTTGTTTTGAGGATATGTTTTAAGCCTCCCTATATTGGGTTGAGCTCCCTCATTTTTCACGGGCTCGTGTAATTTAGGCCTCATGGCAATAGTCTTTTGAAACTTTTGACCCTGGAGCACGTTTCCCTTATTAGCATTATTACTTTTTGGGCTTAGTGTTTTGGACTTTATGACGATGGGAAATTGGAATCTCCAAATTGGATGACTCATCTTTCTCATTTCCTGGTAGTATTCAAGAGTATGTGGGCTTTGGACCACCGAGAAGGGGTATAAGAGTCGTTGACTCACTTTCTGCTTTTCATTTTTGTCGAGCCAATTTATTTTTGGGCTCATTATAACATTCTTGATGTAGGGTTTTGGATCCAAGATTTTCTTTGCCCCATATTTATGTTCTTGGGCTACTTGAATTAAAGTACCCTTGCCCCTGTTAGCATTTTCGTTTTTCGGGCTCAAGACTCTGGGTTTAAAAGTAGAAGAAAACTGAACTCCTTTCCTGGGAGTGCTCATTTTTTTAATGCTTTGGTGGTCTTTTAGCGCCCGAGGTCCATTAACCATTGAAATTGGGTACTGGAGTTCTTGACTCATGATTTCCTAACCCATTTGTCTTTGGGTTAACAGTATTCGCCCAATGACGAGGTTATGGTCTTGTCTCTATCGTTGTAAGCGCACATGAATTGGGTCTTACGACAATTGTTTCTTTGTGCCTCTGAATTGCAGTACTCTTGCCTCTGTTAGCATTTTTGCTTTTTGGGCTTGGGACTCCAGATTTAAAGGCAAAAGAAAATTGGGCTCCTCCTCCGGGAGGGCACATTTTTCAATGCTTTGCTGGTCTCATGGACCATTGAAAAAGGGGTATGGGAGTCGGGCCTCATTACCCGCCTTTCATTTTTATTGAGCCAATTTATTATTGGGCTTATAACATGTTGGTTGTAGAATTTTGGCCCCACAACTTTCTTTGGCTCAGATTTGTGTTTTGGGGCTACTTGGATAACATTCAAGCAGTTGGATAAGCCAATAATACATCCTTCCATGTTTTGGATGTTGGCCCCTTTTTTCAGATCACGAGTGTGAAACCGGACTTGACAATGACCATCTCTTTCCTGCACACTCAACCAAAAAGATTAGTAAAGGTGACAGAAAAATAAATTTTCTAATCATTTATTTATTGCAAATATAAAACTTAATTTTTTTTAAATTTCTAAAGATGGGAGGAGGAACAAGTCCCATTGGACGTGCCAGAAATTTGATGACACAAAAATTTCGAGAATGATGTATGTATTTGATTTCCGTTTTTATTTTTTTAGATGATTAGCAGCAGCACTTGAAAGAAGCATAAGAGCTGGAGTTTTGTTAGTTGCCAAGAGATTATTATCACTTTGATAATTTGAGCTTATCCTGTAGCCCATCACGTGTGGATAGAGAGTTAACTTAGTCCCCGTTTTCCTTAGGTCACCAGGCTGCTTAGTTGACTAATGAGGATTTATTCCAAGACCTTCTTCCTTTGCCAAACACATCATGGCCGTTGAGATCATCAAGCTTATAGGATAAACCATATGATCACCATGTAACCATATTTTAGAGGGCGTTTGGCTAAGCTTATTTTAAAAAGTTTATAAGTTTTTAGTGCTTATAAGATGTTTTTGGAGTTTATAAGTTTTTCAGTTTATAAAATCTTAAAAAATAAGTTGGGGTCCCTTACTTATTTTTTAACAGTTTATAAGCTCCTAATATCTTATTTTAAGAGCTTATAAGTCATTTCACCAAAAAATTTACCGAACACTCTGTAAGAGCTTATAAGCTCTTAAACATCTTATAAGATGTTTTAAATAGCTTATAAGCTTAGCCTTACTTGAAGATAAAGCTTAACAATTCCCATCCACTTTGTGGCCGGAGGCTTTTCTAGAAACCCACATTTCCTTAGACCATTTTTCATGCAGTAATATCTATCATGTTAATGATAATTAGCCTTCGTTTATATTTTAATATGATAATAATAATTAATGGTGTTAATTTGTCCGTTTAAATTAATACCATATTGACTAATATCATATGCGATTGATATATTGTGACAAATTTTCTATGTCCATAGTGAAAAGAAGTTTTTTTTTTTCTTTATGGGAAATTGAGTGTTGATAAGGTGTAACAAAAGGAATGAAGGATAAAGTTTGTGATTTTGAAAGATAGCTTGTGGGTGGTTATATTCCAATTTGTCCCGCTCATATTGAATGCAAAAATTAAATGACAACCCCAAAAAGTCCCAATCAAAATTTAAAGTGATATTGCTGATAAAAAAAATATAATTAAAGTGATGTCATCAAATGTTATGGCCCTCAGAAAGGGACTTGAATTTAAGGCTTTGTTTGTCATTTCAATAACAATAAGATATCAATTTTCTAGTACGTATCAATGTGAATAAACTTATTGATGATACATAATAATAATAATAATAATAATATTTTCTGAAATAAATTACCTATATTCTTTGATCAAACTCTTTATTCTACAACATAATCATAGATTAAAATCAAATGCAACTGTATTAATTCTTTTTTGAAATATATAGTTTTACCATAGTTAAAAGCACAAGATATCTCACACACCTATTTCTTATCCTCAAAGGCCAATTCAGATTTTTACAAATCAATTTATTTTTGAAGTCCAAATTAATCCACCATCTACTATTTGCTAGTTCAGATTTTTACACACATTAGAAAAGAGGAAGAAGAGAACAAAAAAGTTGGAGAAAGAGAAAGACATGAAAATGTGCATGCAAGTCACGGGTGGTTAATTACAAAATTCATCACAAGACAGCATAGACAAAAGCAACCAAATATACAACTATTGGGTCATGATTCTATAGTCACACATTCCACTATACATGGTTGGATACGAAAATATGATGATAAAAAACCCCAATCATCCTAATCCAACGATTCACCCCAGCTACAGCATACTAAAAGATTGGGACATAAAATGCTAATGTACAACGTGGTTTGTAAGCAGTTGGATATCATAAAGTGAGAGGACGATATCATTTTATAAATCGGACCACTCTCAAATGTCCACTCACAGTCAAAGGTGGAGAGCATTGCACCATGGTGCAAGATATATCCACATACTCCAACCGAATTCAGATTCTCCCAGATTTCTCTTTGACCATTTCTTATCCCTTTTTCACTACGCACATTTCAATTTCATAAAGCCGAAAGAATAGCTCACTAATTGCTATCCCGCAGTTTCAGCGATTTTCTATTTATTATCCATCTAAAAGTAAATGGGAAGATATCCTTCGTATAAGTATTTGAGTCTTGTAGATACATATCACTCGTACAAGTAGTTGTACTTGTGTGTAATGGTCAAATTATCGAGCAATATTCGGTAATCTCAGTTGATACGGATAGTAAGGTCAATCCGATAATAAAGGGTACACATTGTTACTCGTAATGAGATATTATCGGTGATAATATTGGACATCTCGAATCATATTTTCATTAATGAAACTTCTTATTTTCTTAGACATGCTTTGTGATAGTAGACGTATTATCCCATATACAATAAAGAGGTTGGACATAATTATTAATAAATTCTTTTCTATTACAAATTTAAGTTTGAAAATAACGTTATTAGATTTACTGATACTAATACAATAATTTTTTAATATCACTGCACGTCTGTACCAATTTAAAGTGGAAACTTATATTTTTTATAACTTGACTTATTTTTTGAAATGTTTTCTAAATTTATTTAGCATCCCTTTTTATTTGGTATAGCTCGACTGTCGATATTATCACCGATATTAGTATCTTTGAACCATTCTTGTGTAAATATCATTTAATTTGTCTCCCAAGTCACCAATCATTCAATTCAGTCGTACCTTAAACTCCAATTTTTTTCTTATCCAAAATCACCAATAACTATTGATTGCTACACATAGTGATAAAAGAAGGGTAATTGTGAAAGTGATTTTATAACAACTTCAACTCCAGTTTTTCTTCTTTATTTCACTATTTTACAACAATTCCTATAAAGTGTTTATACTTTGTATTCTTTTGGTAAATTAACGTCACTTCTTACCTATAAATATCTGGTGCATTTCACATTTTCACTTACCACTAAAGTTTCCATTTTTCTTGTTTGTGCAAAAATCCATTCTTTGCTTTCACGGGACACGATAGTTTTCCAGGTCAAAATTGTCTTGTTACACTTGTGGTTTTCAATATACTCTATATAAACTACTTCTACTATAACATTTTTCTTCGTGTTTTGGATTGAAACATGAATTCTTTGATTACATTCAAAGTTTTGATACTCATATCTCATTTGTATGGACTTGTTGTGAGTAAAGATTGTACAAATTCTATAACTCCATTATCATCACATACTTTTCGATATGAATTGCTTTCGTCCAACAATGAAACATGGAAAAATGAGATGTTTTCTGATTACCATTTGACTCCCACTGATGATTCCGCCTGGTCTAAATTGTTTCCAAGGAAGATGTTAAGGGAGGAAGACGAAAACTCGTGGGCAATGATGTATAGAAATATCAAGAACTCCGGTGGGGCCGGAGGCGGCCTACTTAATGAAGTTTCGTTGCATGATGTGAGGCTGGAAAGTAGTTCAATTCATGGTCTTGCACAGCAGACTAATTTGGAGTATTTGTTGATGTTGGATGTTGATAGATTGGTTTGGAGTTTTAGGAAGACTGCTGGTTTGGAGACTCGTGGCGACCCGTATGGCGGGTGGGAAAGTCCAAATATCGAGCTTCGGGGTCATTTTGTAGGTATATTTCATCTTCTTTTTTTTTTTTTTTTTACAATTTATGTAATTACTATTTTTACACAATTTGTTCTATGTTTGTTTGCCGATATGTTTTGATGCTTATAATATGTGGATGATTAAGAATTACCCTTTTTTTGTGGTGTTCTGCTTCTATGTTTGCTTAGTAGTGAGATATAACTTACTTTAATCTGATAATTAAGTGGATCAAAACTATTCATTTTTGCTCCTGTTTTTCGTTTGTCTTGCGTTAATAATTCAATTACTCGCTTCTGTTATGGTTATTGATCTATAACGTTTATACTTATTGTCGTTTTTACGTATAAAGGCCACTACTTGAGCGCCTCAGCACAAATGTGGGCTAGTACTCACAACGACACCCTCAAACAGAAAATGTCTGCTGTAGTTTCTGTTCTATCGGATTGTCAAGAGAAAATGGAAACCGGTTATCTTTCTGCTTTCCCTTCTGAACTATTCGACCGTTTTGAAGCTCTAAAACCGGTTTGGGCGCCATATTACACCATTCACAAGGTAGGTATACACTCTTTGTTTCGATCTTTAATGCTAAACTCGAGTTTTGTTTGTTTATTTGTAAGTACCATAATTCCTTTGCTTTGATAGATATTAGCAGGTCTTTTGGATCAGTATACTCTGGCTGGGAATGACCAAGCTTTGAAAATGACTACATCAATGGTTTCTTATTTCTATAACCGTGTACAAAACGTGATAAAGGAGTACACAATTGAACGCCATTGGAGTTCATTGAATGAAGAAATTGGAGGCATGAACGACGTTCTTTACAAATTATACACAATAACGGTGCGTGTTCAAAGAACTGAAGAAATGTCCATTTAAGTTGGAACTTCGAACTACATCATCTTAGAAACGTATGGTTTTTGGAGCTCTTATCACAACCATCAGTGTCTGCAGCTGGATCTTGTCAGATGGATGGTTGTGATTAGTCCAGAGCTCTTAAGAATAACCCGTTAGATAATTGTAGTTATTTATGGGACGTTCTTAGCTTATCTAGCGTGATGTTATTCTTGTGTGCAGGGTGATCAGAAGCACTTGTTATTTGCTCATCTATTTGATAAACCGTGCTTTCTAGGATTGCTCGCTGTTAAGGTATCCACATTGATCCACTGTATAGGAGGCAAAGTTGGATCTGTTATATAAACGAAAGAATGTAATGTATATATCTTCATGTTCTTGTTTATTCAGTCTACTAATTACTCTCATTTTCCCGTATACAGGCTGATGATATATCTCGTTTTCACGCCAATACGCACATTCCAATTGTCGTTGGATCCCAAATGCGGTATGAAGTTACTGGTGATCCCCTATATAAGGTATTTATCTTTCATCTTCAGATCAAAACGCGGTTTATTTTTCAGAAATCTGAAATAGTTTTGAACTTTGATTGTCAGGAAATAGGAACATTCTTCATGGATATTGTTAACTCGTCTCATAGCTACGCCACGGGAGGTACTTCAGTTTCCGAGTTCTGGTCTGATCCTAAGCGTTTAGCTGAGACTCTAGCCACCGAGAATGAAGAATCTTGTACTACTTATAACATGCTTAAGGTTAATATTTTTCATTTTCATTTCGCATATTTTACATCAAAAAGGAAAATCTTTTGACGATTTAACATTCAGTGCTGCCTTGTGAACTTGTAGGTATCGCGCAACCTTTTCAGATGGACAAAGGAAATGGCGTATGCAGATTATTACGAGCGAGCTTTGACAAATGGTGTATTGAGCATCCAAAGAGGACGGGATCCTGGAGTAATGATCTACATGCTTCCACTAGTCCGTGGCGGTTCTAAGGCCAAAAGCTACCATGGATGGGGCACTACCGACGATTCTTTCTGGTGCTGCTATGGGACAGGTATACATACTCTGAGTCCTGTTAAAGACCTGAATTCTCGGGTTTTTTCTAAGAATCACTCTGTAATGTTTATCACGGTTGCAGGAATCGAGTCATTTTCAAAGTTGGGAGATTCTATATACTTTGAAGAGAAAGGAAACAGTCCGGGTCTTTACATCATCCAGTACATAAGTAGCTCTCTTAATTGGAAATCAGGCCATATTTCCCTTAGCCAAGAAGTCGAGCCAGTCGTTTCATGGGATCAACGTCTTCAATTGTCATTAACAATTACCTCAAAAGAGGTACGTATATAAGCATATTATAACACATCTTCTCAACCAAAAACCATCGCCTTATTAACGAATCCATTTTTCGTTTTTCACATCGTTTTCAGAAATCAGCAACTGGAACATCCACCTTGAATCTCAGAGTACCTCTATGGACATACTCCAATGGCGCAAAAGCAACGTTAAACGGCCAAGATTTGCCTCTACCATCTCCAGGCAATTTTCTATCAGTCTCCAGAGATTGGAGCCCCGGAGACAAAATTACGTTCAATCTCCCCATAAGTCTTAGAACTGAGGCTATCAATGGTATACATCTAAACTTCATATCCAATAACTACTACTCATTTTCCGTTATTGCCTAACTTCTCTATGATTATGTTTCAGATGAACGACCAGAATTTGCTTCTCTTCATGCAATACTATACGGCCCCTACCTCCTCGCCGGCCTCTCCGACGGCGACTGGGACATCAAATCAAACTCCGCCACTTCATTATCAGACTATATCACTCCAATTCCACCTGACTACAATTCGCATTTAATTTCTCTTTCACAAGAATCCGGAACAACCACATTTACCCTAACAAACTCAAATCAATCACTGATTTTGCAAAATACTCCCAAACCTGGAACCAATTCTGCTGTCACATCATCATTCAGGCTCGTGCTGCAAGATTCCTCACCTACAAAATTCTCCGAGCCTAAAGATGCGATCGGCAAATTAGTAACCCTAGAACCGTTCAATTTCCCTGGAATGGTGATCGCGCATTACGGAGAAGGCAAAAATCTTGGAGTAGCCGAAGCTGCGGAGGCTCGTGGTTCGGTTTTTAGGTTAGTTTCTGGTCTGGATGGGAAGAACGCAACGGTGTCGTTTGAGTCTGAGGATCAGAAAGGTTGCTATATTTACAGCGGTGAGGAATATAAGTTGGGGACGAGTGTTAAGCTTGGATGTGATTCATCATTGAAAAAAGGTGCAAGTTTTGTTATGGGGAAAGGGTTTAGTGAGTATCATCCTATGAGCTTTGTGGCAAAAGGGGTGTTGAGGAATTTTGTTCTGTCTCCATTGCTTAGCTTTAGGGATGAATCCTATACGGTGTATTTTAATATGCACTAATGATTGGTATGTGATTGTGTAGTTGTTTAGTCGGGTTCGGGGATTCAAGTTGCTCATTTGTTAGCTCGTAGTTGTGATTATGTTTCGGGAATTTTGATTTCTTATGCTTTATTGTCTCTTTTCTGTTAGCGGGTGTTAATATTGAATAAAACATTTCGTAGTTGTGGTTATGTGTTGGGAATTTTGATCTCTTATGTTTTACTGTCTCTTTTTTTTGTTAGCAGGTGTTAATATTGAATAAAACATCACCAAAACAAGTTTTGCTTTATGATGCGTCTAGATTTGCTATTGTGAAGACATGTTTGTATATTTCAATAAATTTGAATCTTTTATTTCAAAATAGTGATTCGCTTCTTATATAATTGCACATGTGAATAAATAATTTTCAAAATATAAAGCTATCGTGTACAGGAGGAAGATCATAAATCATATAATATAAGTGGAAAGTGTGTTTTTTAAGGTGGACCGTTTTGGTCTTCAAAATTAGTCAAATTTTTTTAATGAATTTGTCAAATTTAAGTCTTCAAAATTTAAATCTTGTAATGTGTTAATTAACAAATTATGGAGCATTAGTATTATTATTATTATTTAAATCTTGTTTAATTAAATCTTATCAACTAACAAATCATTTAAATCTTGTTATTTGTAAATTTATAACTTATAATTAACAAGGTCTTTAATTTTTTTTTGAGTTGATCTGTTACATATATCAATAACATCATGGATATGAATCATCAATAAACATATAACACTAATACTAAATTACAACAGCTAACAACTACCAATAAAGTAGAGAAAGACCTACGCGCTGTCGGTGAGGGTAGAACCCAAGACTTCTAATATCTTGGGGCATCAGCTTTGCCAATAGGGCTAGGCATCATCTGCAACAAAGTGTTTAATTTAAATTGATAAAATTAACAAATTCTCAATTAAAATTGTAGATTTAAACTTACAAGATTTGTATTTTCCAATTGTATCATACTCAATTAGTGAATTATAAGCTGTTTAATTTTATCAATTAACACATCGTTTTCAAATCTTGAATGAAGTTTATCAGATTTGCAATTTTTTACGAATTTTATAAGTTCAATAAAAAAGAATAACCAAGTAAGTTCATTTGAATTTTCTTTTTTTCTTTTCTTTTCACAAAAGTAAGTTCATTTGGTACTTTAATATTGTAAGGTTGAGTTTGGATGGAGAATTTGGCATAACTCATGAATTTTCACGAGAGTTATGTTGGTACCTTTTAAAGATTATAAGGAATATGAGACATTAGGAATAATTTCGGGGGCGTTAGCGCTATGGTTATGTTTCTTTAGCGAATTTTGATATCTTATGGTTTATTTATTTTTAATAGTATCTCTTATGCTTTATTGTCTCTTTCTTGTTGACGGATGTTAATATTGAACAAAACATCCCCAAAACAAGTGTTACACGTTCTAATTTATGATGCGACTAGATTTTCTATTATTGAAGACTTATTTTCATATTTCATTCAGTTCGAAGATTTTATTTCAACATGATATTTTATCTCTTATTTAATTTCACGTGTTATGATTCAAAATATAAAGGTATTGTATATGGGTGAAGTGGAATAAATCATATAATATAAGTTGAAAGTATTTTTTTTAATTGTCAATGGCAAATTAAGGGGCCGTTTAGTTATACTTTGCAATATTTTAATTACAAAATAAATTACTTACCAAATAAAAAAAGGTAATTACAAAATTATTATTTTATGTAACCAATAAAGAGAATGAACGCACTCTTGTTCTATGTTGCACAGACACGGACACTACACAACACGGACATGGGACACGTCAATTCTTAAAAAATTAGGATATGTACACGGCTTGGACACATCTGCTCATATTATATATATATATATATAATATTATGAACTTATGAGTAATTGAGCATCTATTAGACAATAATCAACAATTCAACAACTGATTAATAACAACCTATTTATATATTCATCTATATATAATTACATATATATATATAAATACATTTATATTAAAAATATAAAAGAAATGCAAAAAATCAACCCCGAAGTGTCCAAGCCGTGTCCATGCTGTGTCCGAATTTTATTTATTTATTTTAAATTCTGAACACACTTTTGTCCTGTCCGACATGTCCCGTATCCGTGTCCGTGCCGTGTCCGTATCCA
Organism: Buddleja alternifolia; assembly: GCA_019426215.1. Classification (NCBI taxonomy): domain Eukaryota; kingdom Viridiplantae; phylum Streptophyta; class Magnoliopsida; order Lamiales; family Scrophulariaceae; genus Buddleja; species Buddleja alternifolia. The sequence goes on from CM033391.1 coordinate 53,315,244, forward strand.
CCGTGTGTCCGACATTGCACGGGGTGATTTTTTGGAGTATCCGTGCATTATAGCTATTATTTGTATTCTTGTAAGAATACTATTTAACAAAGAATAACACACGTATTTTTGAAGAATAGATAAATAAAGGGATAATTGCATTCACCTCTCTTGAACTATGGACATTTGGCATCCATACTCCTCATGTTTTATATTTTGGCATGGACCTCCCTACTTCAATTTTTCTATTAAATTTATCAACTAATGACTAGAACACCCTTCTCTTTTGAGCTAAAAAGGTTGAATATCATCACTAAAAATGAAAAATTATTTAAATATTATTAAATGACATATTATTAATATAAAAAATAGAACATCCTAAACAACAAATTTCTAGAAATATAACTCTAAAAGTTATTAAAAAATTAAAATATTCTCTCGGTTTATTGTGATTTTCTTTGGTGATTCAAGAAATTATTGTAACCAAAAACAAAATTCAAGAAATTATTTCCGAAGTGTGTTGATCTTAATATAATTAAAAAAATTTATAAACATAAATAATTCTATTTTCACAAATTATTGTAGATTTTTCTTTTTTAGAAAAAACTATAAGCACCAAAGAAAGTGAAAACCTCGTGAATCATTTTATTATCCAAAATTCTATATGTTCAAGTATTTTTAAAAAATAAAATCCAAAAACTTTCTTCCGGAGCATTGCTAGGTTAACTAGTATATTCCACTGAGAAAAATGATATTAAAAAAAATACATACATACACCTCTTACATGCCACCACCCTTTGTTCTTAAGTAGATGCAGTAATATATGTAAATAATAATTTTAATTAATTTATAATTATACCAAAAATAAAAAATAATGTTACAAGTCAATAATATTCAAAGCTAAAAAAATAGTACAACATCATATTCTTTCTCTTCATATCTTAGTTGAAAAACCAAGTTATACTATATGCAATATAGAAAAAGCAAAATAAAAGCACCAATTTCTTTTCTATTTAAGATTTTCAAATGAAATTGGCATAATTAAACTAATATTATAATATTTTTTCATAACATTGAGTGTTAGTTGAACCAAAAGAGAGTTAAAATTAAGGTAATCGATTAATATTTATTTGGACCATATAAGAACACAAGTTTGCATTAGGGGAAGTCTTTTCCCTTAATCTAAAAATTATGCATTTTAGAATTATATTTCCAAATATTTTTAATTTAAAATGCATTTTTTAATTACCATGTTATTTAATGGTACTTTTTTCATTCTCCAACCAATATTTTAATTTTTTTTAAGCCTAAATGTGAAGGGTATTTTAGTCTTTCAATAGCAAATCTTATGAAAAAATTGAAAAGGTGGAAGTCCATGCCAAGATATGGTTTGGAAAGATTTATAATTTAGAGTTTTGAGGGATTTACGTACAAATTTAACTTCTAATTTACAGAAACTTTTATTAAAAATAGTTAAAATTAATTTCTCTATCTAAAGAACTCATAATTTAATCCAAAACATCCATTCAAAAATTAAAGGTCAATAATTATCTTTTTGACTCAATTACCTTGATTTTTTCAAATTTTAAATAACCGATTGCTTTATTATATAAAGTTTCTACTTCGAATTTTTAATTTGATAACTTATATTAATTACGATATCAATCTTAAACTTGATTCATCTCTTAAAAAATAATGGAAGTACTTTTAGGTTCATTAACATGTTAAACTTAAAAAAATACAACAAAAAATTATCTGAGTAATAAAAGGCAAAATTCTTATTGCACAATTCTACCAAATGTTGAAAAAATTATACTCCTATTAAAAAGAACCATTAATATTTTTTAACCTAAAAATGGTAATTTGGTTAGAAAAATAACTTATCCTTAATTTTGGGTTTCGTCAATCCAAAAAGTTGGTGAGATAAGTATTCTAACCTGAAAAATATCTTTAATTTTCTTAAGCATAAAATTTATTTTCTAACCGTTTTAGTATATATTTTTTTGTAATTTATAATTCTATTGAGAAATACTAATGACAATTATAGATGTACTGTGCAGTGAAGCAAACAAACACTCTCTCTAACCAAAAAGGAAAAAACAAACACACACTCTCCTCCAGAAGCGCTTTAATTCTTATCTGGTTATTTCTCTCTAAGAATAAAATATGGAGTTTTCAATCTAATTTTTATCAAACTCACCATAATATATATATATATATATGTATGTATGTATATTTCATCCTTTGCGATACTCCTGATTTTCTATGATTAGGCTTCTCACTTCATTTCTTTCCATTCCATTTGTCCTGTTGATGGCATGACGTAATTTATATTTTGTGTTGATTACTATATTTAGGATGCGTTTAGTTTCTTGCTGATGTATTATATGGTCATTGAGTTTTAATCATTTCCTCAATCAATAACATTTTTCTGGAAAAGTAGCTTTCCAGTGTCAACAAGATTAATTATTTAGTTGAACTAATTAGGTATTTAATTTCAAACAGCTTTTAGCGTTCTTCATTATATGTATCTCTGAGCTATCATTTCTGTTTTTGACAATAATCTATTTCCCAGCCTTTTCATCAATTTTAGTACAATATTTTAACGTTTTGGGGATGCAGAACCAATCTTCCCCTGTATTAATCAATATGCTAGGAGGGGCTATTGTGTTTTCCCTGTTTTTCGGGTTTGTTTTGTGCAGTAAGGTTTGTACTAACAGTGGTGTGTTGTCACACACTGCTCGTTACGAGTTGTTGTCCTCGAATAAGAATTCATCTTGGGAGAATGAAAACCTTGGCCATTTGCATTTGATTCCAAGTGATGATCACACCTGGTCCACTTTGATTCCAAGGAAAATGTTGAGAGAGGAGGAGGATGAACTTAGTTGGAATATCCTGTATAGGAAAATCAAGAATTCGGGTCGGGCGAGTGGGGTTGGAGTTGGTTTTCTGAAGGAAGTCTCATTGCATGATGTGAGATTGGAACCTAATTCAATCCATGGTGTAGCACAGCAGACTAATTTGGAGTATTTATTGATGTTGGATGTTGATAGATTGGTGTGGAGTTTTAGGAAGACTGCTGGTTTGGAGACTCCTGGTGAACCGTATGGCGGGTGGGAGGCTCCGGATATTGAGCTTCGTGGTCACTTCGTAGGTTGGTTGGCGTTGATGAAACTCTAATTTTATTAAGTCTAATTGGATGTTTTGAAATATGAGGTCATGTTTATGGATGAAATTGCAATTCTTCTCTATGGTTTGATTGAGATGAGTAATTGGAATTTCTTTTCAGTATCTATTTAATAAGCAAGAAATAAATTGGAGAAGACTCAGTGTAATTGCATGTCTTATTTCATTCCATGTTTTTGTTTTCATTTATGGGATGTTCAATTTTTTATAGTCCTGACATTTGGAATCATGCTTATGAATGAAGTTGCATATCTCTTCTTTGGTTTGATTGACATGGGTAATTGAGATTTTTTCTTATTGGCTTGTGGTCAATTCAAAGAAAGAAATCGATGTTGGATAAGGCTCGTGTAATTCTATGTTGACATAGGAATTACAAAGATTATTCTGCATCATTCCATCTTGCTCATGATCAACTTCTTTTCTTAATTTTTGAACTATATCACACATGTAGCACCAAAGTGACTTTTGTAATCTTTCGTGACTCCTGGGTGATGCCATCCCTCGTGTGTTACTCACTCATGAACATAATATTATTGCATTCATAATTATTTTTGCATTATAGTTTAGTTTGGAACTGTTTCAGAGAGAATTTATGCTGTGATTTTCTGTCTTTTTCTTCTACATCTATTTCACATGAGCAAGGACTAAAGGATCTAAATTCTTCTTTTTAAATTTCTCATTATCATACTGAAGGGCATTACCTGAGTGCGGCAGCACAAATGTGGGCTAGTACACATAATGCTGATCTGAAAGAAAAGATGTCCTCAGTGGTTTCTGCTCTATCAGACTGCCAAAATAAGATGGGCACTGGGTATCTCTCGGCATTCCCATCTGAACTATTTGACCGCTTTGAAGCCCTACAAGAAGTTTGGGCTCCATACTATACAATTCACAAGGTATACGTCTCTATTTACTGTTTGGATTGTTTTGTAATTGGTTGCTGGTCTTAATGTTTAACCTTTTTTTTCCAGATATTGGCTGGTCTTTTAGATCAGTACACTTTGGATAGCAATGCTCAAGCTCTGAATATGACGACGTGGATGGTTGATTACTTCTACAACCGCGTGCAAAATGTTATTATCAAGTACACTATTGAAAGGCACTGGTTATCACTAAATGAAGAAACAGGGGGCATGAACGATGTTCTTTATAGGTTATATATTATAACGGTGAGCGTGCCTTACTTTAAGATCTGCCTCATATTCCTTGCACTGACTACTGATATAGTTTGATACAAACTCTTAGTGCTTGGAATTAAAATAGAAAGAGTAAAAAGTAAAGAATATGGTGCTGAAAGTGACATAAAAGGATCCATGCTCAGTTTATGTTTTCATGCCCTCTTTGTTTTCTGGGATATCGAGATAGTGTCCATATCTAAAACACTTGTATTATGGGAAATACGGTTACTAATCTTCTTTGTGGTTTGAATTACTAAGTGAAGGCGATATTATGGTTTTGCAGGGTGATCAAAAGCATTTATTGTTGGCTCACCTGTTTGACAAGCCATGCTTTCTGGGATTGCTAGCGTTGAAGGTAGCTACTGCCATTCTTTGTGGTCATAAGTTCTAAGTACATACTATTGTGCTTTGCACCTTCTATTCTCTATCTCTTGACTTATATAAATGTGTGTATGTCATCTATCTCTCCAAACCAAATTTTTTTCAGAAATTCTTGCTTATTACGCAAATAGTAAGGGGGTAGAAGGGAGAAAGAAGTGCAGGAGGACATTAGAGGGTAAAGGGTCAAAATAAAGTAAAAAGTTTAATCCTGAAATTTAAATGTGTTAATGGCGATCTTGGGAAGGGGTAGCTCGGGAAAGACATATGGAAGCCACAGAAACAAGATATCAAAAAGAAAGATGCAATTAAAGGGATTCCAAATATAAGTTAGTCTTTGTCTCGTGATAGGTTAACAGAATATCAACTATCACTGTTATATTAGTTGGAATTTGGAAATTCAATAGATTAGAACTTTGACATGTATTAAAACTCCAGGCAATCTCTAGTAAAGTAGTAATTTACTAATTGTAAGAATTTATAACAATTTTCAATTTCTTGTTGTTGGTACATTTGGACAGCGTAGAGTGATCCTATATATATGTATGTGTTTTTTGATAACACTGATGGAAAAGCTTCAGATGAGTACTGTCCCTTTTGTAATATAAACACAATAGCTCGACAAGTGTAAACTGTAAAATTATTATGTAACTGAGTATTTCATAGTTGACATCAATTTCATCACACATGTTTCAGTGACTCATCTGAGAAAGGAGACTTGAGATGGATGAGTTCTGATGTTTCTTGTCGATGCTGTTATCTATGATATTGCGTACATTTTTGTAGTTTTTGGACTTCCTATAGTTGTTTGAATCGAAGTAATCATGGTTATCTGATCATGTGACATTTTTATGGTATTAATTAAATCTTTTTACTTGTAGGCTGATGATATATCTGGCTTTCATGCCAACACACATATTCCAATTGTTGTTGGATCTCAGCTGCGGTATGAAATTACTGGCGACCCGCTTTATAAGGTAAGGCTGAGTCTTCTCTGCCTAACTATTATTAATTATTCAGTTGCTTCCAATTATACTCTGATGCAGTTAGTATTTTTCTCCCCATTGTTAATGGAGTGACACAGAAAATAGTGAACCTCTTAGTACGCAATATCATGTAAGTCGAACTTGGGTATGAGGGTGGATATGCATTCGTATCAATATGTTAGATGTGAATTATCTATTTTCCTATTAATAACACATAATAAGTCGAGTAAGCTGCTAAAAGACTGCATATCTTTCCAGGAAATAGGAACATTCTTCATGGATGTAGTCAACTCATCCCACAGCTATGCAACAGGAGGGACTTCCGTTTCCGAGTTTTGGTACAAAAAGAGTTCACTTTTTAGACATCGTTTGTTATACTATGAATTAGAAGTCAGTTGTAGACAAAATTGATGAACAGTTTGTTTCCATTACACCGACTAATTTTTTTGTTTCTAACATTTATGATCTCACTCTATTTATATGTGTATAGGTCAGATCCAAAGCGATTAGCCAGCACTCTACAAACTGAAAACGAAGAATCTTGTACAACATATAACATGCTAAAGGTGGGTTATGTATTTTTTAACTTTATTTTGAGATTTTTTTTTCCTTCTCTTTTTGTTTATGCGGTGCTATTGCTTGCGTGCCTGATTAAAAATAACATGAAATCCAGTTATTTTAAAAGAATTACAATTTATTTGCACTGTGATACTCGTCTAAAATTGCAGTTTCTATTGGTTCATAGAGCTTTTATGATGAATACTCTTGGTTATTTGCATCTGGATCTTATAGGTTTCTCGCCACCTCTTTAGATGGACGAAAGAAATGGCATATGCAGACTATTACGAAAGAGCCCTTACAAATGGTGTTTTGGGCATCCAAAGAGGCAGAGATCCTGGAATCATGATTTACATGCTTCCTTTACGTCCCGGTGGCTCCAAGTCTCGAGGATATCACGGATGGGGAACAAAGTTTGATTCCTTTTGGTGCTGTTATGGGACAGGTGGCACATAATTAATTTTTCCTTTGCTTTTTTGCCTTCCCATTGAATTTTCATCTGGATATTCCCAAAATATTCTCAATCAATTTTTAACAATGCCTCGGCATATAAACGAGCTTGAAAACACCTTAATATTTGATATTTTGTTTTTACCGTTCTCCCCTACAGGAATTGAATCATTCTCAAAATTAGGAGATTCAATATACTTTGAAGAGGAGGAAAAGGATTTGGGGCTTTACATCATACAATATATATCTAGCTTCCTTGATTGGAAAACTGGCCATCTTGTGCTGAGCCAAAGGGTAGAACCTGTTGTTTCATGGGATCAAAGGCTTCAAGTAACAGTGACAATTTCCTCAAATAAGGTATATAAATAACTTGTCTGTCAATTACTCCACGAGTCTTTTAGAATTTACTATGTCTCGTCTGTAATATGAGATTTATTCATTACTTCTGTCTCCAGTTTAATGCTCTAGCATGCTTAGTTTAGAATAGTTTCATTGATCAATTAATTGCTTCCTTGCTTCAAAATCATATTAGCCAACTTTTTTCATGACGTGAGAGCGGAACTAAAAACAGAAAATGTACTGCTAATTTTTATCCTTATTTGTTCTGAATGTCTGCTTCATGCAGCAAGCAGAAGGAACATCATCAACCTTGAAGTTTAGGATACCATTATGGACATATTCAGATGGTGCAAAAGCATCTTTAAATGGTCAAGACTTGTCCTTTCCTGCACCTGGTATTAACTTCTGCTGTCTTGTTTGTTACCTTCCTGAAACTTTGCACGCATTATTTATGGAAGGCATTATGGTCCATCTTCTCATTGTTTTCGCATTTATTCTGTTCTGAAGCAAAAAGGGGTCATTCTTAGGGAGCTTCTAGTACTCTTTAGTCCCAAGATAATCCTAACCTTTTATATGGTGGGCCCATATGGGCTCCAGATGATTGTGATTACATCGGGGACTTCGATTCAGGGAGTTCCTTATAATCATCAAAGCAAAATCATGAAGTTTATTGTTTTTCACTCCTTGATACAGGCAATTTTCTATCAATTACTAAAAGTTGGAGCCGGAGTGACGAAATCATTCTTAATCTTCCTTTTGGTCTGAGAAGTGAGGCTATTAAAGGTACTATCTTCTTCTAATGCTCAATGTATCAAAACTTTTTGCTGCCTCGTGTGGCTGCTAACATATTCACCTGAATGATGCTTCGCAGATGACAGGCCACAATATGCTTCACTTCATGCATTTCTCTGTGGCCCCTACATTCTCGCTGGTCTATCCAGTGGTGACTGGGATATAAAAATAGAGTCACATTCTTCTCTTTCGAGCTCAATTACTCCAATTCCTGCTGATTATAATTCTCATCTTATCACTCTTGGACAAGAATTCGAGAACTCAGTATATGTTCTAACAAACTCTGGTAATCTCATAAAAATGGGAAAATATCCAGAACCCGGAACTGATTCTGCTCTCAAAGCTACATTCAGACTCATTATTAAGAAGCCAAAACTCAAAACTTCGTTTACTGCAAGAGATGCTATTGGGGAATTTGTCATGCTGGAACCATTTGATTTTCCCGGTATGCTTGTGTTGCATAATGGAGAAGATGAGAATCTTGGAGTTTCAGATTCATCGTTGGATTATGGAAAAGATTCCTTTGTGTTCCGATTGGTTGCTGGAATGGATGGTAAGGATGGAACGGTCTCATTGGAATCTGAAAGTCAGAAAGGATGTTTTATATATAGCGACTTCGTTTATGATTCTGGTACAAGTGTGAGGCTTAATTGTAGTTCTAGTTCATCAGATGTTGGGTTTCAACAGGCAACAAGTTTTCTGTTGAAAGATGGAATAAGCAAGTATGATCCTATTAGCTTCGTGGCGAAAGGCGTGAGGAGAAACTTTCTTCTGGCTCCGTTGCTTAGCTTGAGAGATGAGTCTTATACTGTGTATTTTAATACTTCAATGTAAATTATAAATTGTTGAATAAGTAAAGAATAATAAGTTACATAAGTCTATTTTCTTGGAGTTGCCATGATATTTTGTGAATTAATAAGTTACACAAGTCTAATAAGTTAAAAGGGGAGTACAAAAATTTAGTGAATTAATCTTTGAGCAAAAACTGCATTATTTGAGTGGTTTACTCTTGTAGTCTTGCGGGGTTAATGAGTCAGGTCTCTGATTGTCGATTCTATGTTCAGTCATGTCTCTGATTGTCGATTCTATTTACCATAGTTGCAGCCTTATTCATGTTTTGAGGGACGAGTCAATATATATATATATATATATATATATATATATCTTAATCATTCGTGTAATACTTTGTTGTGTTGTATATTTGTGCATATAACAAGAGATCAGTTCTGATAGTGTAATGGTGGCATTGGTATTCTACCGACAGATAAATGGAGTTTGAGTTAGGAAAAGGAATTGAGAACCAACCTAGACTCCTTTTTTTCTTTTTCTTTTTTGCTTTAATTCTAGATTAAGAAGATACCCTGACCCGACAAACTGAGTCAATAGTTTAATCATGGGTTACATAAATCTTATAAAACTCCAAATGAGGAGAGAAAAGTCACAATTTGTGATAGTTTGGAATTGAACTCAGAACCTCCCACATAAAAGTGAAAGCTGATGCCACTAGGCTAACAAGTCTTAAAAATTCAAAAAAACTAGTGAAATATTTGTGAAAAAGAAAGTAAAGTTATGGGCCTAAGCACTTTATGTATGTGGGCTTATGCTTGGTGCCTTTGTGACCCCTGACTGCTACCAACCCATAATGGAGGAAGGGTAAAGATACGCCAAGGATCTCTAACACTTTTTTTGTCGGTTTAGTGTATTTATTGGTAAGTATATAAGTTGAACTTGTAAAAAGAGTTAAATTAGTTTGTTAAAAAAAAGTAGTTAAGTTGGGACATATCTCGATGCATGCATGTTAATGTATTCATGATTTAGTTAGCCGATCAAACTAAGTACAGATAATATATTACTCAATAATACAAGTTTTTTGAGGAATTTTCTCTAATCTAACATGGTATCAGAGTCATGGCTTCGAGCCATGGTCTCTCGATCTCTCGCTTCCGCCGCCATCCTCACGTCGTTGTCCCCGTCTGACGCCCTTTATCTAGCTTAGTTTTTCTTTATCTAATTCTTTTTTTTTCTTTTTTTCTTTTATGGCCGCCGCCGTCCTCTCTCTTGGTCGCCGCCGCCGCCAGCTTCTTCTCCCTTATCTTGTTTTCTCTTCTTTTTGTGATCTATTGGCCGCCGCCTTCTCTCTTTGGCCGCGAGCCGCCACGCTTAGCCGCCGCCTTTAATTTTGTTAGTTGTCGCCGCTCAGCCTTGGAAAACGAGGACTTGGAGCCGCCACCTTTTTATTTTATGTCGCCGCCTTCTTTCTTTGTCGCGGGCCGCCGCGCTTCGCCGCTGCCGCTCACCCTTGGAAAATGAGGATTTGGAGCCGCTGCCGCCGCTAGGGGTGAGCATTGGTTTTGAAAATCCGCCCGAACCGACCGTACAGCACCGAACCACACCGTTTTTTGTCAAATTTCTAAGCAAACCGTGGTTTAAAATTTAAATGAAAACCGCACCGCCCTATGCGGTTTGATTTCAAAATTAGTGTTAAAAAAATCGAACCGAACCGCCACCGCCTATATATATATATATATGTATATTATTCTTTTTTAATTTGAACTTCTAATAGGTTTTACTCGTAATCGTATTCATATTTGTAGATTTATTTAATATTTGTTATTGAATTGATATGGTTATATCCTTTACAAGATTAATAATATATTCAATCAACATTTGTGCTTGAAACTTTTAGAGTGATAATATCTTATGATATTTTAGTGTTATATTTTTTTATATATAATAGACACTTGAAGATTTTTGATGAAAAAAAGTATTAAGATTATATTTATAACATTTGTTCTATTTAACTATCACATTATTTGTAATAGCAATGTCGCGTTAGATTACCTATTGTTTTATAACTTTATAATATACTTTACAATATCCTTTTGCAGATTTTAGTGCACAAATTTTAATAAAAAAACAATTGCAACATGTCATTTTTTGTATTACTTGTTTATATACAAATTTCTTATAGTATTTTTCATGCAAGCTAGATGAAGACATTTTCTTATAGATGAGTGTGTTCTTATTTGATAAAATATATATACATTAGTAAAATATGTACATATTATAATTATACTCGGTGTAAAACAAATATTTAAATTGATATACTAGTATTTTTTCATGTTCTAAACGTATGATACACTTATATATTAATATGTGATGACATTAGTGTTTTTTTTAATGATTCATGGAATTTAATCTTGATAAATATTTTCTAGACAAATATTTTCTTAGTTATCAATTATCATTATCTTTTTATTAATTAGTTTAACAAAAAATATTGCAAACATTGTATGTTTATTTAGTTTTAAAATGTAAAAGATCTTGAAAAATCGCACCGCACAAAACCGTAATTTAAAATTTTATTTCCTCCAAACCGCACTTGGCGATTTGGTTTGAAATTAATAAAAAAAACCGCAAAACCGAACCGCGATAACCCCCTAGCCGCCGCCTCCTCTTAGGGCCGCCGCCACCTTTTCTCTTTGTCGCTGTCTTCTTCTCAAAATTTCTATGACCGGATTTTTTTGGTCCAGTCTCAACGTTCAAGACTCTCACGTTTCGACTGCAGGGGAGTGTTAGATAATATAATATATTTCCATATCTTTATAGTATTTATATTAATTTAGGTTTTCTTATGTTTCCTTGTATTTATCTTTTCCTTGTTTATAGTTAGAGTTTCTTGTTTATCAAGTTCATGTATCTCTATAAATATATTACTCAATAATACAAGTTCCTTACGGGGTTTTCTCTAATCTAACAGGTTCGGTCTTAAAAAAAAAATTCAATTTGTAGTTGGGTTTCGATATTACAGAATTATTGTTATAGATTTTTTTTAACTATATTAATTGTGTTTGTAATAATCGGGTCTAAGGGATACCTTTTCAAAACAATATCTGTGGTTTGATTTTGTATACAGTTTGGAGAACTGAAATTTCAACTCGGCTATGTTTGAAGTTTGAACTGAATGCAAATCTCTAAAAGTGAACGAAATTGGTAGTGCAAGAAAAATCTATATAATATTTTTCTTATTTTGTGGATGATGCTTGTCCGATTCACACCAATATTATTATATTATATTATATAAGATAATTGATAATAATGCATAAGATAATAGATATTTTGACAAAATAACAATACTAAAGTATAAAAGTCTTGTGTTATTCATCTTCAATGAAAGTATTTATACAAATCTTGATGGTCTATGCTAGCTATGGTAGCTAGAGCGAAGCCTGCTGCCTTCCTAATCCAAATAGACTAGCTAGGTAGCTGTAAATCAGGAGCCTTGGTCTGCACTAGATCCAGCAAGGATTAAGCCCAAATCCGCTTGATTGTCTCGACTTATTATGGTAAGGGCTTGATTTTTGGGCTACGCCTCCCTTTTAATTGGATCTTGATTGCCCCTATCTTGTGGTCAAACACTTTCCATAAGTCCAACTCGAAATCTAGCAAGGTAGATCAGCTACTTGGGCTTGAGCCCAATTGCTGGAAAATCTGTTTTTTCTTACAAGTATTTAGGCTTTATCAGCTTGGCCCAATCCAAATAAATTCCACCGGCATCAGTGGAATTGAATCTTCAGTCTTCACACTAATTACCTATTTTTTCATATAGTAGAAATTGAATACCACGACTAAGTTGAGATTTGAAAGTAAAAAGAAAAAGGAAATGTAGGGAAATCTCACATTCAAAAGCTAATTGCTAGCTCTTTAATAGCATTATAGTTTTGTCCAGAAAGTAGCACGAGAGTACCACGTGCGATGTTGTATTAGCTGTTTCTTGGTTGCTACCTGCCCCATCGTGAGTCTATTGATTTTATGAGGTGCAAAATTACATATTTAATAGACTAGGAACGAACAAATTGTCAGATTCAATTTATCAGTGTTTAATATATTGTCATTAATGAACGCACAATATCAACGTGACATCTTAAATTCTGAATTCCTATGGACTGCGACTCATGACTGAATAATTAAATATTGCATTATCCATGAAAAGAAAATAATCAATTTAATGAGAATGTTGTAGTTCAGACTTGATTTGAACGAGACCACTTTTACATAACAACAACATAATTATATTTATCTAGTGGATATTTCAGTATTCTTAAAAAGTATATAAATCAATTACGTAACAAGTGATATTTCAATTATTTTTTATTGGACTCGTTCGGTCATGATCGAATCGAATATATATTTCTTGAGTTGAATTATACATTTTCTTCAAGTAATATTCATCTGGCTAATATTATTATAGCATGGCATGATACATATAGACTTATTAATTGCTGCAAATTTAGGGAATGATTGCTTACTTCTTCGGAGTTACTAACTTTGTGTGAATATTTTTCATTGTCAACGAATTTCTTTTTAATTTCTTAGCTTTAAACATTAATTATTTCCTATTAAACAACCAATTACTTATTTCGTATTAAACAACCATCTCATCTTTAATTTCCTATTATTCTTCATTTCATATCCACATTAATACTACCAAAATATAAATAAAAGATAATTGAGAAAATAGTAAAATCGATGAACCACATAAAATTATTAATGCCAGCCGACATCAATTCGACATAGCCCTTTGTCCAACCATGAATCTTTTGGTTAAAAATGAAGCATATATCAATTAATGGAGTTATTTCTTAATGGAAAATTCCAATCCAGTTTTGGATGCACTCAAACGTTTCAAACTAAAATCAATTTATTTATTTGGTATGTGATTTATTTAACACATCCATCATAGAAAATTAATTCAAGACATCAACTTGAGAATGTTCCTCATATTTCGAGTTTGACCTTACTCGGCCAAATATACTTTAAGTAAACTTTTATGTACAATAATAGAGTGTATTTGGTCAAACGTAATTCGAGTTATAAGATTTTTCTCATCACCCAGAACTTTCAATTTGAGAGCTCAAATCAGCAAAAACAATTAGAATATGTAAAGACACAAACTATTTATAAATAGATTATTTGCAATATTCACCATAACATTATAGTAAATAATAACAAAGATATATATATATATTTTGAAGGGAATAACAAACATATATATAACCACCATAACAAGAAAAGATTATAATCGTCATACCATATCAATTTTTTTTTTTTTTGCTTAGTCCTATATCGATTTGATCTGATCGCACTCAAAAATGTATTTATATCATGATTGATCATAATTACTATATTATGAATCAATCACATAATAATTGGTTTTGTTTGTTGGTTTGAGTGCCATCTAATCACACATGGCACTAAAATTTCGTAACAATACCCAAAATTAAACAAGGTGAAAGTAAAGTAATACATACAAATACAATAGTAATATAGAAAAACAAACATATATTATAAATCTACTTAACAAGCTCTAAGTGGCTTCCCACATAGACAAGCATTGTCAACAAACGACGACGCTTCAAGATGATCAAACGGCGACCCCGCCGGAATCCGGCCGCAGAGACGGTTATGGCTCACATCAAGATGCCCAATATAGGTAGCCGACGATATCGACTTCGGAATCCGTCCTCTCAACCTATTGTACGATAAATCCATCACCGTAAAATACGACCTCGGCCCGAACGCATCCGGAATGTAACCTTCAAGAGCATTTCTACTCAAATTCAATATACTAATACCCGAAGTAATCAAAGTCGGTGGAATCGGACCCGACATTTGGTTACCATCGAGGTTCAATGTCGCGAGCACGGACATTTTACCTAGCGAAGCTGGAATCGGACCGGAGAATTGATTTAACGAAAGATCCAAATCCGAGAGTCGGTATATGTAAGAGATCGAGTTAGGAATGCGTCCGTTTAGCTTATTCTTGCTGAGCAAAGCCCGGCTCAGCATTCTTAATTTCCCGAAATTGATTGGAATAGTACCTGAAATATTGTTACCACGGATATCTAAATGCATGAGTGAAGATAGATTGGTTAGTGACCGTGGGATGGTCCCGGTGAGTTGATTGTCCGCAACGTTCAACACAGTGAGTCGACTCAGTCGGCCGATATCCGCCGGAATCTGGCCGGAGAGTTTGTTTCCGATCAAATCGAGGACCCGGAGAAAGGGTAATGAAGCGATGCACGGTGGGATTTGGCCGGAGATTCCTTTCCAATCGGCGATTGTGAGGCTTGAGAGGCGTTCGAGTTTGCATATGGCGGGTGAGATTGACCCGGTCATGAACCCGGTTCTGTGGGCCTTTTCGAAAATCGGGTCCTCGGACTCGCCCCGGAGGTTGATGTCGGCGACCCGGTGGGTTTCCGGGTCGCAACTCACTCCGTACCAGCTGTGGCAACAGTCGGGGCCCTTCCACGAGTTGAAGATGCCTAGGTAGGGCTCGTGAAGGGCAGCCTTGATGGATAGGAGAGCTGCCCGGTCGGAGGGCGGGCAGGCATTAGATACAGGAGTTAGAGATAGGAGTAGTAGTAGTAGTATGGCTGATAATGTGTAGAAGAAGAAGGTGGTGGCCATTGTGTTTTCTCTCTCTAAAACTACTCAGTGTTTCTCTCTCTGACAGTTTTGCATGTGGGGGAGTGTTAATTCTATACTGTAATGTCATGCAAGTTCAGAGGTGGGCTGGCTAGGGTTTTTATATTGTGTGGATGTGGGGAATGACGGTTTTGCCCCCACGTGTGTTGTGTGACTCTGGGTGTACAAGTCAACGTGGTTAGGGGATAAGATTGGGAGGGACACATGAGACAGTGACAATAGATTACAGTAACAAGTTAAATTTTTTCCGACTTTATATATACAAGCCTAGTAAAAATATACAAGCAAGACAATTTTTTGACTTAACTATAAATTTCTTTCCCTTTGTTCCTTTCTTCCTAGTTATACAAATATTTTGAAGCCAGACCATCGGACTCGTTCCGACATAGATTACTCTTTCTAATTAGGTTATTGGGTCCAAATTAGCAGGGGAAATTATGCACAAATTATTTGGTTATATTTTTAATTAATTTAAAATTAACACGCAAATAAAGGGAAAAAACACTATAAATTGACTAAAATGATTGAAAGAGTTCTCGATCAGATTTTTTGGAATGATGTTTGATGAGTACTTTAATTAGTTTTGTGTTCCTTACCATCTTCTCTTAATACTAGTAAAAAAAATCCACAATGCTGTTCTTTCTTTGCTGATTCTTGTTTTTTTTTTAAAAAAAATTTAAGAGAAACGATCAAAACTTTCTATTAATCACCCGAATCAATGGCTAACGCCTCTAAAACAAGAACCGGAAAATCAAGAACACCCTCTTGGTCCACCAACGCCGAACGTGCTAAGAAGTGAGCTGCAAATTACCGCGTCTTTAACAAAGGAAAAAAAACACGAAGAAATGCTGATTCTTGTTTAAGTGTACAAGATCTTTCAGGAAACAAAGTGTATTACTTTTTAGTTGAATGAGAATTTTACACAGATTAAGAAAATATTATTGTACTTTGATTGGATGGATCAACTACTAAACTTATGTACATGCATGCAATTCCTTTATGGTCTGTATGTAATATTTCATAGCTTATATGGGGCAGGGCTTGACCCCCTATAAACTGTTCAAGGATTCTTCATGTGTGTAGGTCCGAAAAACTAATCAATTTCAGTTTGAGAGGGATCGATCTTTTAAAACTCGTTTGAGCTTGATTTGTTAACATAACAAATTAAATTTACACAAGTTTTTGTCTCGACAAACTTGGAAATTCGAATCGAACTTCACTTGGTTATATTTTATATATATAACTATTTGTTTGATTGGTGAGAATATCTTATGAGCTTTCTGGTTTTCGCCCACTAAAATCTCTACGGCGCACCTAACTCCAAGTTCAGAATTCTAGGATTTATGTGTTGGGAGTTATTACTATTGATAAGGGAGAGGAAATGGAGGATCCATGTGGGCCACGTAGCAATTAGCTGTCCAGATTCGGAGTATTATTATAGGATGATATAATAGTACATAATAAATTTGTGAAAAAATGTTAGATCGAATCTAATGGTTCAGAAAAATTAATTCTAGTGTACATCTATATCTCTCACACGATAAAATATCATGTGTGAGGTGCCCACATACACACTTGTGTAAGAGAGATAGACGACGCAGAATTTACACTCAAAAATTTGGAATCCGTTTATTATAAAATTACCATAATCTCTTAAGAATAATTTGTTTGACCGGTGACACTGTGCTGGGTTTGAAATTTAGGATGGCTTTTCAGTTTTTCCACATCTACTGTCTCTCTGTCTCAAGAGTCAAGTCTCAGTGTAATTGTAAAATGAGGTTTTTTAATTTAGGCTATACGTTTAATTAGGGTAAATTTCATAAAAACCCCAAATATAATTTGAAATATACAAAAATATCCAATTTATCGTATGAGACTATGAGAAAAAATTTGCAACATTGTTTTTCTTTGGGACTAAAAGTGCAATTTTTCACATAATTGATCATGCATAAATAATATTAGGTGGATGACTGTAATTGTCTCTAAATTAATTTTGAGTCCTTATAATTTCTAAAAATGTTACCATGAAGTGCAAAAAGATTTTCATTTTATTACCTGAATTTATGGTGATCTGGGTTCTGAAGCGATGACATTTTGTCCTGTCGAAAAGGACCAAATTTCGGGTCCCCCGAGATGTACAATTCATGACATTATAATCAATATCTTGCCACCCTTATAATATATATTCACCAGTTGTAAATTGTAATGAATGGGTACTTTTGGAAGAGCCCTATTTTCGTATTGTTTCCTTTTCCATACAAGTATTTTCATATGATTATTATTTATTCAAATCCGTACTGACCCAGATGGAGGACACAATTTATCACCTCACTGTACAAAATTTGGCCCACAATAATTGAGACTTTAAATTATTAGATAAATTTTGTTAAGTAGGAACTAATAGGCAGTCCAAAAACCAAATTTTTGGTTCATCTTCATAGATATTGCCATTTGGATCCTTTTTCAGGGTCGGATTAACCAGGTAAAAACGCAGGAGTAATAGAGTGCATATATATATATATATATATATATATATATATATATGCTGTAAGTGATGGGTGTTTCGATCATTTGATAATATGGCTAATTTTGACCATATTAGATGGAAAATAAAAAGGAAATTGTACAAAATCTGAGTTGCTCTGAGAATCCCACAACTAGCTGTCATATATGTAAGACCCAGGGGAAAAAACAAATGCAAGTTTAAAATAATGGCCGAGTCCCGTGGAATTTACTTCAGTTCCTAAAATTAAGTGACCACCGAATATTAGGGGTGTACACGGTCGGGTTCGGGCGGTTTTAAACAAAAAAATAACCCGACCCGATATATGCGGGTTGACAAAATCTCAAACCGAAACCGCATAATTATCCTTTCAAACCGAGCGGTTCGGGTCGGTCGGGTTTAATGTATTTAGTGGGCGGGTTGGCGGGTTATCAAATTATAATTATAGTTCTTACAACTTACTTTTAGTTTCAACTAGTAAGTAAGAATCTAAATAACACATTTGTTGTACATTTAACTAAAAAAAATTGAGTTGATGAGAAATACAAAAATAAGTGATGTTATTAAATAAAAATCATATTTATCATGAATTGTAAAGTCTAAAATATTAATAAAATTAAATTATCTTATAAGTTTATCATCAAAATATACATCTACATCTTCGTTCAAATCAAGAAAACATATGTTCAAATGAAATAATTTATTTACTCAAATTAAAAATAAAGTGTTTTACATTAATATGAATAAAACCACTCTTATTAAAGTTTATATATATGCTATATAGTTTTAAGAGTTTAGGGTTAATCTTTAACTCTATCTATATATATATATATACACACACATATATATACTTATGACATATACAATTAGCGGTCGGGTGGCGGGTTACAATTATTAAACCCACCACCCGACCCGAAAGTGGCGGGTTGCAATTTTTTCAACCCACCACAATTATTTAATAGTTTCAAACCGGCGGTTTTCGGGCGGATCGGGTCGGTTTGAGCGGGTCGGGCGGGTTGAGCGGGTTTATGTACACCCCTACCGAATATAATGCTTTACGTACACTTCTCACTAAGAATTACCTATTTCTTCTTATTGTGCATATGTATAGAGACGGAGTCAGGGACTTGGGGCACCCCTCAAATTTGAGAAAAAGACTTTTAATTTTTAAAATTGTCCCTCCAAAATTTAAAAATATCAAAATTTTCCCTCTTTTTCTTTTTGTATTCACCCCAACACGAAATCCTAGCCCCGTCCTTACATATTTACAATGTACTACTGCATAACATGTAACCTTCTTCGGTGCAGTAAATACATACATATATATACACACACACACAAACATACATACAAGTAATTGCATCCAAAACTCTAGATTTTTCATTTTTTAACATTCATATGTGGTGGTTTGAATTTTTAGCAAAGGCCTTCTCTGATCTTATTATTTTTAATATTAAAAAAAAAAAGCTAATAAAAATATTTGTAAAATCAAAACACCCTTATCTTCTATGTAACGTTCAGTATAATTTATAATTATTTTTCATAAAGTATATTTTTTTCAAAGAAATAAATGAGAAACACGCATTTGACTAAAATTAATATGGCATTGAACAAATGAATGAAAGGCTAAAATAAATTTGTACGGATTTTGACAATTAAGTATGTTTTCAGTAAAACTAGATATAAGGTTTTTTCGGTCTTTTAATTAGACTTTAAATAGAATCTTTAATAAAAGATAGTTAGAGAAAGCTTGTTTATACTAAAAAGTAAAAATGGGTTGACGAATTAAAAGACATCAAAAGGCCCAACAACAATTAATGGGCCCAGAAATAAAATGTTAAGTCCATTATAACAATAACAAGGCAGACCCAAAGAAGCCAGGTCCAATGCAGGGTCAAAGAGTCGGGAACTCCCTAAAAAAAGTAACCCGCTAAGATGAAAGAATTTTGAAAGAGAAGTTAGAAGCAGTTTTCGACGGTTGAAGACGTGGGACTACGAAGTAGAGATAAAAAACGAAAAAAAGGAAAGAGAAAGCATCATCAGAATCAACAACAACTTTTTTTCTCTTTTCCTAGGAGTAGGCGTAAGCGTAATTAGGAGTAGCTTGTAGCATAGATTAGCGATAGTTTACCAAGAATCGCTGGATCCGACCCTCGGAGTTTGTACCAGTATTCAATCGTTTGTAACTTTCCCGAACTGAAGACTTTTATGGAGGTATAAATTATCTGTTTTCAGATTTTAGTATTTGATAGTGATTTGTATCTTGACCTAAGTTTTCCGTTCATCATTATCGTATTCAAAAGAAAGATTCTCACGTAGGTATAAGATTATCTTTTTATCAGATTTAAGTATCTGAGAGATAATTGTTATCTGGACTTGAATCTTATCTTTCATTCCATTATTGCATTCGAAGACAATAATTAACACCCAAAATAATACAAACGATCGAGAGATTCTCACGTAGGTATAAGATTATTTTTTGTCAGATTTAAGTATCTGAGAGATAATGTTTATCTGGACTTGAATTTTTCCTTCACTGTATTATTGTTTCATTCGAAAATGATAAATATTTTCATCAATTGCGGTCCGAATAATTATTTTAAACAACGCGCCGAAGTGTTAAATTCTGAACCACCGTTTAGCGTATCGAACTCGAACGCGGGGGTTGAAAGATAATTTTAAGTGGAGAATTATCGCGAGACTCGGAACGCGCAGTTTGATCCACCCTAATCTAGTTTGTTTTTTTAACGAAACAAAGGTCTTTACCAAAAATCCAAAACATAATGGAGATAGATATTAAAAGACCAAAATTGAGGAAAGATGAATGCAAATAACTCTCATATATATATATAGGGTATGGATCAAATACATACATTGCCACTAGGTAAGACCTAAGACCCAATCTAGGCCTTTGATTCAATTTGATCCAAAGGTGTGAAATTATATCATTTTTTCGGATTATTTAAATATTTTTAATGCTGGGAGGGCAATTTTGTCAATAAAACTCAACAAACTCATGCACATTTAATGCATGATCAAATCAAATCTCCATTAATGCCTAAAAACAGAATTTAGCATATATTTCAGCTCGATTAAAATCAATATTCATCACCAGAATCCATTCTTCAACAGTAACATTTAACGCTTCATCATATTCGTCTTTTTCATCGCAATTGATTGGGTAAGATCAATTCATCATCAGCAATCACAGTATTCATCGCAATTGATTGGGTAACATCAGTTCATCATCAGCAATTAATCAACAATATCAGTTCATCGTCAATTCATTCGTGAGCGTCGTGGATTATTGATTTCGTTTTTTATGGCTGAGATGCATCCATTGTACTTGATAATAACATCCATCAGATTGAATGCAGATTTTTCCAGATTGCTCATCAGCCCCTATGAGTAAATGTATAACAAAGGATTACTTACTGTATAATTATTTTATAGGAATTGTATATTGTTATGTTCAGATACTGTATATTGTTATGAATCTATCCATTATACAGATCATACAGTTTGTAATATAAATATAACATATAGTATTATACAGTACCCAATAAGCCAATATACAGTATAAACTAAGTTATTATACAGTGTAATAAACGGTATTATACAGTTCATTAGTAGTAACATATAAATATTGAATTTTTAGAATTATACAGAAAATCATATCAAATGATACATTATTTTATAACACATTATACCGTAAAACATATAAAATACACATTACTTGTGTAAATCAACAATTATACAGTACCCAATAATACAATATACAGTATAAACTAAACTAATATACAGTATAGAAAATGGTATTATACAGTGCGTTAGAAATAACACATAAATATTGAATTGATATCATTATACATCAATTTCTTGTTCTCTGTAAATTAGGGCACCGGCGTAGTTAATCGGTGATTTTTTGGAAGATCTTTGAGCGAATCGAATGAAAATTTGAGGAAGATTTGAATATATACTGTGATCGCATGAATCGTGGCCTGAGATTGCGGAGATCGTGGGAATTAAATGTGGATAAATATGCAGGGAGTTCGTGGGAGTTATTTTTGGGAGGTGGGTGATGATTTTTTCCAGTTCCGATTCTATCCCTAATGCAGTAACATTCCAATTTTGCCGCCTGTTTCTATTTTATATTTGGACTGTTGAATTTAATTGATCCAATGATTTATATTAGGTCTTAGATCTTATCTAGATGATGGTATGTATTAGATCTTGACCCTATATATATATATATAGATAAAGAAGAGGATTTAGAGTTTGAGATGTGGCACATGGTCTCTGCTCTTGCAACTGAAACATTGGAACTCAATAAATCCTGGACCAAAAATTTCATTGTTAGAAAATAAAAAACGAAGTACTGGTTGTTTGATTTTTCAACTTTCATTTAATAATGATTAACATTAAATGGATTCACGCACAATCTTAACGAACAAATCTAATTTTCTATTGATTAACAAAATGACAGTTGATTGGACTGTCTTCCTATATCAAGTTTCAATTATTTGGTACTAATCAGTTTACAATAATCACTAATTGCCACGACAGATGATTGGACTGTCTTCCTATCTCCAGCTTCAATTGTTTTTTTCTTTTATTGTACAGATCCAATTTCGTCTTAGATTAAATATTATTCACAAATTACAAACTTAAATTCCTAACATAAAGAACACGATGAAAATGAAGATATCATACTTAATTTTTATATGTTATCTGTAGAATATGAAAAAAATATCATTAGGTCGTGTCTGGATTGAAGGACTAATTAAAAATTAAGAATTTCGAGTTTATAGTATAATTTCCTGAGTTATTTACTCAAAAGAATTTCAAATTCATCTATTAACCGATGGAAGAGGTCTTCTTGCCAAGAATACAAACCTCCGGGCCATCCTTGCTAAAGCACAAAACTTCAAGGAAGGTGGATACTAATAACCCGTCATCTGAAATCTTCTTTCTTAAATTATTCATGTCCTATAACAACTTCAATATTCACCCATTAATCCAAATGCAATCTTATAGTATAAGTTGTTATAGTATAACAACTTCAATATTCACCCATTAATCCGACATTGTGACACATACTTCATAAATAAACAAGTACAGACATAAAGATCATTAATATTAATCTAATTCATATGTATGTATGATTTTTGAATAATATTTAATCAATGGTCAATAAACACGAATGTCGCCCCTCTCTCTCTAAACCCTAACCTTCTTTTTCTTCTATATTTCTCTGCCGGCGATGGTTTGGTGAAGCAATCGTCTTCTTCACCACTGTTACCACCACCATCGTCGGCGGGTTGGGTTGGAACACCCTTCTTCAACTTGTACATCGCATCTTCAAATCTGACGAGACGGCTATGGATCTAACGAGACAGAGATAGATCTGACGAGATGAAGACGGGTGATGCATAAGTTTTTATATAGCGTTTTAGATTTTTGCTTAGTATTTTACTTTCTCTCTCGTATGAGAGTTTGTTTTCTCTCTCGAATGAGAGTTTTATCTCTCCTTGAATAGGAGTTGCACAAGAATTTTCTTGTGTTCGGTTGTGAGTTCTTAATATTTGTTATCTTCAAGAACTTGATAGTTAGTGTTTCAGATGTTCTTACTATATCGTTTGAGTCGATATGAGTTGTATTGTTCCAAGCGTTGTAAACTTTCGATTGAATGATATATAAAACCGATTTTTCTTAAAAAAAAACACGAATGTCTCCTTGTTACCAGTCATGGGTACCATTGACGATTAATTGGTAGTTTAATTTTCAGGTGTTGTATAGTGGAGTTAGTATTCCAAAAGCTGAGGGAATTTATTGAACAATGAACATTATACACATGGTTTGTGTTGTGCATGTGCGTATCGAGAAACATAATCCCATAAAAACATGCAACTAATAAACCTTCTCACCACTTAATTAATTCCGTTTAATTATTTGCAGGAAAAAAAATAACATTGTCTCAATTTACGCAATTTTTGGAGGGATTTATGCAACAAATTCTTGCAGCTTCTAGTGAGGACTCCATGAATGTATATATAATATAACTACTCGGCATGTTTTATCATTTATGGAGTGCTTCTTTGCCATGAAAATTACACAATACTTATTTTGGGCCATTTTCCTGTACCTATATATAGACAAGTTTTGTTTATTACCTGTTCATGGCGGAATCTGTTACAAAATATAAATAGAGGACATTAATTTTGGTTTGTTATAATAGTTTTTCAACCCTAGTTTTCAATAATAAATATATTGACTTTTTATAATACGTAACTTTAATCTTTTAATAAGAGTCTCTGATACGACCTTGGGCATGGTTGTTTTTCGAGTTAATCTTTTACTATTGTGTGTTTGATTTTATTTTCATTATTATTCTATTACTTGATTTGTTTCGAAAGAAACTAACGATTTCATGCAATCAAATTTGGTTAGTATCGTATTAAAACTCTTGTCGAAACTTATATCTACCAGCTCATTTATACCAAACACAACAAAAGTTATCTAACTTATCGTTCAAGTAACTTTTTTTTTTTTAATGCTTTTGAGTTTTGAGTTCTCATAACCCCATTATACACATATTTTTTTTTTTGGTTTTCACCAGGATTTCCACCGCCGATCGCAGTAACTATTTTCCTCGCTGATTGGAGGCACCTCGAAGGGTGGAACAGCTGGCCCAGAGTTTTCAATAACTCTCCATACCCAAGGCCGAGGATCGAACTCTCGCCACTTAGTTAAGGGAGGAAGAGTCCTATCCACTCCACCACACCCCCTGATTCCCCATTATACACATATAAATGCGTATATCGATATTTAAATGCCAATTCGAAAGTAAAATTAGGTGTAGTACAGTAGTCCGTGGAGAAAAAGGTGGAAGAAAGAATTCAACCCAAAAGGCCCAATAATTAGAATGCTAGAAATTAAGCCCAACCTGATAACTAAGTTTCAGTTTGTATTTTCATAAGATAAGATCAGAATGTCCACTTCAAATAAGAAAAAGAAATTGAAATTTGAAAAGGAAAAGGAAAAGGAAAAGGAAAAGATTGCCACAAAAATGAACAAAATCCTAAGGCCCAAATATGAAAGGGTAAGAAAGGAAATACATAAATACTAAATGGGGTACCAATTAACACAAAAATAATAAGGAATAGCAATAATAAAAAGGTTAGGCCCTATATGGTTGTGTTTTCGAAAATGAATTTTGAGTTTTTATTGGAGAATGTGTATTATAGAAATTTGTGTGAAAATATAATTTTTTTGTTTGTTCGTTTGGATGTGTTTTTGGGAAATAGAGAATGAAGTAATTGAATTGATGAAATGATAAGTAGTTATATAAGGGAATGTGTTATAGGATTTGAAATTAGGGCATTTTCTGTATAATTTGGCTTGATGTAAATATTTTCATTTTCTGATGATTCAAAAAATAAAAATTGATTCAAAAAACACAACCATATAGAGCCTTAGGTCGTCATTGATGAAGATGTGACGTAGCTTTGACGGCTGATTAACATCATTCCTAAGGTTTCTTCACGCCATCCTGCTCCGCCGCTGTGCATGGCGGAGCCGGCAACTGACCCACCACCACCGCTGGTGGTCACCCCCAATAAGAATATGAAGAAACTGAAACGGAATCTACTCAGTGCATACGAGGTGGACAACCCTCACCCCACTGTTGATACGGCTGAAAACCCTAGTATGAATATTGACGGCATGATGACACCGCCGGGCCGGATGTCAGGAGATGACTCGGAGAATATCGACATGGACGATATGCAGAAGGAAGGAGGAGAGACGATGAACCGGGACAAACCGGAAACTCGAGATAATGCATGGAAGATGAACAATCTTCGCCAAACCTGGAATAGGAACCCGATAGCACCGAAATTTTACACTGGTGAAGGAGAGGAGAATTCCTTTGATTTCAATGAGGACAGTGAAGATGAGGCAGATGATGTAATCCCAGTTTATACTATTCCGGACGAGGATTTGCAAGTCATAGCGACTCCCTATCGACGAGCACTGGTGGTCAAGGTCCTTAGACGTAAGGTTGGATACACAATACTGAAGCAGCGAATGAAAGCTCTGTGGAAACTTCCGTATGATGTTAACCCCATTGATTTAGGGAATGAATTTTATCTCGTTAGGTTTCGGATCAAAGCCGAATATGACAAGGTTTTGAAGGAGGGGCCATGGATGATCCTAGGACACTACCTAACGGTTCGGAAATGGGATCCATCCTTTAATCCAAAAAAGGAGAAAATCTCGAATACTGTGGTTTGGGTTCGTTTCCCGGATTTACCGATACACTACTTTAATGACAAACATCTTCGCGGAATGGGCAATCTGATTGGGAAAGTTCGGGGTATCGATAAACACACGGAGGAATCATTGCGTGATCGGTATGCTAGAATATGTCTTGAGTTGGACTTAGCTAAACCTCTTATACCATCCATAAAAGTTAACAAGAAAATAAGAGTGGTTGAATACGAGGGGTTATCCTTAATATGTTTTGCTTGCGGGGCAGTAGGACATCGTAAGGAGACATGCGGGTTACAACAGGATACAACCACGGATGATGGTCGTGAAAATGAGAGAAAACAGCAAGCTTCGCATAATACTTTGGGACCATGGAACATTGTGCCTCCCCGGACATGTAAAAAGGGCCTGAGGAATGATAAGAATATGGGAACACCTAATGTGCAGCCCGTTTTCCATTTTGGTGCAGGAAATCGAGAAGAGCCACTAACCAATCGGCCGAGCAAGAGTCTACATGGGGCGAATAGGGTCGCGGAATCTGGATATAAAGTACCTCATGCAGCGAGCGGGTCTCGGTTTTCGGCATTGCAGGATTTGGAGGATCAGCCAGAATCTGAGGCAGTGGGTTTGTCACAAAGGCCATCAGGGGACAAGGGAACCAATAGTGGTAATACAAAAGTTTGGCGACGAATTGAGAGAGATACTCTTCCACCTCCAGAGAAAACGATTGTGGAGCGTGAGAAGATCACTCCGATTACTCACGGTACCACTTATCAAATTCATAACAATTCTATAAATCCACTCTTCGACTTGGCTCAGGATATAACTGAAGACGGGCCGCTAGGCATGAATGCATATTCAAATCAATCTGGTCTCAATCCCCGTGACCCGATGGTGTCAACGGATCGTCACTCTCCATTCACTCTTACCAGACCACCGGACTTTAGCAAAGAAAAAGACTCTAGCTCTGACGACGAGTCGGTGGAGGAAATTGATATGGAAAAGGAAGTCACTTGCAGCGGCGACTGGGGTCATAGAGGCGTTGAGTCCGCTGCTCCAACCGGAAATGCGGCAACCGATGTGGATATGACGACGGATAGGGGGGCTTTAGTCCCCCCCAGGTATAAACTTTTGTTTATCGGAACTTCTCCCCCAATATATCTTAATGTCGTCTATTTTTTGGAATTGTAGGGGTGCAGCGAAGCCGGAATTGTTGAGTTCGCTCCGAGAAGTTCTTATTCGGCACAAGCCGAAGATCCTTGTACTTATGGAACCGCGTGTTCCGGGTCACAAGGCGGATACCATTTTGAAATTCAGTAAATTTGATAGAGTTGAAAAGGTTGAAGCTAGGGGTTTTGCAGGGGGAATATGTCTTTTTTGGAATTCTTTGGAAATTGATATCGAGATTATCGAGGCCAATGACCAAAGCATCACCTCTATTGTTCGACGATAGGGAGATAGAGATTGGGTACTTACAGCGGTTTATGCGAGCCCCCAAGTGGAGTCGCGAAACCATCTTTGGGATCATCTTATTCGTATGGCTCCCCATATACGAGGTCCTTGGGCAATAGCAGGTGACATGAACGTAGTTACGACACAAGCAGAGAAGACGGGTGGCAATCCAATTGAGCTCTATAAATGTCGCAAGTTCCTGGAGTGGGTTGATAAATGTGCGCTTATTGACCTGAAATACATCGGATCACCGTTTACATGGGCTAAAGGTGGGAGGTCTTCTCTTCAGGAACGATTGGATCGGGTTTTGTGCAATGACCAGTGGAGAATTTGTTTCGCTCAAGCTACAGTGAGACATTTACCGAGAATAGGGTCAGATCATAAACCGATTTTACTCACTCTATCTGAACATGCCAAGTTCACTGCTAGTTTGGAGTACTTTCATTTTCAGTCGGCTTGGTTCACTCACCCCAATTTCAACGAGATGATCATGCAAAACTGGGAGTCGAACCGAGATAAAGGTATTCACGAACAAATTCAGCACACTAGGGAAGCCACTCACTCATGGAACCAACATACGTTTGGAAACATATTTAAACGGAAGTAGCAAATTGTAGCTCGCATTACAGGTATTCAGAGGGCTCAAAGCAGCAGGTTTCGGTTTTCTTTAAGAAAATTGGAAATGAAACTTCAAGCCCAATATTTTGAAATCTTACGACAAGAGGAACTTTTTTGGAAACAGAAGTCGCAGGCTCAATGGTTACGAGCAGGGGACATGAATACTCACTTTTTTCATCTTTCTGCAATCACTCACCAAGGGAAATCTAAGGTACACTCTCTGACAAAGCAAGACGGGCAAGTGGAGACCAATCTGTTGGCTCTCAAACAAATGGCAGTCGACTATTATAAGGACCTCTATGGCCAAGGGGCACCCGTGGATAGTTACACAATGACACCGGGTTTCCCGACACTTCGCGAACATCACATGGACATCTTATCTCGCCCCGTAACTAAAGCTGAAGTGAAAAAAGCACTGTGGGATATGAGTCCGTCTAAGTCTCCGGGCCCCGACGGAATCCAACTTATGTTTTATCAACGATGCTGGGATATTGTGGGGGACAACATTTTTTTGATGGTACAAGAAGCCCTTCACTCAGGTAAACTCGAACCTTGTCTTAATAAATCACGTATTGTGTTAATTCCAAAAGTCAAAAATCCTACACAACTCTCGCAGTTTCGCCCAATTAGTCTTACGAATGTAAGTCTAAAAATTATCACTAAAACTCTGACTAATCACATTAAAGAATTTATTGATGACCTTATTCCTCGTTCGCAAAGTAGCTTTATTCCGGGTCGACAAACTATTGATAATATTTTAATAACCCAGGAAATTTTGCATAACCTTCGTCGCCTAAAAGGAAAAAAAGGGTTTTTTATAGCTAAGATTGATTTTGAAAAGGCTTATGATCGGTCTAATTGGAGTTTCCTCGAGAATGTGTTAGGTGAGATTGGTTTCCCTGCGTCTTGGAGAACGCTTATCATGGAGTGCACCACCTGGGCCCAACTGTCCCTGTTATGGAGTGGTGAAACAACGGAGTGGTTTGCCCCTAAGCGTGGTCTAAGACAAGGGGACCCCTTGTCGCCTTATCTGTTTGTGTTCTATGTGCAGAAATTAGGGTGTCTTATTGACTTGGCCGTACGGGAGAAACGATGGAGACCTGTTCCCACTTCGAAGCACGGACCATGCATTTTCCATTTGATGTTTGCAGATGATCTGTTATTGTTTGGGGAGGCCTCAGTCCAGCAGGCGTCTATAGCTGTGACGACATTGCAACAATATTGTAGCATTTCGGGTCAGGCGATTAATGTGCTAAAATCAAAGTTGTTTCTCTCTAATAATGTGAAAAGGGAGGATAAGTGTCGTATTGGGGCTGTCACGCAACTCACCATCACAGAAAATTTGGGCAGATACCTTGGTGTTCCTCTTCACCATGGTCGAATCTTAAGAACGGATTACGAATTTTTGGTGGAAAGAGTTAAGAAAAGACTTCAGGGTTGGAAAAGAAATCATCTATCACTAGCAGGGCGTGTGACGTTAATCAAATCAGTGACAAACAATTTCATCCTATCATATGCAGACTATGCGAATTCCACTGGGCATATGTGATACCATCGACAGGGTGAATCGACAATTCCTTTAGGATGGTTCAGAGAGGGAACGCAAAATGCATCTTGTTAACTGGGAAACAGTCTGTAAACCGAAAAAACAAGGGGGACTAGGGTTAAGACATACAAGGATCACTAACCTGGCGCTTCTTGGAAAGTTGGGGTGGCAGATTCTTAAGGATGATAATAGTCTGTGGGTCCAAGTTTTTAAACATAAATACATCTTAAGGCAGAGGGCTCGGGCGAAAAATGTGACGTCAGCCACTTGGCGAAGTATACAGTCGGTCTTCTCTTTGCTCAAATCAGGAACTAGATGGATTGTGGGCAACGGGAAACGAATTAATTTTTGGGAGGATATCTGGCTCAGGGACACCCCGATCGCACGTCAGTGCATGCAGCCCATTTTACCGAACGTGCTCCGCCGGACGATCCACCAGTACTGGCAACCGGGATTAGGATGGGATTGGGGCGAACTCCAGGAATTACCCGAAAGTGTTAAAACTCAATTGCAGGTAATTGACTTGGATTCCTCGGCAGACCAGTGTGACATACCACGATGGAGCTTTTCGCCGAACGGCCGATATAGCTGCAAGAGTGCATATACTGCGTTAGCTCGAGCCTCAGACACGGCAGTGGACTCTCGTTTGTGGCGGAAAGTATGGAAGGTACCGGGAGCCCATCGCCGTAGAATGTTCCTCTGGCTACTTCGCCACAATAAAGTGATCACTAATGCGGTATTACAGGCTCGGGGAATTGAGGTGACCGACAGGTGTCCTATTTGTGGGACCGAAATAGATACCCCACTGCATGCTATTCGGGACTGCAATTGGGCGAAAGATTTTTGGATTCAACTTGTGCACCCTAACTTTCATGTTTCGTTCTTTTCAGGCTCAGCGAAGGACTGGATTGACTGGAATCTATCACATGATGCAAACAGGTATGAGTGGTGTGACAAATGGAATCTTGTTTTTGCTGAGACTATCTCTTTTCTTTGGCAGATTCGAAACGAAGTAACTCATGGTACTCGAGCAGCGGTTCCCACCGGGGAACTAGATATTTTACGTAAAAGAATTGACGGTACACTTACTACCCTTAACTTTGATCCGGATGGGATCCATCACCAGATACATACGGGTTGGCAGACTCCGGCACCCGGTTACACTAAGCTGAACGTGGACGCCGCGGTGAATTTGGGGGCCAAACGGGGGTTGGAGGTACTCTCCGAGATGAGCATGGAACGTGGTTAAGGGGGTTCAGTGGTCACATTGACCCGTGCTCGTCGCTGGAGGCTGAGATGCGTGCCATCCTATTGGGATTAGAGATGGCGCGGGCCATAGGGACAAGAAAATTGATTGTTGAATCTGACTGTCGAGCTGCACTCAATAGCATTGTGGAAGCCACCAGGGAACATCATCACTTTGATGTGATTTCCAGCATTCGTTGTGTGCAATGTCGAGACTGGGATGTCTCCTTTCGATTCATTTGGCGAGAGGCTAACCAAGTGGCGGATGCCTTGGCAAAGATGGGAATACACACCCAAATGCACCTTTTTCACAAATCTATCACCTCTTGGACAATGATAGAGCTGGCCTTACATGGCCTCGTTTTGTGACTATTAACCCGGGTTTGTCGGGCTAAATACAGTTTTTTCTTGGGTAACCCCCCCCCTCCCCCTCTATTCGAATAAAAAAAAACATCATTCCTAGAACGGAACTGTGTGTATGTGCATATATATACTTATAGAGAGAGAGAGAGAGAGGACTAGTATGAATGTGAATTGAGTAGGGTCACTCGAAAGCTTGACTGTTCGCCCTGCTTGTATTTGGACTGAGCTTAATTAACTATGAATTGGGTTGATTTTGGGCATCTAGATTAGGCTCGAAAAAATTGTGAGTTGAGTCTCATCCTGAATTAAGTCGGACATGATTAAAATTTTTAAATATATATTAAATATTAATACTATTGTCAAACACTTAAAATATCTATTGTTGAGCATTTTTATACTTTGATTTTTATACAATTAAGCGGAAAAAAGAAAAAGTGGATGTCCTGCACTTTTAATGGTCTATCCATTATTATTGGTTAATCAATTCATGCGTTCAAAGACAAATTTTCATAAATGTTACTAACAAGAAACAACTTTTGGTACTTTAAATTAAATGTTGTAAAATGAGTTTTCAGCAATTCTTTGGGCATAGAAAGCAAATGTAAATTGAATCTCTAACTTTTCAACTTTGAATAAGAATACACAACAACTATAAATTAGATTTAATCAAGAATTCAAGATCTATAAGCATTTTTGTCATTCTTTCATGTAGGTAAATTTTTCATATTTTGTTTAAAATATATATTTACTATTCTTAAAACTATTCACTTTTATAAATGTTTTAATCGGCTGTTAGAGTAGAAGTTGCAACAAAAGTTAGATTAAAGAGTAGTGTTCAATATCTTTTTTGAGAAAAATATTAAATTAAGATCGTTACATTCATATATATTTTCAAATAACATGTCGAATTCTTTAACTAAAAAATATCCCTCCTCATCTTGTTTTTCTTCACATTTTGTTGCATGGCATGGCAAATTAACTTTTTCTTAATGATTTATGTTTTATTACAAGTTTGAAATTTATATTTCATTAGTGTAATTGTTTATCTTATTAATCATGCAAAATTGGTATTTTGTATGCATTTTATTAAAGTAAAAAAAATTTGCTAATTTGAGTTGGCTCAAAATAAGCTCGAAAATCAAAATTTGTAAAAATATGTGAACCGAGTCCAGGGCGGATCTACCGCGGGGGGGGGGGGGGGGGGGGGGGGGGCAGTGCCCCCATTGATTTTTTTTTTAATAGATAGATATTTTTAAATTTTAATTTATAATTACATTAATGTCCCCACTCAAATTATTAAATGTCCCCCCTCAATTTTGAAAAATTATTTTTTTACCTTACAAATTTCTTTATATTTGAATTTTGTTTTTCTCAAAATCGAAAAATATCACGTTTTCCCCCTTTACTTTGAGTTCGCCCCCCCAAAACCCAAAATCCTGGCTATAACAAAAGAGGTATAAGAGTATAAATTATGTCAAAAGTTGTAATTGAATCTAATTCCTTATTTTATTTTCCCCCATAAATATAGCGTACCGTACTGCGGGGGACCACCCCCCTTAACAAATTGTATAACTATATCACAACAATTTCGCCCCCCAGATAAAATTCCTAATGCCCCCACTGAACAAAAATTCTGAATCCGCCACTGATCGAGTCTGAGTTGGACCCAAAAATTAATACGAGCTCAGTTCAAACATATAGTTGATAAACCCGATACAGTTTGAACTTGAGTGAGTTAAAGTTGGGGTCACAAAAACCGATTGACACGCATGTCTAGTTGAAGCTTGAGCAACTCCCCAATGTGGCAATGTCCACGGCATTCGACAGCGCCGTCAATATACACATTATGTGGAGTCTAAAATAGGATTGTGAATCTATCTGAAGTCTGGTTCAAATAGGATTAGGGCCATGGACAAGCCCATGCAACCCAATAGTTGCAATTGTTATCAGTTATCATAACTTTTATTACTTAAATAAAAGGAAATCATAACCTTTGTAATTTGTACAACGGTATTGACAAAATATGGTTAAACAAATTAATGTTGTTTGCCTTTTAACGGTTGACCACTAATTCGAGGAACCAATTTGGTACGTTTTAGAGGTCAGTGTTCTTATTTACGACAATTGATATAATACAAGGGTGATCAAAGTATATTGCCCTTATTTTAATTTGGGTTCAATAATCATTAATCAGGGGAATATAATGTAAGAAGTATATGGCTCACATATTATTATTTACATATAATTATTTTATCAATATTAAAGTCTACTTGATAAAATATTATTTATGTAAATATTAAGTGATTAAGTATCCTATTGGCTAAAAGAAGAGTCACGATTCTACTGAAAAGATGTCTTGATGGGAGACATCTATTAGTGTTCCATTTAAAGAGGAGTCTGGTCCTCTCTTTACCCATATACAATTACACATTACCAACATAACGTATAAGGCATAAACATAAAGCAGAAAAGTATACGTTGGTTTTTCCATCACTGAAAAGGGGTCGAGGGAGAGAAATCAATCTTCCTCAAGAGACTTTATAGCAAATCAACGATAAAAGACTACCAATAAAAGCCATAGATAAAGGTTAGTGTTTTATTCATTATGATTATCGAATTATGTGAAAATCATGAAGTTCACGATTATGGGAATCATGTAATTGTATGAAATTTTAACTTACATATAATTTTGGTTGTGGGGTATGGGTGTTGTAATATAGGTCAATTGAAGCTTCTCTGATCAATCTAAATTTGTTGCCCACTCAAAAATGAAGAAGGTTTCGTTGTGTAATTTGTTGACTATTGTTGTTTCCTATTTTTTTTCCCACTTAAATTAGATTTTCGAATTTATAATCGGACATCAACCCTAACACACTACAGCAATAAAATTTCTAAAGCTGTGTTTGGAGTGTGGACTTTCAGTGAAAAAATATATTAAGAAAAATATCGGCCTTGTTCAAGTTATGCAACTCTATGCTTTATTGCGAAAATTAATCTCCATTTTCTTTTCTTTATTCTTTATTGAAATCATTGATTCAAATATTGCACAAGGGCTACGTGGGAAACTAGGTACCAGTCTGAATTTAGATTAGTTGGCTATTTGATTATGGATTAAAAAATGTCATCAGCCTATTAAATCATTTCTCTACTAAAATTAATCGCGGAATCAATATTAAGACGCCTATGTGTTTGTCAAAACATCTAGGACTACCTTAATGGTAAACACGCTGTTTCGCGATAAAACAAATCAGAATGAGGTGGATCTGAATAGTCGTTTCAAGCCCTATAATTTGAGATTATCTTTCAATCCCTGCGTTCGATACTGTTTTGTTTAAAAACAAACTAGACTAGGGTGGATCCAATTGTGCATTCTGAACCCCATGATAATCTATATCTTGATATTATCTTTCAACCCCTGCGTTCGACCGCTATTTTGGTGGTTCAAGCCTTAATTTAGAAGTTGTTTATCACCTTCGAATGCGATAATAAGAGGAAAGATAAGATTCAAGTCCAAATAAAAATTATCTCTCAGATACTTAAATCCGACAAAAAATAATCTTATACCTACGTGAAAATCTTTTCTTTTGAATACGATAGTAATGAACGGAAAACTTAAGTCAAGATACAAATCACTTATCAAATACTGAAATCTGAAAAAAGATAATTCATACCTCCATGAAAGTTTTCAGTTCTGAAAAATTACAAGTAAGCGAATGCTGATACATGCCTTGAAGGCAAATCCCATCGAGTCTAATACTAAATTACACTACAGCTACTCCTAATTTATGCTACGATCTACTCCTACATTACGCTAGAAACTACTCCTAAGGCTAGAGCTAATTCTAAGAGAATTGAAAATGTAGAAGTCTGATGATCTTGTGATGTCTTCTTTCTTTCTTTCTCTTCGCGCTTATATACTCCACTTCTTTTGTCGATTTCTTCTCAACCTCCACGTTTTCCTCTGCTTTGGGAACCGCCGTCAACTCCCTCTTCAAATTTCTCTGATTTTGGCGCCCGAGTTTAAGTTGATTTTTCTGGGTTCGGGCTTATCCTTTCTCTTATCCTTATTGGGCTGCTCCATACTCTCTTTCGAATGTTCTATTTATTTTTGTTCTTGATTTCTTCAAACCTAGGTCCATTCGACTTTACCCAAGTCATTCCTTTTTCGAGCTTTACTCGAACATAAGCCCAATTTGATTATTATTTTCCGATTACCTCTTTATTGGGCCTTTTTTAATTCGAAAAGCCCGTTTAGTATTTTTAAGTGTAAATAAATACGCTGAATGGTGGTTCAAGTCTTTAATTATCTTTTGGTTATTGATTTCGAATGTAAAAACAATGAATCGAACAACTCAAGTCAAGTTAAAATTAACCTATCAAATACTTAAATCTGAAAAAAAAGTAATTTATACCTCTAGGAGAGCCTTCGATCGTGAGGATTACAAGCAACTGTAGATACAGCAAATCCCAGCGACTCTTGATAAGTAACTACCAAATTACACTACCGCTACTCCTAAATTATGCTAAGAGCTACTCCTAAAATTAAAGTTAATTCTAAAAAAATGAAAACGTAGAGTTTTTATGATTCTGATGATGATCCTCTTCTCCTCCTTCCTGGTCGCATATATTTTGGCCTTGGGGAACCCATGTTCCTCTTCCTTTGGAACTGTCTTCAACTGCATTCAACTGCTTCTTTCAAATCTCTTAATTTTAGCGCGTCTTTCTTGAATGCAAATTATTGGCTTTTCGGCTCTTTCCATATCTTCAGATTGGATTCTTGGGCTTTTATCAATCCAACCCATGTTTTGCCATTTTCTGAGTTTATTGGACCTTGTCTTACCTACCTGTGGACCCAATTTTCTTCTTTTCGAATTTCTACAGTTTGGGCTATTTGGGCTTTGTAATTCGAAAGC
The DNA here is from genome assembly GCA_019426215.1 of Buddleja alternifolia. Classification (NCBI taxonomy): domain Eukaryota; kingdom Viridiplantae; phylum Streptophyta; class Magnoliopsida; order Lamiales; family Scrophulariaceae; genus Buddleja; species Buddleja alternifolia. Next base: position 53,351,489 of record CM033391.1, read on the forward strand.
TCAAATTATTTTATAGTGTAAAGACACGCGCATTTTCTATTACTTTCTTTCTTTTCCCTTTTTTAATTCAAGAGGGAGGGGGATACCCTATATATCTAGCCCGACAAACCTGAGTTGATAGTTATAATCCTGAGTCATAAAGACTCTATCTAACTCCATAAAGGAGGAGAGAGCCACAACTTGTGGCAATCTGGATTCGAACTCAGGACCTCTCACATAAAGTGGGAGGTAGATACCACTAGATCAACAGGTCTCGATTTTCTATTACTTTCTTTATCGTTCAACTCAAAATTCATTAAATTCTCTAAAATTAGATGTAACTTGAACGTTGAAGATGTACCGGGCCAACACACCTTCCTAGTCCCTACTTCCTTTAATATTTGTTCGTGGAAAAGTGAAAACAAAAATGTTCCTCTTATTTCAGTAATCAACATATCTAGAGTATTTTACAAGATATCATATCTTATAAATATTAAAAATAAAAACTTAAAGTAATCGATGGCTAGAACAAAATCTGGGAATTGTTGGGTGGATCTAAATCATTGATCCGCCGAATGGGGATGACAGTTATTGGAGCATATAGAATGCGACTGTCACATGTGGATTATATGTGAATGGACCATACGAAATTACTATCATGTGTAGACTTTTTTGAAGGATTTTCTGTTTTAATTGTTCCAACAGTTGGGCAACTTTGAATTATTATTTTGATTATTGGACGAGCTTTTGACTAATTGAACCACCGATTGTCATGGCACATGCAACACTATATATCATGTGTTATATATATATATATATTAAATTTTCTGGGCTAATTGAACTACTTTGGTGATCTAGAAAATAAGATGAAGTAATAATATATTCTTTAATAGACTTGAGCTCTTAATGATATATAAAACCCTTTTTTTTTAAAAAAAAGAAAAAAGGAGTTGGGATGAGTTTGCCCAGCTTTTACATAATTGCTTATAATTGATTATGATAAAAGTTAGGATTTCTAACTTTTTTAAAATGTGATTTTATAACACTAAAATGTCCAAAAATAAACTATAGGAAAGGGGGAAATAGCATTTAAACTCTAAATGCAGATTTTAGCCTTTCAACCGTTGGGCCAAATGCACCCTTAATCTTTCAACGTTATATAAAAAAATTGGAATTTAATTACTACCTACTGTGTAGTTATCAATATACATTTGTGTTTACATCATAAAATAATTTGGGCTTTCAGATTATTTTAAACCCAAAGAGACCCAAATACTGGAATATCGAATAGGAGAAAAATTCGAAACACAAATAGATAAGACAAGGCCCATTAAATCCAGAAAATGGCAAAAACACGGGCTGAATTGACAAAAGCACAATAATCGAATCTGAAGAAATAAAATAAAATCTAAATAGCCAATAATCTGCAAAGACGCGCTAATTTGAAAAGATTTGAAAGAGCAGCTGAGGACAGTTGAAGGCGGTTCCCGAGGAAAAGGAACGTGGGTTCCCCAAGGCCAAAATATATAAGCAGCCAAGACGAAGGAAAAAAAAGGAGGAGAATCATCAGAAAAACAACTTCTACATTTTCATTCTCTTAGAATTAACTCTAGTTTTAAGAGTAGTTTATAGATGACAAACAAGGTCCAGCACAGTCAGTAGATAGTTGAGCTTCTTAAGCATGTTGTCCAGTGTTCGATCACTGGCCGTGTGTATGGAAAAAGATTTGTTGGGAGAGGTAAAACCCACTTCAGTAATCTCTACGCCTCGAAGGGATCAGTTTCCGGCGTTCGGCTGGGGGAAACCCTTAAACCAAAAAAAAAACATATGATGCACGGAGACGGGTACGAGGATAAGGACATGCGTGGACACGCATACAAAGTATGATAAATTTTAAAATTTTAAAATACGATACATTGAAGATACGTGTAAATATATGTACATATAAGTTTTAAAAATAAATTTGATTCAATAGATTAATTGACATAAATAAAAACTTGTCTAGTTCTTTAAATTTCTTTGTTATTTGTTTTAGATTTAAGTTTTAAATTTTAACAAAAGGTCGAAAACATTATCTCTTTTCCTAATTTAGGCCAAAAAGATATGCGTGTCGGATACTTGAAATTTAATAACGAGTACAGTTTTTAGAATTTTCTCTTTTCCTTTTATTTTGTACATTTAAAAAATGTGTGGAACCTGATATCCGGGAGTATATATATCTGCAACGAATATGATAATGCATTAAGTTATTTTTAAGAGTATCTGTGTATAATAGATTTCATTTCTTATATAGGAAGCTAACAGGTTTATCTACAAATTGAATTTTGTTGTATGTGTTCTCTTTTAAAATAGGGTAAAAATGCATTTTCGACCCCAACCTATATCGATCGGGGAATTCTGGTTGCTAATCTATTAATTTTTACACTTGAGTATCCAATCTTTGTAAATTGTGATACTTAAATCTACCGGAGGAATAATTTGATTTAGATTGTGCACTCGACTACCTATACATTGCATGATATGTGCATTTTGGTACACAATTTAAGTCATGTCTAAGGCACGTGACCGACTTTTTGGAGGAAATATTTTAAATAATTCCTTTGGCGGACTTAAGTGTCACAATTTACAAAGGTTGGGTACTCGAGTATAAAAACTAGTAAATTAAGTATTAAAGTATTCCGACCAACATAGGTTGGGATCGAAAATGCATTTACCCTTACAAATAATTGCATTGTATGATGCAACTAATTTTGATAAACGAAAAACAGCTACCAAAATAATGAAAGATGGCTCTAAAGTTATTATTCATTAACCCATGGATTCAATGTTGTCTTTTATGATAAAGTTCACTTAAATGAGAATAGGACTTCTTTTTCAGAAAATTGATCCTTTCACTTCATTTAGTTAAAAGTTATACAACGTGATAACATTAACTGTCTATGTAACCAAGAAAAAAGAAAAGATAACATTATCTATATCATATCATAGTAATTAATAATCATAGAAGCATATGTCTAAAGACACAATAATTAATCTCTTGAATAAGAAATAAGAGACAATAATCTAATTAATTATATAAACTGAAACTCTAATTTGAAAGAAATAAAAGACTAAAGCCCAATCCGCTTGAAACGCTGACCACCACCAACACCTTCTCGAATTAAATTCAAATAGCGTCTCGACGATTTAATTTATTGCCTACCACTCCCTAACCTTCCATCGAATTCTATATAAAAAAGAAATTTATTTTAGCAATTTTCTTTATATTTTTATTTTTTCATTTTTTTGGACCCTTTCATGTTATTTTATTAACTAATTAGAGATTATAGATCAATATGAAAATACATATATATATATATATATATATATATATATAAACAAGAGTCTTAAATTTGAGACAAATATAAAATTAAAAAACACAAATGCAAAATAATATTGATGTTTGTGCTTTCCAAAAAACAGAATTGCAGCTGACATAAGAGATCTCATTTGTTTTCCTTATACATAATTGAGATTGTACTTTAATATCATCTTTAATTGGGTAAGTTTAATTAATAAGAGTTAGAGAAGTTGGCATACGAGAGATTACATTAACTTTTCAATATCTTATATTATCATCTCGCAGATACGGACTAAAATGCTTCTATGCTTAATTAGTTTCCTTAAAATTAAGATTAAACTACTCTTAAACAAGTAAACGCGACCACATTCGAGATTCTTATTGGCCATGAATCATGTATTATAATCCCATGCTTTGCTGCCAATTTATTCATTCAAAGTCCTTTTTTGTTATAATAATGATAGACGCGTGCACCAAACACCATCTATTATATATACTCATCTATTATTAGTTCTAGAGCGGGTTATACTTGAGAGGATTTTCGATTATTGAATTTACCTAAATAATTGTTATGGAGATATATGTAAAAATTGTTAAGTAATTAATGTGAGTACCTTTCCTACTCTTTTACCCTTTTGACATTAATCAGTGTAGACAAATTTAGTTATAACAAAGTTTATGTTTGCGCAATATATATTTGTGCTCTTTTACCTTTTTGACATTATTCAGCGTAAACAAATTTAAGGTTTATATATGCATATTCTATGTCAATGTAGAACTATTTTAAAATAAAAAATTGTCGTCAATGTTTTTGTAACAAATATTTCTTTAAATTATTTGTAATTAAATAATATTTTGAAAAATTTCAAAAAATAAATTGATAAAAATAAAATATTCTTTAGGCATTTAAATTTATTTATTTATTATTTTGTCAAACTAAAGACATTGAAAACGTGTTATTTAATTATACAATGGTACATATATATTTAAAGGATTCGTTGAGATTCAAGATACAGTTTCTCTAATGTGTTGAATATTAATTGTTGACGAAATATTTTCACACCTTGTCACATAAAAGTCTACGATTAGATTACCTTGTTGGCTAGCACGAAGAACAAGTTATTTGGAAATTTGGACAGGGTATGAATACTACACTTAGAGGCGCAATGTTCCGGGGCGTTTTATACCGGGAGATACATAAAGAATGCAAAAGCTTGGAGCTAGGTGCATGGGTAGGGCTGTAAATGAGCCGAGCTCGAGCGAAACCTTGCAAATTTTATAGGCTTGAGCTCAAGCTCATCGATCCCATTTCTTTTGAGCCCGAGCTCGAGCTTGACGTAAACAAGCTCAAGCTCGAGTCGAGCCCTTGTTTGTTCGTTCAAACTCGAGCCAAGTTCGAGATTTTGGCTCGTTTGCAAGCTCAGCAGATCTTTTCTAATAGTAGCTCGAGACATTAATTGCAAGCCTTCGAATAGGGGACACACGCACATAGTAGAAAACAGAGGAGAAGAAAAACAGAACAACAGAGAAATACAAGCCGTGGAAGTCATCAGAAAAGTCAAGTGTAAAGTAGAATCCAAAAAGATGTGGTACTGTCAATTTATTGCATTGTTAGAACATTAATTGTAATAACATATTACAACCCCCCGGTACCTCACTTAGAAAAAAATATTACAACCCCCACCACACAGACACAGCTAAATAAAAATTCAAAATTAGTGATTAATGCAACTTTTCTTGAACTTTTTTTCTTTCTTTGCCCCAAAATTCCTTCATCTCTAGACTTGTCACTGCCCCTGAGTTCCCATTGGCTGCACTAATTTCAGCTCTTTCTCTCTCCTCTTTCTCTCTCTACCCACTTCCAGTAGTCTGCCACCGCCACCATCTCCCACTCTCCCACTTTCAGCTCAATTCTTGGAGCACTTTTGCGGGAGACGACGATAATTCAATCTTTTTTTTCTATTACTATTTTTGTTTTTCTAAAGAAAATTGTTTTTGCTGCTTCTTCTTGTGTTCTTCTTCTGATGATGATGATGATGATGAGTATTATTTATATTCTCCCTTTTTGTGGTGGTGCTTTCTTTTTCTGTATATAAATCTTATCCTATCTTCTTCACTTCAATCATTCACCATCCTTACACACACACACACACACAGAGATATATATATATATATATATAAACTTGTGTGTGTTTATGATTGATTCCAACAATATATATGTCTTAAACCCAAGTTCTTCTTGGGTTCTCTATTTTACAAACTTGTATGAAACTTAATGTTATAGTTCTTGGTGTGAGATCTATATCAGAAAAAATTCAAATTTGATGAATAATAATCAACAGCAACAGCAACAATCCCAGACGGGTTCCGGGTTGACCCGGTATCGATCCGCTCCAAGTTCTTATTTCTCCAGCCTTTTAAACGACGTTGGATTTGGAGCGTCCGATGAGCTTGATCATCTTTTCAATCCACGCGCATCAACTCCTGAGCCACACAGAATTTGGACCTCCTCAACTACTACTCCGCCTCTACAATCACAATCACATATAAATAATTCACAATTTTTGCCGCACCCAAAGCACGAACCGGAGGCACAGCAACTGCAGAGCAATGACTACTCTTCGGCTGCTCACATGATTTATCAGAGCCATAACTCTGAGGCTCCGAATTCTGCTGCTATGGATAATTTGTATAACGGACAAACGGGTTCGTTTGACCCAACCCATGGCCCGCCAATGAAGATGGAAGGTGGCAATTCAAGTCTCATTCGTCACAGAAGTTCACCTGCTGGACTGTTTGCCAATATTAATATCGAAAATGGTAAGAATCTTTTTATTTACTTTTCTATTTATAGTCACATTTATTTATAGAATACCCTTTCCGTTTTCTGTTTGATGTTACTTTTTCGGAAAAGAAATCATATGTTAAAATCTGTGAAGAAAAGGGCCTAATTTAATTGGACATATTATCTATTATGGTATAGCCTTAGATTTTTAGTTGAATTCCTTGTTGACATTCACGAATCCTTAATTTTTACGAATATTTTGAGACGAAATAGTAAACGTTTTTAAGCGATTTACAGAGTTTGGTGCAACGAGAGGCATCGGGAGCTTCGGAGGCGGTACTAATGCTAAAACAGAAGCATTATTTTCCTCTGGAAGCAAGTTTAAGAGTCAAATGGACTATTCCTCGAGGATTATGGATCCCATTGGAGAAAATGATCCAGGCGATGATCATGAGGATTATGTCTCGGGTTTCTCGATGAACTCTTGGGATGATTCATCCATCTTGTCTGATAATTACCTCAATAACGACGATAAAAGATTTGCAAATTCAAGTTCATCACATGATCAGGTGTTGTGATCTTATAATAATAGTCCAAATGATTTGTTCTTTTTCAGCTTGTGATGAAAAAAATTAATAACAATTGTAATGAGCAGAATAATGAAGGTGGAAATCGATCGAGAACTCTATTGTCTCGTCATCTTAGTTTGCCTCAATCTTCAGCTGAGTTATCTGCAATGGAAAAGCTTTTCCAAGATTCGGTTCCCTGTAAAATCAGAGCGAAAAGGGGTTTCGCCACTCACCCTCGAAGCATTGCTGAAAGGGTAAATTCTTTCAAAACTCGAATCTCCAAGAAAATCACATTGTGTTAGAAGTTTTCCGTAAAACATAAAATTGAACGTTTTTATGTAATTGTTTCAGGTGAGACGAACGAAGATTAGCGAGCGAATGAGGAAATTGCAAGAACTTGTACCCAATATGGAAAAGGTAAGACTAGTTTTATTTTATTTTTTCAGTTCTTTTGGCTTTGATTCTCTGTTTTCTGAAATTAATCCAATTTTTACAGCAAACAAATACATCTGATATGTTGGATTTGGCTGTTGATTACATTAAGGATCTTCAGAGACAAGTAAATGTATGTGTCCCAAGTAACTTAAATTATGAAGTAGTTTTACATACACTTCAATTGACTCTTTTTTCACATTCTTCTTTGAACTTTTCAGACGCTTTCTGATAATCGCGCAAAGTGTTCCTGCTCGGGTAAACAGAAATCATAGATCAAAGGCCATAACCCGATATCGATATATAAAATATTTAACTAGATGTATATGTAAATCTGCAGGTGACTTCGATTCTTTAGCTTTGGTTGTGTAACTCTAGATATGATTTTTCTTATCCTGGTGAGATTAAAGTCTTTCGATTATCTCTATAGTGATAGATGATTCAATAAAAATCAATTTCCCTAACCGTCCATTATGTTTGGTTTCAGCTTTCAACTTCCAACTGCATACTTTGCTAAATCTATGTTCTTTTGCGCTTACAAAAAGGTTGCCTTTTTGTTTTGAAGTCTTTTAACTATGTGGTGTACATTTTATGGGCATATATAATGAGTGAATAAAAATAGGGCACTTTATGTGGAGCTGACTAAAGATGGTCCATCGTTGGGTGGCTAGCTTGCTCACCAATAAACAACTTTATCATCACTTGAGAAATACATGTTCATATTACAAATTGATTTTTCGTATTATATTCCACTCAATAGTCAATATCTATATACCATACATAATTAGCAAAGTTCTTTAAAATTATATATAATATGAATTTTATAGAGGTGGCATATACATGTAAAGTGAAGTATAACATGAAAATATCAAATTAAAATCGAGAATTCAAGGTGTGAAAAATGGTTTGTGCATGAGAATAGAAAAATGTTATATGTCACCGGCTAGCCCTGATCACCATTTCTTTGTCGGTCCTCGATATGGTACGATAATGTTTAGTTATGGTGAAGTACTAATCCCACAAAGTCAATCAACTGCATTTTTTGCATGTATTGTTATTAAAACTCGAAAAGTAATAAAACGATGACGATTCAAGCGACATGTAACATCATTCCTTAAAATAAAGCAAGAAAGTAAGAACATAAATCAAGAGGCGTGCACAAAGATTTATGTGGTTAATCTAAAACGGGCAAGGAGAAGACAATATATAATATCTTTCAAGGTTAGAGAGACTATGTAAAAAAAAAAAAAAAAAATCAACTCTAGCTAGTCCCGAAGATACTTTCATGTAATATAATGTGTACGCATAATGATTTCAGACCTAAAACGTGAAGACATCCCACACAATAATTTGCTTGACATTGTGTTCCATAATGCTTACTTTGCATTGCACATTTGCACTGTATCCCACTATTTCTTTACCAGAAAAAGCTCCCTATAATTTCATTTTCCATTCCTTGCTTGCAAGTTTCCATTTCTAGTAAGTTATTGCACCCATGATGGATTATCCTCACTCTTCCAGTATGATCATCATTCTTTTCTTCACCTGCACTAAATGTTGTCTAGATCAAAAGGCGGATTCATAATTAAAAGCAACAATTACCCTACCCTGTAAAGGAATATTAGTCACTCTATCAAAATCCTTTAAGGCTTTGTTTGGATGTGTTTTTATTTCATTTTCAACCGTCATTTTGTGTGAGAAAAGTGAAAAAAATAGGTGTATTTGGTTGTGTTTTTTAAAAATTGTTGAAATTGGTAATTATGATGTATGAAATGATTGAAAAGTAATGATTAGATGAATAATGTTGGATTTAAAAATTTAAAGGAGAAGAGAGAGAAGGATTTAAAAAATTGAAAGGTGATGAGACATAAAAGTGATAAAAAAATATCATGAGATGAGTAATGTAAAATGTAATTTTAAAGAAATGATTGAAATTTATTGGGAACGTAAAAATGAGAATGAAAATAAAAATATTTTCAGTTAAAAACAGTGTAAGTATGTATTTTTATTTTCAAATGAAAATGAAAATGAAAAAAGTAGTTTGAAAACACGAACAAACAGGGCCTTACTATCCTTAATTAGAGGCATAAACTTATAGGTGCAAACCAACCAAACTCAAACTTGATTTATTTCAAGGCCGCTCGAGTTACGGTAGATTTCTAAAGAACTTATATTTTGATTTATTATTATTGTAAGTATGTATTATTATTAATGGCTGCATGAATAAGAGTCAACTTTATAAGAGAACCCAATACCATTTTTCATGTCAGATTTGTGATTAGATTCAATGTGACGTGCATAAAACATGGCCTCTCGAAAAACCAGTACTTATTGATAGTATTCTGGTCGACATGGAGAAAAGGAAGGTGAAGACAAGGGCAAACCACCAAGCTATATTAGCTATCTTTTTTTTTTGGGTAAATGTCATTTATAATCCCGAAAGCATTACGTTTGTTTCACTTACGCCCTTAAAATCAAATTTGTTACGCTACCGTTAGCGAAGTTATATTTTCTTGTTACTTATATTTGTTACGAAAATATGATTTGGGGGACGGTAGCATAACGAATTTGACTTTATGAACGCAAATGAAACAAATGTAATCCTTCGGATACTATAAGTGATCTAACTTTTTTTATGGGATAATGGCAGACACCCCCCTCGGTTATGAGGTGATGTGCACTTTACCCCCTAACTTATTGAAATGTGCACTTTGCCCCTTCACTTATCATAAAATGTGCACTTCACCCCCTCGGGCAGCTCGGGCAGGGGCAAAGTGCTACAAAACACATAAGTGAGGGGGCAAAATGCTACAAAAACACATAAGTCAGGGGACAAAGTGCTACACTGACACATAAATCAGGGGGTAAAAGTCCAATTTTTATGATAAGTGTGGTGCCCGAATCTGTCCGAACTGCCCGAGGGGGTGAAGTGCACATTTTATGATAAGTGAAGGGACAAAATGCATATTTCAATAAGTTAAGGGACAAAATACACATCACCCTATAATTGAGGGGGTGTCTGCTATTATCCTTTTTGTTTTTTTAATAAAGGACTCTTATCACAAGTTATCGAGATGTTGATTGGGCCTTATGAGCCCAGGAGCCCTGATTCATATATATTCTCACTAGCACTCGGCGCAATTCCTTTTTCTTTTCATCTTCTTCTAATGTTTTGACTTAGTTTAAACTCTAACACATAATTCTTTTTGAAGTAACTGTTCAGGACCTTCTGGTTTGGGACTAGCTTATATCAAAAAATAAATTATTATCACAAAAGGATTATTAAATAGAATGAGTCGTTGTAATTAGTTTTGCTACTATGAGATAAAAATTAATTAATTAATTATTAAAACGAAATTATTCAATGAAATTAGTCATTTATTTGATGAAATTCTCGCTTGACCTATTTTGCATAATCCTTCAAATAGGTTTGACACTCTAAGAACGCTCTAATGGTTTTGGAGTGGGAGAGTGGCTCTATTACACTTTTAAAATTCTTATTAATCAAGTAAGGACTTGTTTGATTCAAAAGATGGGATTGAAATGATTAAATTGATGATGATGGATTACACTGTTCACTATCAAGTAAGCATGATCAATCAAGCACTTGTGATGTAGGATTGAAAGTTGGATTAGAACCAACAACTTATCCAGTTTATCTTTATCAAATGTTTGGTTCATGTGACCTAAAGATTGATAAGTAAAATTACACAAATACCTTTGTTTGTTGAAAGAATAGATAAAAAGGTAGTTTTCTCCCAAAGCAGTGGTAGTGTTTAACATATATAAAAACGAAATGTTAAACACTACCAAGTTGGATAAAAAATTTAGTCCATTTGGAAAAAAGCGACACAATAACAAAATTAATATAAAGTTATACATAACATCAAAACCAAATAATTCATCTAGAAAACGAAAAGCTACATAAGCTAATAAGTATTGCGAATAATGTAAAGTAAATAGAAAAAATTATGGTTAAGGGAGTAGGAAGCTTTCAAATTTATAAAGACACAATAATTTTTAATTAATTATGGAAAAGAGATTGCTAAACGATATAAAATATTAGAAGGCCAATTGCAATACAAAATCAATATATGTTACTCCTTCTATTATTTTCTTTTCTAACAAATGATGACAAATTCTCCATTTAATAATTTATTTTATCACTAATTTCTTAGCAAATTGACCCATCACATTGAATAAGAAATTCAGTATTAGTTGGAAAAAATTGTGTGACACCTCTAATTTTTTTTAAAATAATTGAAAACGATCACAATTTAAGGCTTTTAATGGGATATTTAAGTCATTTGAAAAGTTTAGGAATCCATTCTCACTAATTAATTACAAATTATTGTCTTTATTAATTTAAAAACTTTCTATTCACTTAACAATGATTTTCCTAAGTAAATAATATAAAATCAACCTTTTCGGAAAATAATATAAATTAAATATAATTTTTTGAATATAATATCAAGTCAATGAATGGTTGAATATATGAGAATTTTATTAGTTGCAAGGATAATTTTGTCTTTGCCAACAAATTTTAAGGGGTACAAAAGTCAACCAATTTTTTTGGTTTACCACCATGAGGGTGGGATTATTTAATCTCACCCTTTTGTTGAGGATAAGTTATCCAAAGAATTCAGGATATATTCTCGTGCCTCGCATCAATACAGAGCTTCTGACACTGAAACCAATTGTTTGATAAATCTGGACTATTTAGTCTATACAAGCTAATCAAGGAAACCAAACAAGTCCTATAAGTTGATAGATTACACTTAGGTCTGTCAATCGGGCCTTATGAGCTGAGCTTATGGTGGCTCAAGCTCAAAATCATCGAGTTTGAATACTATAAGCTCAAACTCAACTCATAAATTTTGTTCTTTGGCTTGGCTCAAATTCGGCCAACACTTTTTGTGAGCTTCAAGCTAACTCACATTATCCATTTTTTTCTCAAAAAAAAGTATCCAATTAAATACATACTAAGAGACTAATTTGAATAATACTCTAAATAAAAGTTTGTGGTAATGAATATGTATTCCAAAGTTTTATTAAAGAAGTCATGAAGTCTACGACAATAATTAGGGTATTTCTCAATATATAGGAGATCACTGCATGCACTAGTTGAAAGTTCTTTCGAAAAAATTTTAAAAGAAAATTTTATACTTACTTGCATTTCATCCATTTAAATCCCATATAAGTTAGCTTAAAATAACTTGGCGGGAAAATTTCACTTTTGGTCCCATAACTTAGCGTTTTTTTCAATTTTGGTCCCATTATTTACGGGTTTATCACATTGTATTCAATAACTTCTATTTTTTCTCAAGTTTGGTCCCACCATCTAAAAAGCTAATGGGGGAGATGACACGTGTCCGTTAGTCAAACTAATTTATTATTTTTTATTTTTTATTATGTTCTATTTTTATTTTTGATTTTTTATATGCATATACATATAAAATACATATACGTATGAATACATATATATATATATATATATATATATATACTTATATGCATATACATATAGAAAATTAGGAATACATATATATATATATATACTTATATGCATATACATATAATAGAAAATTAGGAATACATATATATATATATATATATATATATATATATATATACTTATATGCATATACATATAGAAAATTAGGGTTGGCAGCGGCGGCGGTGGAGGTGGGGGAAGGTGGTATTCATGGTGTTGGGTATGGATTTGGTGTAAAGATTAAAAATTAGGGTTTTGGGTATAAAATTTTGGGGAAGAAGATGAAGAAGAAAAAGGAAAAATTAAAATCAAAAATAGAAAAAAAAATAGGTTTTTAGGATTTTTTTTTTTAATGTTTGACTAACGGAGCACATGTCAACTCCGTTAAATTTTGGACGAAAATCGTTAATGGGACCAAAATTGATAGAAAATGCAAATTATGGGATACAATGTGATAAGCCGTAAACAATAGGACCAAAATTGAAAAAAACTGAAATTATGGGACCAAAAGTGCAATTTTCCCTAACTTGGCTATATGACAACTAAGCACTAAATTAGAGGTTAAATTTATAATTACGAGTAGGGCTGAATAACGAACCAAACTACTCGATACTCGACTCGAGCTCGATCACTAAAAGCTCGTTTGAGCTCGGTTCGATAACATATCAAACCAAGCTTGAACAACTTTTTGTGTTTGATAAGTTTTGAAGCTCGGCTCGAGCTCGACTCGATTAGTAAAAAGTAATAAAAACATGTACAAAAAAATCAAACTACTCGAGTTCGACTCGTGTTCGGCTCGATTAAAGCTCGGCTCGATTAATAATCAAACAAGCTCAAACACAAACTTTGAAGCTCGATTGTATTTCAAACAAACTTGAACAACATGTCGTTCGGTAGAACTCGGCTCGTTTACACCCCTAATTACGAGTTATTTGGGTTGAGCCTAATGGAGCTCAAGCTCAACCCACAAATTAGTCGGGTTTAATTTGTAAGCTCAATCTCAACCTTGCTCACATTCGATTAGGCTCAATACAAATATAAGCGGGCAAAACAATTAGATTTTGGGTAGACTCAACTCAATTGACAGTCCTAATTACACTTCTTAAAATAGAATGATACATCACTCATAGTTAAGAATTAAGGTCTTTAGTGGGAAGAAACGTGCATATAGAATACAAGAAAAATAAAATAATATTTTTTTTGAGATGCAAAAATAGTAAGGCTTTGTTTGTTTATGTTTTTGAGTTTAAATTTTGAAAATTTTTCAGGGAACGCGTACTATGGATATTCGGGTGAATTCGATGTGATATGTTGGTGTGTTTGTTTATATTTTTAGAATATGGTTGAAATTTGTAAAATGTGTCTAATCAATAATGATTAGTTAATGTGTGATGGGTTGATTGATTAAAAAGTATGAAAGAAAAAGAAAAAAGTAGTGTAAACTAAATGAATATTGATTGATGATTGTGTGAAATGATGGATGTGGTGATTGATATGTAGTTATATTGAAGAATGAGAAAGTGAATTTGAAAGATGATGAATTTGGTTGAAAATAGTTTGAAATGTGAATTTTTAGAATTTTGTGATTAGAATACTGAAAATGGAATTTGAAAACATAAACAAACAAGGCCTAAGATAAAACGTTGAGTTTGAACAATTAAAATTTTATAAATAATTTTATCTTGTCTTTTTCATCATTCTTAAATAGTTTTCAAAACATATTAAGAAACCAATCACATCATCGAATTATTTTAAAAATTCATGTGAAAAATGTTGATTTTCTTTTGAACTTCTAGTATAACAAGATCAAGATAAAGTATAGGAGGGATTCGTGAATTTTTTATTGGATTCGAACGTAGGTAAAAAAATTAAAGATGCCGTCTTATTATCTATTCAAGTAAAATAAAATAATTAATCCAATTCATAAACCCGACGGCTTAATACAAAATGGAAAATTCGTTTTTTCCATAAGTATAGTAGGGTTTAGGGTTTAAGATTTTTGAAGAGCATTTAAGCATTTAATATGTGGAAATGGAAAGTAAATCGTATTTGATATACTTCATAACTTGTTACGCTTTATAATGGACTTTATTGCACATGCTACAAACATTAGGAAACAACTCAATTAATTTACAATTTCCCCTAAAATTAATTCTTCAAAAAATACAAAAACTATTAAACTCCACAATATTATTTCTCTACAAAAGGCCAAAAAATTTTAAAATTTCAAAAGAAAAAAATCCCAACGGTTAGCTATATACTTCACTTCAAAATCCACATGTCTTTCATCCGCACATAGTAAATACTTACACTTTACATACATACTTTCCCTCCCAATTATAAATTTGAAATACACTTTCAAATTCCCAGACAAAGAATTCCATTTCCAAGAAAAGAAAAGTAATTATAGGACAAATTTCCTCAAAAATATTTCTTAAATCAAACAACTGCAGCTTCAATCATGGAGTTTGACGACGAGGAATCCGGCTTCGGCTTCGGCTCTGGCTCTCTCTCGGCTTTATTACCCCCTGCTTTGGTTTCTTTAACTCCATTCACCACCTCAGCTTCGCCTTCGCCACGCAGGCTGTCGAGCTGCTTCACGCAGCCGAAGAAGCCGGTGAGAGCGAAAAGGCAGCTGGCCTGGGTGTCCCTCCAGGGCCGGCTTGTCGGAGCCGAGGAAGCCAGCTCGGTTACGACCATCGATAGAAACGGCGTATTCAGCTCTAAGGAGGCGGTGGCTTGGGAGATGTTTACGCCCATTCAACGTGTTATGATTGTGGCCATTGTCTCGGCAGCCGCCATGAATTCGAAGAAGAATAAGCAGATATTTAAGCTGCAAAAATCTGTTGAATTTAGGGTCAGTTATTATTTTATTTTCTTATGAATGTTTGATTTGCTTTATGTTTTAATGCACTATTTGAGTTGATTAATTGATGTGTGTATTGTTTATTATATGCTCAACTGTTCTTAATTTATTGAGTAAATCAGATTTGAGATATTAAATCTGGAAATACTGATACTTCATTATTTAATGTATATGTTGTATTGTTTGTTGGGGATTTAATTTTTGCGGTTTATGAAAGTTAATCTGTCCACCTTATTTGATATTTCAGTTACTTATGCATTGAAGTATATTTAATTCCCAATCCATAATAGGGGGTCTTTTTTAATTTCAATTTAACAAAGCTTTTCTGTAAGTGTTTTCTTTTCATGTAATAATATTACGATAATATTGATCTGTAATCTCAAATTCTAATTTATTACATAATTCAATTCTTTCCTCCAGTTTTGATTACTGCTACTATTTTTAATTTTTCCTATGGGTTGATCACTATTTGTTTAATTTACTCTCCTAAAACACAATCCTAATTTTATGTAATAAATTTAATGTGTGATTAATTCTGTTTCTTTATGTTCAATGAATTTTTCCAGGACCAAGTGCTATTGAGCATGCAAGAAAAGCTGGACAATCTATGTGAGCAGGTGAACTATTTCAAGGATCAGCCTGAGGTTGCGGCTCAACGTGATGTCCTTGTTACCGGAAGG
Source organism: Buddleja alternifolia (assembly GCA_019426215.1). Lineage (NCBI taxonomy): Eukaryota > Viridiplantae > Streptophyta > Magnoliopsida > Lamiales > Scrophulariaceae > Buddleja > Buddleja alternifolia. The sequence continues at coordinate 53,367,634 of CM033391.1, forward strand.
GGTTGCAAGCTATGCCAACATCATAATCTCCCACAAAATAGTTTTTGGGTAAAAACAGTCACTTTTAAGTGTTCTTTTTTCTGAAAAGAATATTATAGCCATATCCAACAATGATAAGTCAATTACAAAACTATTTGTTTTGGCAGATAATGAATGTGAATTCTTAAGTTGTGTCTCAATTTTCTAGGTTAATACTCCAACTAAAGGATTACACGCTGATGAGGTGTTCCAGAATAAAATGCCACATTCCAATGAAACCGAACCAGAGGAGCGCCGTATGTCTGATTTGTCAGATTGGGCTCCTAGTGTTACTTCTTCTGTTGATATTCAGGTATATTTTGCCAACACCCGTCTAGTTTCATTATCAGCAAGTGCTTGGAACAATTAAATGATTGAAATTAAGTTTGTCATATACCATTGAATTCAAGTTGCAAGTGTACACAATAAAATGTGAAATCAAAATTGAAGTGAAGGAATTGTTCATTGTTTGTGCTTTTTTTTTTCATTCCTTTTCTTTCATAATTGTTCTGTCCTGCTACTATCCAAATATTTTTAAAAAAAGCGAAGATTTCTTATTGTGGCCCAGAGGTAAAAAACACGGATGTTGTATTCAGGGTTTAGGACTAATTCACACAAAATTTTGGATTATGCTATTCTTTTTTGGGAATACTTGCAGCTGGACACCTTTGCAACCGAACATGATATCAATGACCTGCTAAAGGAATGTGAAGAGAAGGATGTCACTATCAGAGAACTCTCTTCTTTTCTTCACTCATCTGAAGTCTTAGGCTCAAAGGTAACATTTTTCACTGCTTTATCTGTAATGCTGCTTCAGCTAGAATATCAACGCTTATCGTCCAGTTGAAAATCTTTCTGTTGTTTATCTTTCACTTTTCAGAGGATTACAGAATTGGAAGATATCATCCGCAGGAAGAATATGATTATCCACAAGCTCCGAAAGGACATATTAGTTCTGGAACAGAAGGTAAGGCTTTATGCTAACCATGTACCTACAAAATACTTGAATAAAAGATCTATTTATTGAAATCTCAACATTGAATCTTATTAATGTAATATTGGTCAAATTGCTTTGTACTTACCAATTATAGATGCTTGATACTCCACCAACTCTCAAAGGAACGAATACTAGAATTCTTTTTGATGAAAAAAATTACAAGATGGACAGAGAAATTGGAAAATGCAAAAATGATAGTACTCTATTTTTTTCATAGATGCAACCTGTAAGTGTTGAAATTAAATGGGATATCATCCTCTACATTAATTGATTTTACTTATTATCACACGGAGATCACAATTAACAAGAAGATAATCGAACAAGCAATATGTTGTAGAACTAAAACTGATGTAGACAACTAATAATGAACAGGTGGTGAACCTAACAAGACTTCGAAGATCCTCATTACCAACAAGAAGTTCAAATGTGCACCATTTTCCTATTATGGCGGATAATGTGCTTTATGACATGGACAGCACAACTGGACCTTCGTCTTCTGATTCAGATAGCCCTCCTAAGAACAGAATACAAGCTCCAGGTTTTAAAAGTGAAGAAAGCTCGGTTCAGAATAGCGAGAAAGCTTCAAAGGGAGACCTAAAATGCGGTCAGGTTAAGAGTTCTACTTTTATAGAGCAGAATCAGAGTGTGATAACAAGTCCCCTAAAAGAGAAGTCAATGAATCATACACCTAATTCAGTTTCGTCTTTGAAACCGAAGCATATAATGTCTTCTGCTAGTGGAGAGAACAGAAGCAGGAGACGACCTCCGGTTAAGTCGAAGGAAGTAGCTGTACATAAGAGATGGGCTTAGTAAGTCATTTCTATTTAAACCATAGTGATTCACAGATGAAAAGTTATAATTTTGCTTCATATCTTTATAATTAGGCTCCTTAACATGAAAAATTTCACCTGATTGAAACGGAGGCACAATCATGACTTTATGCGTTTTTTCTATTCGAAGCTGCTGATAGTGAGAAAATTAATCAATCGGCTTTGCTACACTTTATAAAATATAGCAACACATTGCACCTTAATTCGTGAAAACGAGACAAAAACCAATTCATCTGCATGTAAAATATTTTACTTGAGTTTATTATTGAATTAGGTAAATTTTTATGAGAAGAAAATTTGTATCCTTGTACTTTCTCTCTTATGATGGTGTTCATACTTTTTGTAGGCATGGGGGATGGCTCAAGTTTGTCAAATGCATTATAATGCAAGAACTGCAGAATATTAGTGGCGCTTTCAAGATTCGTCGAAATGCAATACTTAGTGGTATAGTGGTATATAGACTTAATCTAGGATGCTATATTTAAAATTTTCATGCCTTTTAATTTGTAAGAGACTTTGTACTAAATGATAAATTTAAGAACGCGACATATTTAATTACTTTGCACATGGGTAGGGCCATTATATTTATTGATCATTATCCTTGCTGGAAATTGATCCGGAAGGACTATAGAAATTTAAAATCTTCATTGATGTTGATTGAATATTGACCTGTTACTAGATAGAAATTTGAAACGACTTTGAAGTTGAAACTACAGGTCGTCTTGTGCTACAATTATGGCCTTAAATTTCGACCGAAACACCGAAATTTCGAGTTTCGGGGGGTTCCGAAACGAAATCGAACCTTCGATCCAATTTTGCAGAATATCTTTTGAAATTTCGACCGAAATACGGAATTTGCTGAAACCCGAAATTTAAAACATTTTTGTCAAATTTCTATCGAAATTTCGGCCAAAACTTGTAATTTGCCGAAACATTTACCGAAACCGAAATTCCGGCTGATTTTTTTTTTATATTTTTTATTTTTTTGAAATATCATATAATTAGAAAATTATAGAAAATTATATTTATACATCTACCATTTACCCGGTTACCCCCTAACCACGCACATAAGTGATAAGTCACTTTCTATCCAAATAGGCCACATGTTTATGTTACTACTCCTGTCAAGTATGTTGTACCCATTGGGGTTCTTTAAGATTCAACAACAGAAGAATATCATTATCATCATCATTATATGCTGTACTACTAATATTCCATATCATGGGCGTAATATTGTCAACATGTAACTAATAATTTTCACTTGTAATATGAAAGTAGAGGTAGGACAAATACTAGTGATAGTGATTTCGATCCTCCTAAAAATTCGATGTGGTATTGAGTAGTAACTTTTATTTAAATCTTGGTACATTTTATTTTAATGAAGTTCTCATGAGGAAAGAAAACATAGCTTTAGATTATTCCCATATCTAAGTCGTGTATAGAAACAACTTCTTTCTCTTCTCTCCTCTTGATGAGTAGAGTAGAGTGTCCACTGTGTGTGGTTCTTCAATGGTCTGTCATTGACTCCTGTGGTTCTTTCCTATCTCTCCTCTCCCCTCATTTCCTGCTCCTATTCCCTCCCTATTCTCATTCCTCCTCCTTTCTCCTGTATCCTTCGGTGTCTTTGTTTCTCTCCCATTCTTCCTGCTTTTATTCCTTTTGGCTCCATAGCATTTATTCCTAATTGCATTTATGGATTGTGAACAGATATTAAATGCTCTTGTGGACACCACATCAAACCTGAATGTTACATCTGACCCTGAATTATCCCAGTTTGAGGAAATAAATGCCTTTACTCTTATAGGACGAATCCTCTCTAAAAAATCCTTCAATCCTAATGCAGTTAAAAATGCACTTTTGAAAGCGTGGAATCCCCGTTTTGGGATGGAGATGAATTCTGTTGAGGAGAACAAGTATGCGTTCATTTTCAAGGAGAAAGTGATCTCGATAAAGTACTGAACATGGCCCCGTGGTCCTTTCGGGGTCATTTAGTGATTCTCCGTCAATGGGATCTAGATGAATCAGTGGAGAAAACCTGGATTCAGCTCTGTTCTGGGTTCAAGCCCGAAATCTGCCGGTTCGATCCATAAACACTATTACTGCGAAGATCATCGAGGATACTATCGGTAGATTTGTCAAAACGGATTTGGTTTCTGAAAACCAGAGATGGATGAAAGCCCTTCGCATCAGAGTTGAGTTAAATGTTCACAAACCTCTCACTGATTCCATCAAACTCTAAACCCCACAAGGTAATATTATTTGTGTTGAAATCCGGTATGAAAGGCTGTCGGACTTCTGCTTTCGATGTGGCTTAATCGGACATAAATTCCCATCATATCCTAATGCAAAAAACACTTCCATTCCCCCTGATATCTCCTGCTTTCCCTTTGGTCCCTGGTTAAGATCGGAGAATACATTGTCTGTTAAACCATCTTCCTCACCCCCTCAAATCTCACCGATGGCCGTGGAGGTTTTTGGTAATAATCCCATACCAATAAACCCTAACCCTAAACCGTCACAAAATCGTAAAAACCTTACTCAAAATAGCCCTGTTGACCTATGCAAGGATAATACAGGACTCCTTAAGGTGGTGGGTCAATCAGGAAATAACTCGTGTAGAGTCCAGCTGCAAAATCCTCGTACTTTTCAACCCTCTCTCCTCCTGTCCCCATCAAAACCACTAATTGCTGAAGATTTGAGTCCTGATAATCCAGATTGCTCTATGACAACATTAAATGTTCCTGACATGATGGGATACCAATTTTCCTCTTTCTCGCCTAGTAGCTCTAGGAAAGCTTTGGAGTTGGCCCAGGAGAAAGGTAAAGGGCCCATGGTATCTGAAAACCTTAAGCTAAATATAATAGCCCAAAACTTCTTACTCCACCAAAGCCCAAAACCCGATATAGCCCATCATGTAAATCTCCCTCTCCAAATCAGCCCATCTGCTACTATGCCTGGCAATGGGTCGACTTCTACTTTCTTTAAAAGACCAAACCCAGAGTTTCTTGTTCCGGATTATCCAAAAAAACCCAAAATGCTCAAGAAGGCTACCCCTTACCCTGAAACCCAACTCGATTGTGATAGCCCAAATTCTCAGTTTATCATTCTTGAACCCCGAAATTATTATCCACCCCAAAACCGTAGTGCTATTCTAGAATCTTTTAAAAACGTTCCTTATGATATGATTCACTCGGTCTCAACTACGCATCATATCCATGAGGATAATTCGGAAGTTAACGTGATGTCGGAGAACAAAGTTATAGTGACAGAATGGAAAAATAAGAAATGGAAGCGATTGGCTAGGAATCATTTTTTCAAATTGGATGAGAGTTTGATTGTTGATGAAGAAAACCCTAGTGGTATTGCTGAAAGCCCAAAAAAGTTGAACCCCTCTGTTGAAGCCGATTCGGCAGGGTCAAGGAAATAGTCACCATGCGTATCCTTTCTTGGAATTGTCGTGCGATTGCCCATCCCACGACAAGAAGAACTCTTAGGGCGCTCCTACCCGACCTCAAACCGGATATTGTCTTCTTAAGCGAACTGAAATCATCTCTTCTCTCCCCCCTTTCTTCTCTTCTCTCCTCTCTCAACTTCTCCAATCAACATTTTGTTTCCCCCATTGGCTTCTCGAGAGGTCTATGCATGGCATGGAAATCTCATATTGACATCCAAATTACAGTTCATACAAAATTCCTGATAAACTCCCTCGTAACTCCCCCGAATAATTCCCTTCCCTGGTAACTCACATGTGTGCATGGCCCTTGTTATTCCATGGCCAAACTTAAATTTTGGAATCTGCTTGAAGCGATTGCTAACACTTTTGGAGGTCCCTGGGCACTAATTGGGGACTTCAATAACATCATTTCCTAAACTGAGAAAAAAGAAGGTTACCAATTCACATCATCGTCTTCTGGGGGTTTAAAAAGTTTCTTTGATGATGGTGGTTTGGTGGACCTTGGTTTTGCGGGTACCCCTTATACCTGGAACAATAAACGGGATGGGCTGGCCAACATCCAACTTAGACTTGATTGGGGTCTAGCTAATTCCTCTTGGATTTCTCTCTTCCCTTAAGCATCTGTGGTGCATCTTCCTGCGATCAACTCCGACCACAAACCTCTCTTCCTTGTTATTGATCCTTAAAATCGGCGGACCTAAACCCTTCCATTTTGAAAACATGTGGACACGTGATGCATCATGTAGACAAGTCATTGCCGATTCGTGGTCCCTCCTCCCTAATCCTGCTCATAACTCCTCTCCTCTCTTCCTCCAATCAAAAATCAAAAGAACCCGTCTTGCTCTGAAAAATTGGAACCGAGTTCGTTTTGGTCATTGCCAAAAATCCATTTCCCTCCTTCAAAACATTATTTCTTCTCTACAGGACAATGAACAGACCGCTGAAAACAATCGCATGGAGGTTACTCTTGTTGATGATCTCAACGAACTACTCAAGCGAGAAGAGATGATGTGGCGGCAAAGGGCTAAAACCAGATGGCTTAAGGAGGGAGATGCGAACACTCGCTTCTTCCATCTTACAACCATCTTACATAGACAGTACAATATTATTTCTTCTCTTCGTAATTCTGATGGTAGTTATGTTTCCTCTTGGCAAGATATTGGGTAGTGGTTTGATGCTTACTTTAAAGACCTGTTCAAATCTTCTCACTTAGTCTACCCTGCTGATTTGGATAATCTTATTCCATGCATGGTCACTGAAAGTTAAAATTATAACTTGATTCTCATTCCCACCCCTGCTGAGATTAAAACTATTGTGTTTTCCATGGGATCTAATAAAACCCCGGGGCCGGATGGGATGTCCCCGTTGTTTTTCAAGACATATTGGGACATCATTGGTTAGGACGTGACAAACGCTGTTATCCATTTCTTTAAAACTGGCCACCTCCTAAAAGCCATGAATCACACTTTCATAACCCTTATCCCGAAAAATGAAAAATACAATAAAGTGGAACAATTCCGGCCTATAAGCCTGTGTAACGTGAGTTATAAGATCGATTCCAAAATCATGGCGCAGCGTATTAAGCCTTTGCTTGACAAAATAATTTCCCCTACCCAAATGGCCTTTGTCCCGGGTAGAAACATTACCAATAATTCCATAATTACCCATGAAATCATGCATAATATTAATTCCTATAAAGGTAATGAGGGGCTTCTTGCCATGAAATTAGATATGGCAAAAGCGTACGATAGGGTGGAATGGTCTCTGTTGATTGATATTTGTTGGTCTCAAGTGACATACGAAAGGGTCTAGAAGGGGGGAGGGGGATTGAATAGACCCTGAAGTCTTTTTCGACTTAAAAAAAAATCGTGTTAAAATGTAGACGCTTATCTGAGCGTTTATTGAAGACTGTTTTGATAAAGTTAACTTAGACTCAAGATTTGAATACTATAACCAGATAGGTTTAAGTGTTCAGTTCTTTAATCAGGGTTAGCACAACGGAATAATTTTAGAGTCTTCTCTTTTTGAAAGCTTTAGCGTCACAAGTTGTTTCTTAGTTGCTTAGCGTTTGATTATGTTTTACTTAATCAATTTATGCAATGAGATGATAATAAGAAAATTGACTGGAAAGTAAATGACACAATATTTGTAAGGTTCGTTGGGTGATGTAATCCCAGCTACGTCCTTCTTCTCCTTGATCACTTGGAGGCAATCCACTAAAATGATTTTCAAAAAATCACACAGAATCTTCTACAATTTAGAGACAAAGGAAGAGATAGATATGGATGACTTGAGCTCCTTGGTCACACAGATTTCTGTTAGAAGCCACTTCAATCCTCTTCTTCTGGAAAGACAATCTCGAGCTCCTTGATCACACAGATTTCAGCTACAATAAAGATTTTCTCCAAGATGGCCTTGAGCTCCTTGATCACACAGACTTCAGCTCCAATAAAGACCTTTCTTCAACAAGCTTCTCTTACTCAAAAATACTGTTTGTGGAAGTCAACAATCTTTCTCACTCAGATGAAAAGTGTTGAGGGTTCATTGTAACAGGTTTGTTTGATGTTGGGAAGTTCAAACAACTTGGGATATCTCAGAAAGAATTTAGGTTTCTTCTGTTGGAAATTATACGAATAAAACGCAGCGAAAAGTAAATTTAATTCCCAAAGCCCGAATCATCTCTAATCCTCATGTTTAATTGTGTACAGAAAAATTACCGTTCTCGCGTATGTTGATTTCTGAACGTGATCCTTTTCTCTAACGCTGAATTTGCCAGCGTCTCTAATTCGTCACGCCGGAATCAAAAATGAAAAACTCCTCCTTTCTTCCTTGTCAAAGACGGCTAGAGAGAGAGAGAGGTTGGAGACTTTTTCTTGGAGAGAAAATTATGTAAGTTGCCTTGTGTTATTTTTCACCTTTTGATATATTTATATCATTATGAAACAATAACACTAGCATGCAAGAGCCCTATTTGGGCGCCTATTTGGCCGCCCCTTAGTGGGCTCGGAAGCCTTCGGGCTTTCGTCTTGCTTGCTAATTAATTAATCGGATAATTTATTTATCCAATAAATAAATTGATAATCCAATTAATTCAATTCTTAATTAATTTATAATTCAATTTCTCCAAGAAATTAATTAACTCATTGATTTAATTAATTAATTAATTACGGTATCCAATGCCATGAATTTCTCTCAAGTCTTTTTTCCATGTTTTTCCTTTTGCACTTCCTTTAGGCTTGACTCTTTAGGTTCGTCTCAAAAGGCAATTGGGAGGAATCTAAAGGGGTGTGAGTGACACCTAGCCAATCTCGTGGCTCACACCGTAACCCAATTGAGAACGAATGAATATGATCATTCCAAACCTTTACGCCGTAAATACCGTACGTGTATAAACTTTTTATTCTTATATCTCAGTCAAGTTGAGGTATTTAAATGCTTTGGCCAAAGACTTTCATCTTCACTTATTCATGATCGCATAGGATATTTTACTCATTCACTTATGAGAGAATAAATTTCATATTGCAAATCAGTTAACAATGCTACTTGCCCATCAAGTCGCACTTCGAGGTCGATTTCACCAACAGGTGATTTGAACCTAACTACTCTAATGACAGACTTGATGTCACAAGTACATCTTCAACTCGATTTCTCAGGTCAGAGGTTCACACGTACCTATCACTACTTATCAGTTTCATCATTGATTGTCAATGAGTGAATACCCATGTGATGAACTGATGCGAGCCGTGTTGGAACAGATTAGTTCAACTGACACGTCTATGATATAAGTTCCCACTACCATTTCCATAGTGTACGACTGACACTTTCTCTGTCGAAACTTACATCATACAAGTCTTTATTCACTATTGATGCCCAATCAATATTTCTTAGACTTGCGAACCCTTTTAGATGTCAAGGGTCAAACCATTCTAGTGCCTTTCCTCCTATCCCATAGGAAGTAGAAGGTTTGCCTTGTCATCAAGGACTTTACGTTGTTTATTCACACCTTGTAAATGCCTATAAGAAAACAACAATCAACTGCCTTATATTAATAGAAAAACCATAGTTTAGTTACAATGTTTATGCCCTATAAATCTATCCTCTTTATGGCATTCGAGGGCATATACTCTAACATCTTCTTTGGAAAAGGTTTGAGATATCTGGTGACTGTCTGGAATGTATTTGAGAAGCTTGAAGGATTTTGACTATAGGGTTTGCAAGCTTTTCTCTCAAATTATTTCTCAGCTCTCTTTCACATTTACGTATTTTCACACTCGCACAGAGATAGCTGAAGGGTACTATTTATAGAGAATCTTGGGATTTGTCCATTGGACACAAGTCAGGCGCGTGTACCTAACGCAGAGCTTCAAATAGTCCTTTTTTGACATTCTTTAATTTCTGCTGATTCCGATTGGACAGGAGCAGGTTTGAACTCTGAAAAGCTCACAGTCTAGTAAAAAAAAAAGGTGGCTTGTCCACAAGTCATACTGTCTTGTTTACATTTAATGCACTTATCAAGCATTTAATGCATTTTGAATTTATTGCCCGTTGGAAATAAATGTCCGTTGATGATTGCATTTAAGTCCTTGATAACTTGGGTTTTATCCTTCAGGTGAATCTGAAAGCTGGATGCTTGAGTCACTCAGATGCTTGAGTTGGACTCTTGAGACAACTGAGTCTTTGAGATCAGTTGCTGAGAACTTGACTGAGCGCTCGGAACAAATCTTCATCTTTACTTTGACTTATCTTCAACTTCATCACTTAATAGACTCACACAGAACTCTATTAGTGATTTGGTATCACATACTTAGTCTAAAATCTATAAAGATAAAAATTGCAAGCCTAACAAAATAAGTAAATTTCCAAACGCTTATATAATATTTCTATGAAAGCATAAACTTACATTTTTGGGGTCTAACATACAATCCTATCTTGTCATCATCAAAACATCTAACATGAAATTCCTAACAACATTCTTAGTAAATTTGGTTTCCACCCGACTTTTGTTAACTGGATTAAGTCGTGCATCTCTTCTTCTAGTTTTTCTATCATTATCAATGGCGGCCGTTTTGGTTTTTTTTGTCCCTCGAGAGGAATAAGGCATGGTGACCCCTTATCACCTTACTTATTTCTCTTCTATTTTGATCTGTTTTCTTGTCTGCTTAATAGGGCTGAAAGTGTTAACTCCCTCGTGGGCATCAAAATATCTCGGAGCAGTCCCCCCATATCCCATATTATGTATGCGAATGATCTTTTGATATTTGGGCAAGCTAAGGAGGAGAATGTGGAGTGCATTTCAGATTGTATCTCGGTCTATGAATCTTGGTCAGGTCAAGTGGTGAGCAAGGAAAAATCGGTCATCCATTTTAGCAACAACATAAATCAAATGAGGAGGCAGGCTATTTGTCTTAAGTTGGGCTTTAGGGAGTGTAATCACAAAAGTAAGCATTTGGGATTTCTGTTCTGTAAACCGGCGTCTAGAGTTAAGGAGTTTGATGATTTGATCGATCGTGTGGGAAAAAAACTGTGGGTGGAAAGCAATGAACTTATCCTATGCAGGACCTAATGTGTTGATTAAAGGGGTCGCTCAATCAATCCCCATATACTTTATGTCGCTTCATGATATTCCAGTCATGGTCTGTGAGAATTTGGATAGGATATTCAGGAATTTTTGGTGGGGAGACAAGGACGAAAAAGGTAATCTTAGACTTCGTAGTTGGGATTTTATTTGTTCTCCTAACGAGTTTGGTGGTTTGGGGCTGCGTAAGTCGAGGGATATGTTCTCTAAATTGGCTTGGAAAATTTGTGACGAGTCCTCCCTTTGGACTAACCTTTTGAGATCCAAATATCTTCGAGATACCCATTTTTTGGATCAAAATGAGACGCCGCGGTCCTCGTCCAAAATATGGAAGAGCATTATGGTTAGCAAGGATAGTATAAAGAATGGTCTTTGTTTTTCGGTATCTCCATCAAATTGCATTCGAACTTGGGGAGACCCCTGGATCCCCTCTATTTCTGGCTTCAAACCTCCGGACATCCTGCTGAACGAAGATAGGGAGGCGCAATCGTATTTGGTAAAATATCTCATTGATCAATTTTCTGAGCTGGAATGTTTCGGCTCTCAATATGTTTTTCCAACCTCAAATTGTTTCCGAAATTCTAAAAATCAGAATTCCATCCTTGATGGAACCCCGGAGGATTCTTTGGATCCCCTCCAAAAATGGAAATTTTTCGGTGGCTAGCTCCTATCTAACCAATAATGGTGAAAGGTTTGTGGGTAATCAACGAGGGGAAACTTCGTTTTGGAAGGTGTTCTGGAAGGCTCGTATTCATGAACGCTTTAAAATTTTCTTGTGGCGTATTTTGATGGAAGCACTCCCCACTGGATCTCAACTTAACAGAATCATCTAGGAGGTTGATCCTACTTGTATCCTTTGTCATGGAAGTGTGGAAACAACGGAACATATTTTTCTGTTTTGCCCGGTTGCGAGGAATGCGTGGTGGAGATCTAAATGGGGTTTTAAAACCGATTCGTTTGTGGGCAAAAGCATGTTTGATTTTCTTGCGTTCCTATTGGTCAAAGGAAATCATTCTTTCTCCGATGATATTCGGCAGCTTGAATTCCTCCAATTTTCTGTTTGTCTTACGGACTCCCTTTGGCGCAATAGAAACAATCACTTGCATGGAAATGATTTAATCCCAATGGATAAACTGGTTGTTGGGACTGAATTGAAGGCTTTGGATCACCTTTCTGCCCAGTTGACTTCCAGAAAGAGGAACCGTATTATGGATAGAATTCTCCCTGCTTCTCCCTTAAGACCTGGGTCTCTCAGAGTTAGTGTGGATGCAGCCTTTAAAAATGGTAATATGTGCTCTAATGTGGTGGTTAGGGATGGATCAAATCACATCCTGTTTGCAGCAGCCTTGTCAAATGTTGCTGTGGATGCCCGCGATGCTGAACTAGAAGCGATTCGGGATGCTTGCAAATGGCTAGAAGGAGCCCCGTTTTCTCGTATTATGTTTGAAAATGACTGCTTGGGGGCGATTAGAGGTATTCTGAACCCAGATGAAGTTTTGGACTGGAGATATGAGACTCTCTCTCTTGACCTTTGTGCGATTTTTGGATTTAAGCCGGGCTGGAGTTTGAACTTTATTAATCGTGAATGTAATATATTGGCACACAATATCTGTCAACGGGTATCTGTTAGCAATTGGAAAGGGATTATCCCTTTAAACCTTTTACCTGTTGATTTGTTTTGTAATGAGGGGGTAATCTCCCTAGACTATTTTCCCTTCTTTGCTGGTTTAATCTAATGACCTTTGATTATCAAAAAAGAAGTTCTCATGAGATTTGGTTATTATCTTACTACCAAGTTATATTTATTTCATATTTTTCGCAACAGTTTTTAGTGATATTATTTAACAAATTCATTATCTATATATTATATATAGAATATTATTGATGTAAAAGATGCATAAGAATGATAATTAAAGTTACCTAAAATTTGCAAATTTGCAAATATTTTTATAAATTTCCATGATTTCTTTAAAATCAAAACTGAAATTTTGAATATTCCCGAAATTTTCATCGAAATTTTCGTAAATTTACTCCACCGATATATACATCGAAACCGATATTTAAGACCTTGGCTACAATAACGAATTTGATTAGTGTGAAGTGTTCTTTCCAATTATATCTATGCAATCTGAATTATTCTCTCATTAAAAAGAAAGAAAGAAGAAAGCAAATCAAAACAATGATTGCGTGGGTAATATTTGTAATTATTAATACAGCTTAATATAATGTACGTGTCTTAGCCAAGGTGGTGCTATAGTTTGATTGAATAAGAAGAAAATCGAGTCATGAAACAGTATATTGGATGCAAAAATTGCATGAATTAAATAATCGAATCAAACTATGCACATTTCTTTGGCCGTAAATCAAATATTTGAATCAAATTGGGCACATTCCTTTAATCGAGAATCTCCTGTAGATTGAGAAAAATTAATTAGTTGTGACATTGTTTTGTTGTATATGTAACTGGATATGCCTAATCTCGGCATAACTCTCAAAATTCAAAATATATTGTCATGTTTAAAAGTAACATATATAATTTAAAATTCCAACGCTTCTGTATGTTTTATTCAAGTTGGAGGATGGATCCTGACCTGAACTCAACCTTACATCCCGAGACTTGATGCCCAAAATAAATTTTACTCACATTGTGTTGATCCCTAAATGTGATGACCCGGAATCAATGACCCATTTCCGTCCCATTAGTCTTTGCAATGTCATTTAAAAACTCGTGTCAAAATGTATCTCCATCCGTTTTAAGCCTTTTCTACATACTATTATTTCAGAAACTCAATCAGCTTTTATTCCGGGACGTCTTATTTCTGATAACATTCTAGTGGCTTTTGAAATCAACCATTTTCTGAAAAACAAAACGTGGGGAAAGGATGGACAAGTGGCGCTTAAACTCGACATGAGCAAAGCCTATGATAGGGTGGAATGGAACTTTCTTAAGAGTGTGTTAGTTAGGTTGGGTTTTCACAGGGATTTTGTTGATTTGATCATGATGTGCATCTTTTCAGTATCGTACTCTTTTATGCTTAATGGTTCTCAATTTGGTTTTATGTACCCTCAACGGGGACTCCCCCAGGGGGACCCGTTGTCACCATATTTATTTCTTCTGGTTGCAGAGGTGTTTAGTTGCTTATTACAGGAGGCAGAGAGGCGTGGTGAGATCGAGGGAGTGTCGGTGGCGAGGAGTGCACCCCGGGTATCTCACCCCCTATTTGCTGACGATACTCTTATTTTTGTGCAAGCCACTCATCAGGCTCTTTCTAGTATAAAAACAGTGTTGAGGAAGTACAAGGTGGCCTCGGGGCAAAAGATCAATTTTGAGAAGTCTTCTATGGTGTTTAGTAAGAATACCCCATCGGATTTGAGAGATTCCCTAGCCAACATTTTGGGGGTACGGATTCTAGAGAAGCATGAGAAATATTTAGGGCTTCCAACGGTGGTGGGGAAGTCTAAGAAAGAGGTGTTCGATTCGATTCGCGATACAGTGTTCAAACGTTTTCAAGGGTGGAACGCCCGGTTCCTTTCTCAAGCGGGTAAAGAAGTTTTGTTGAAAGCGGTGGTACAAGCTATCCCAACTTATGCTATGAGTTGCTTTCAACTACCGGAAGGACTCCTAAAGGAAATTGAATCGGGTATGGCAAATTTTTGGTGGCACAATCGGGATTCTCGCAAAATTCATTGGTTAGCTTGGGATAAGCTTTGTCGTAGTAAAGACCAAGGAGGTTTGGGATTTAGAGAGTTGAAATCTTTCAATCGAGCCATGTTGGCTAAGCAAGGGTGGCGCATTTTAACAAATCCGGATTGTTTGTTAAGTAGGATTTTCAAAGCACGTTATTTCCCGAATTCTTCTTTTTTGGAGGCGGGCTTGGGATCCAAACCGTCTCTTTCTTGGCGGGGTATCTTTGGTGCTAGGGAGGTGATCCGGAGGGGAAGTCGATGGAGATTGGGATCGGGTAACGACATTCGTATTTGGGGCAACCCTTGGCTCCCTCGAAGCCATGATTTTTTTGTTACTTCTCAACCACACTTACTGGACGTGGATGCCAAAGTAAGCGAGCTTCGGATGGGGGCTGACGGATGGTGGAATGAGGAGTTAGTTCGTGGAATTTTTGAGGATTCGGAAGCTACGGTAATTCTTTCTATCCCTCTTGGCAGCGCTAGGAATCAAGATCAATTGATTTGGCATCACACAAAACATGGGCTCTTCACAGTTCATAGTGCTTATCACATGGTGAGGGAATGGGCAGATTTGGAGAGACCATCTGCTTCGACGACATCGAAATTCAGAAACTCACAATGCTGGAATTTTATTTGGTCGGCGAATATCCCGCCCAAGGTCAAAGTTTTTGCGTGGCGTGCATGTAGGAGTGCTCTACCCTCAGGTGTGGAACTTGTCAAAAAGAAGGTGGGGGTATTGGGGTTTTGTCCGTTGTGCGAGGAAGAGGAGGAAGAGGGAGAAACAATTTACCACACTCTCTTCCTTTGTCATTATGCTAGAGTTGTTTGGTGTATGTCGAATATTCCTTGGAGGTCTATCTCGGAGGGACAAAGGGACATAGCTGCATGGTTTCGCTTTCTGCATGATGAGTTAGAGTCACATGACTTTTGTTTATTCCTGGTGCTATGTTGGTTGTTATGGCACAATAGGAATAAGAAATTAATGGAAAGGAATTTTATCCCTCCTGATGCTACGGTCCAACAAGCGAGAGCATTTCTTTCATCCTTCCTCAAGGCAGCTGCTGTTACTAATCCACCCCGGCCAGCTCCTAGTCCAGACTCGTGGTGCGCTCCTAGTGATGGAACTATTAAGGTTAATTTTGATGGCCCGTTATTTTCCCAGGCGGGGGCTATGGGGGAGGGGGTCATAGCCAGGGACTCTTCGGGTAGTTGTGTGGGATGGTGCACTAGGAGGTTTCCTTTCTTCTCCACCCCTGAACACGCAGAAGTCTTAGCGGCTTTGACGGCTCTCTAATTCGCGGCAGAAAAGGGATGGCCAGTAGTGATTTTGGAGGGTGACTGTCAGGGGTTGATTCTTCGTTTCCAATCTTCCGAGAATTTGTTTTGTCCTCTGGGACCTTTGATTAGTGATGTTAGATTGTTAGCTTTATCTTTTCTTTCTTGCTCTTTTTCTTTTGTCAAGCGCAACGGTAATTTTGGGGCGCATTGTTTGTCGCGTTTGGCTTTGGAGAACCATGAGGGTATCCTCGGGGCTCCCTTCTTGTGTTTCTGAGGCGATAGCCGCTGATTTGAGTTAATATATATGATCGTTTCCCTGTCAAAAAAAAAAAAATCAAGGTCAGAAATAACACTACGTAGTCTCATCATAAAGAAACACGTGAACTATATATACGTGTACATGAATTAGGGACGGAGCCAGGAATTTGAATGAGGGGGGTGAGATTGTTGTGATATAGGTATACATTTTTTTTGGTAGATAGTTGAAGGAGTCAAAGGGGGGCGCGGGGGGCTTGCCCCCCGCGGTACGGTACGTTATATTTGTGGAGGAAAATATAATAAGAAATTAGGTTCAATTACAACTTTTGACATACTTTATACTTTTATATCTCTTTCGTTATAGTCAGGATTTTGAGTTGGGGGGGGACGAACTCAAAATAAAAGAAAAAAACATGAAAGTTTTCTAATTTGAGGGGGGGCGAAATCCAAATATCAAAAATTTTGTAAGGCAAAAAATTAATTTTTCAAAATTGAAGGGGGGCGACCGCACCCTCCAGCCCCCCCCCCCCCCCCCCCTTGGCTCCGTCCCTGTACATGATATTAACCTCTATAAATATTCCTAATAATATCATTTGGGAGGCCATTATGCTCTTCGACTCTCTCCGCCTTGCACTTTAAACTGGATCCACCCTAGAATGCTCTTGCTATCAATGTAGTTCCTATAAATTGGAGCTTAGGTTCTAATGTCCTGCACCATGGTCCTATTAATCATCACGTCTAAGAAATATGAGTTACTTAATTACTTGATTCTCCAAAGACGTACATAAGCAAAGAGATTAAGTGCAATTTAAATCACCAAAGACCCAAATTGTACCTGACCCACAACTTTCACGGGCGAAGGCCAACCCTACAAGGTCAATGTGAATTAGTTGTTATCATCTAGGGGAACATTATTGAGATTCGTTGTATGAAAGTTGATTCAGGAGTCATGAAAGTAGCATCTCAGAGGAGCAGGAGGTTTTGCGCTTATTGTTTTCTTTGCATATGATCAACCTTGACCCTAGAACATCCAAAGTATCATAAGGATCGACTTCGATTCTGGCACATCCAAAATCTCTAAAGGTTCTACACTTGAGTTTTTTTCTTACATTTTTTTTTCTAGTGATTCGGTTACGTGAAACATGTCATAAATATTATATAGTAATAATTTACAACCAATTAACAAACTATTAGTCCTATAAAAAAGTATATGAAGACAAACAAGTAAATCCTAAGATCTCTAACATCTTTGTGCTTCAACTTTGCTAGTAAAAATAGGCTTAATTGGCGACTTTATTATTGTGCATCAACTATTCTGTCGTTATAGCTACTGAGAGCGTTATCAATGCAAACATTTTGTAGAAGTCCTATGCGACACGCAAATTCATTTCCACACAAAAACGAGACTGAAAATGAAAGCTGAAAAGAACAAGTCCCAAAGTTCTTATTAAAATACACCCAATCCAAACAAAGTTTAGAAAGTTCAATGGAAAATTTGTCTAGCTCTTGTTATCATGTAAGTAACCAGCACAAGAAACCTTGTAGAAACTTCCCTTTGGCATTACTCTATTGCACCACAAAGGTTTCAAACTCAAAATACTAGTTAAAATTTGTCATTTCACTATCCCACTAAATATAAAACTATAAGATAATACCAAATTAATAAAATAAAAACTTGATCAATTTATTTTCTCAACTTTCATTATCCGTCTATTGTATTATAAAATTACGAGTTGGTTTTTTGACATTTTTAATGTACCTAATATATCCCTATATAATTCACCTTTTTAATGACAAAAGAGTCAAATAATAAATAATAAAATAAGTTGTATGTATCTACAACAATAAGATGTATAGTGACATTACAACTCTATATTAACACTGAATATTATTGCAATGTTAAATAATTATACAACATGCCAGATCCGAACAGGCAAACGAGCTGTGTCTATCTATCAATTATGATCAGCCAGGGGTAGAATCGCGTACTTTGTTCAAACATTAAAGCCCTCAGATTTAGGCCTGTGTCACAACATTTAGTTGCAATGATCAGACTCCAGACTAATTGCTAGAAGGTTAGCAATTAACTATTTTTTTAGATGCAATGTTGAATAATTTAATTATTTGTTTTAGACAGGTTAACATCGAAGTTCCTTGAATTAAACACTATAATTTATTTAGGCTGTGTTTTGACCTTAGATTGAGATTTTGGGAAGTCATAATGATATAATGTTTTACATTACCAGTGTAATTGAAAGAAAAGAAGATAGAACTTAGAAAAAATTGCTAATAAAATCTAAATCTGATTAATTAACGTACATTAAGTAGCACCTACGTGCTATGTGTACTCAATAATGGATCATGAAACATGATGAATTTTATACTAATTTATAAATTGGGAAATTTCTCACCTAAATTCTTTATGTAGAATTAGTAATATAAGTATTGTCAAATGTGTAGATTTTTTTTTTTTAAGTATAGTCTAATACTCGGGTCTCTCTACACTTAAATAAATAAACTTTCATATTTGGAAGGAGTAGGGTTTTTGATTTAAAATTCTAATTTATGGTACTGTTCATTTCAATTGATTATACTGCGCTGATTAAGAAAGGGTAAAATAAACTTTGCCTTCTTGAACTATATCTTATTTATCAAACGCCTCCCTAAACTACTAAAATGTATTATTTACCCCCCTCTATAATTGGTGAGAAATCTATACCCTCCAATATAATATAACATAAATTCTCATAACTAATACCTTAAGTCATTAATTAATTTTAGTTTCTATTTTCTATGTCCTTCTTTATTTTCGCTTCTTTTCTAATCATTTTTTATTAACATTCTAAATTCTCATAATTGCACTCCATTGTCTTTAATATAATGTACAAAAGTACCTAGCAATATGGAAATTAGGTGTGTTCAATCAAACCGACCGCCACAATGCAAACCACATTGCAAATGGCAGGTTGACGATTGGATGGGTTGATATCAAGTTAAGTTTAAAAAAATCTGCATTTTTGCAATGGGGGTTGGTTTTTTTATGGACCGCAAAAATCTCACTCAACCACAATATATATATATATATATACACACGTCAATTTATATAATTAATCACCCTTGTGTAATACCTTTATTTCACAAATAATATATGCTTTGTTATTAGATCTAATATATTTGCACTTTATGGATTTATAGAATATGTGACAAATTACTAATTGATTTAAAATTTTAAAATCGATGATATTGCTGATTGCACATAGAAAGAGACTCTATTAGAGGATAAAAATTAAACTAATAAATAAACATTGATCTCTAAGCATATGTTAAATTCCACAATTATGTCATCCTTCTAATTATCCAACAAATGTTTTCATAAAGACTCTAATTATTATGAAATTTATTGTGTTCGAATAAAAAAATTGTTATTTTCTAAATATAATGTTTTTGAGTGAAGTGTGGTGTTGATTTTCTGAAAAACAAAGGGACAACAAATTAAGTTTTCTTAGGTTTTAGAAAAAGAACATGATATACATGGGAATGATAATATACAATTTATAGGATCTTAAGATAAAGACTTAAATGTAGGTTGTTAGATTATTTTTTTAATGTCTCATAACCAACAATCTAATACTAAAAATTTATAATAAAGTAAGTTTTGTTCGAAAGGCTTGTTATTTTGGAGTTATGTATTAGTTTGATATTTTAGCATTGTGCGAATTTAGATAACAACACACTTATGATTAGACTTGCATATGTTGTGAAAATATTTTGGATTAGTTCTTTTGTTTATTATTGTACGAGTCGGATTTATTAGTTTTGTGATAATATTTTTTCAAGCTATATTTTACATTCTTCGATTGTGTTTTAATGCGCAAAATCTATCAAATGTAATCATCGATGGAAGTATAGTCATATAATATAAATTTTAAATAATACACATGTAATTTAACACTATACGAACAACCTAAGTAAAAGGAAAAGAAAAAAAAGGAGTATCAAACCGTAAAAACTATCCCAACACGCCCAAATTCAAATGAACCGCAGTTTCAATGTTTGTCGGGTCAAGCCGGGGTTAAGGACTTCAAAACCTCAAAACATCAAGTCGGGCCAAAAAAATAGAAAAATCCTCCCAACCTGCACCCCGTACCCCCCTAATGGAAAACAAAGTTATCAATTATAAATGACAATTATCACACATTTTTAAAGCTTTCACCTTTTCTAGATAGCCTTTTTTTTCCATTTAGATTTTCTCCATTTTGCTAATAGTAAAAAAATCAACTGAAACGAATTAAATAATTTACATTATACCAAATTAACATGTATCTAGAAAAAGTCTTGATTTGAAATATAAGCATGATTTTTTTAAAGAACGAAATGTAAGCATGGTAATCATGCTTGGCAATACAATTTTCATGGTGTGAATGAAAAGTAAGGGGGAAATAAATAAAAAAAATGTGAAAGTAGAGAAAAATAGCAAAAAGACAGAAAAAAAGAAGTAAAAGTCAATAAGTATTTGTGGAAATCAGATTTATTTTGAATAAATTAGGAGGCTAATGTTACGTTTAATTATTCTGGGAAGTGTTTGAGACATAGTCAATAAAAAGTTTAGGGGCCAAAATGTAATTTACCCTTAAGAAGATTCAAGGATACCAAAATAAATAAAAAAATAAATTAACAATACCTTATATAAATTACTAAGTTTGGTCAATATATAATATAGGGTAAAAAGCATTTCCGGCCGAACTTATATATGTCACTGAGAGCACTTTGTCCCCAACTTAGATGTTTTGGCACTCGACTCAACTCCCCAACTCATGTAAAATGTGACACTTCAGTCTATTTGATCGTCGCCAGCGGAATCTTTTGAAAATGTGAAAAATAAATTTTTAAGTGATAACAAAAAATAACGTTGTAGATATTGATTAGTCTAATTTGATATTTTATATATTTATTTTCAATAATCTTATAGAAATGATTTAAATCTTCTAAGCTTTCAATTATATACAGTAATTTTAATTTTGATACATATGATTAGAAGATTGAGACTGACATCATTCTATGTAGATGATTTATGAGTAGTTAACAAAATGCAAAGAAAATAAAATAATTTGCTTATTTAGTTAAGAAAGAACCATTTTCAATTATGTATTTTTATTGTTGAAAATTTGAAACTTATCGAACATATATCTTCAAATTAAAATATTGATTTCCTAATTAAATACATAGCTGATTAAAAATATGTATTCTTCCATAATTACGTTGAATTTGTAAGAATATACCTAACTTCAATTTTGTTTTGTAACTTGTGGCGCGCAAAAAACAAATAAATGTTGATATAGAATTTCTACTCTATTCCTTGAAACTCCTGAAACTCGCTTATAAATTTATTTTTCAAAAATAATGTTCATAATGGGTATGATAAAATGAGTTCAAAGTTGAACACCTCCAAACAAAGGAAAGTTTTTGTACATGCTCGGTTTTATAGAACGTAACCAATAATTACAAGACCAATGTAATAAGGGAAATTTGAGTCCTTTTCTGATGTGGTCACATCCAAATGTATTTCATAAAATAAGTGATCAATCAAATAGTGAATGTAATAAACTATATGTATAACGTTTTCGAATTGACTACATATATGACCTTATTAACGAGATATTTACTAATTATAAAAAAAAATCAAGTATTATTGACTTACAACTGTCAAGGGTGGTGGTCACTGGTTTCAACCTTACTCCCAAGTGGTTTGGTATTGTCGAGATCATGAGTTCGAATCTTAATTGGAGCAGCCGGCTTTTGGAATTATACTTGCCCTTGGTGGTGCTATTCTGACGGGGCCAGTGCTTGCGCTGGTTGTTCAGTTAGTTTGATATGTTCGCTGGTGAATACGAGAGCCAGAACATTGAGTAGCGAGGGATGCTTTGATCACCAGCCTCCCTTGTTGTTTTATCAAAAAAAAGTATCAATGACTTACTTCTGTAATATAGTACTTGTGAATTTTAGAATTTTATTATTACTGAAAAATCATAGTACTTGTTTGAAACTTACGCACCCCACGCACGCTATCCCACCAATCATTTTATTATTGGATTTCGGTCAACATTTCGGTGGATATTCTGCAAAGTAGCTTGATATTATTTTTCAAATTTCGAAAAATTTCTAGTTTCGATGAGAAGTTTGGAAAATTTTGGGTTTCGATCGAAATTTCGATAGATATTCTGCAAAAGTGGATTGAAAGTGAGATTTCGCTTCAGGACTCCCGAAAATTTGAAATTTCGATCGAAATTCCTAAATATCGAGTAAAATTTAAATAAGTGGAAGCTGATACTATTAGGCTAACAAATATTGGGTAACCGAAAATAAGATATAAATAAGTGTTTATTCTTTGTTATATAATTTTGGTTGTTTTTCTGCATAGAAAAGAATTAGGGCAAAATAGGAAATTCAAATCATTCAATGAATACTAATATATGCAGCAAGATCATTTTATTAGATCAGTTGTTGTGTTTCCAATTGGAAATAAATGAAAATATGAAGACGACCTGCATTGGGTCGTCTTCTACATAATTAAAAATAAAGGAAAATCTACTTTTCGTTATAAAAAAATAAAAAGCATGAAGACGGCATCATGAATGCTGCCTTGTGTTTAGAAGGAAAATCTATTTTCCTTAATAAAAAAAATAAAAAAGGTATGAAAATGGCATCACGTATGCCGTCTCGTGTTATTCTTATACTCCCTACAAAGCAATATTATTTTGAGATTTTTTATTTTATTTTGTATTATTTAAATAAAAAAACCCAAAATGTTGGAAGTTTTAATTTTACGCATAATTTATTTTCTTAAATATTTTGTAGTAATTTGGTGGGCTTTTTAACAAAATAATATAACATAATAATAAAATTCTCAAAATAATACTATTTTAAATTTATCCTGAAAATAATACAAGACGACAGTCGACATATGGCATGTCATCTTCAAATTTGTTTATTTTTTTAATTTAAAAAAGTTGAAGACGACTTCATTGAAGTCGTTTTCTACTTTGTAATTATTTTTTTTAAAATTTAAGTAGAACCAAGTCATCTTCTACTCATTAATGTGCTTTTTTTTTTTTTTTAACATTTGTAATATTGAGTAAACAAAATTTGTTTGATATACAATAGACGTATAAGATGGATATGTTTGCCTATTAATTCATTAACATAATCAGGCACCTATATTTATATCTAAGTGAGAATTAGTTTTTACATAATTATGTAAATATTAATTTCATCCATTTTAATTAAAGTTGAAAGCCAAATTAAACCACTTAATACTCGACTCAAGATCATTCGTTAAAAAGTCGTTTGAGCTCGGCTCAGTGGCAAATAATACAAAACTTGAGCAACTTTTTATGTTCGATAAATTTTGAAACTAGGCTCGATTAGCATCCCTCAATGGGTCTATTTGTAAGGTTTACAGTGGTGTAATTGTAAGAATCCTTTAACATAAGGGGGGCTTTATGTAATTTCAAAAAAATCAGGTATTTTTCAGTAATTAGGACTGAAATGAGGGGTGTGCATGTAATTTTCTCTAAAATTAGGGCATTAAATCAGTTGAGTCAAACCAGACAAGTCATTGTTCAAGTTTGTTTGAATTATAATCGAGCTTCAAAATTTATATTTGAGTTTGGTTTCATTGTTATAGAGTCGATCTCAAACAAATTTTAATCAAGCCGAACACGAGTTAAGCTTGAGTAACTTGATCTTTTTACACATATTTAATTATTTTTTGCTAATCGAGCCAAGCTCTAACCAAGTTTCGAAACTTATCGAGCACAAAAAGTTGCTCAAGTTTTGTTTTCTATGCCACCAAACCGAGTTTAAACGAGCTTTTAGCAATTGATCTCAAGTCGAGTATGATGTAGTTTGATTCATCTTTCAACTCTAGTTAAAACTGATGAAATTAAAATTTGTATAAATAAATAAAAACTACTCTTAGAATTTGCATGAAATTTGTATAAAATTTGATACAAATATAGGTATTTAATTTGATGATGGTGATTAAATATTATTGGTCAGAAATTACTAGGGTTGATACGGTAATGGCATTATCACGTCAATTTTTTCTCTCCCCATCTCTCTCTAAACCCTAATCTTCTTTTTTTCTCCACCGACGATGGCTTGGTGAAGCAGTCGTCCACTTCACCACTGTTACTACCATCGTCGGCGGGTTGGGTTGGAGCACCCTTTTTCAAGTTGTACATCACATCTTCAAATCTGACGAGATGAAGACGGGTGATACATAAGTTTTTATATAGCGTTTTAAATTTTTTGTTTAGTATTTTATTTTCTCTTACGTATGAGAATTTGTTTTCTCTCTCGAATGAGAGTTTCGTCTATTCTTGAATAGGAGTTACACAAGAATTTTGTGAGTTCTTAAGATTTTTTTATCTTCAAGAAACTTGATAATTGGTGTTTCAGATGTTCTTACTACATCGTTTGAGTCGATATGAATAGTATTGTTCCAGGCGTTGCAAACTTTCGATTGAATAATATATAAAACCGTTTTTTCTTTAAAAAAAATGATGGTTATTAAATGAATAGGCAAACATATCAATTTTGTGTGTCTATTAGATCCTTAAATAAATTTTGTTTGCTCAACAATTATTCCAACCATATGGCAGACTAAATTGAGAAAATAAACAATAATAAGTGGAAGTACTTAAATATTTTTTAAAAAAAATACAAAGTAGAAAACGGCTTCAATGAAGCAATCAAAGCCGTCTTCTACTTTTTTAATTTAAAAATAATAATAAACAATGTGAAGATTACATGTAGTATGTCATTTTCAAATTTGAAGACGACATTACTGGGTGTCGTCTTCAAATTTGAAGACGACATACCGGGTGTTGAAGTGTCGTCTTGTGTTATTTTTGGAATAAGTTTAAAACTGTATTATTTTGGAAATTTTTATATTATTTGTTAAAAACCCGTAATTTGGTTATATGAAATATGTCAAGAATATCAAATATTAACAATTTATAATTTTTTTTGGATCAAAAGACGACATTAAAAGAAATTACACATTGGAGATTCCTCCTCAATTAAAATTTCTTCAATTTCCACTGGTGGAGAGTCCCAAATTTTACCCATACATGACGTTGAATGCCCCATCTTTACCATCGCGTCCGCAAACGAATTTCGTTCCCTAAGAATGTGAACAAAGTTGCACGTCCAAGACATGCTCAAAACCTCTCTACAATCTTGTATCAAACAACCCATGCTCACAATTAACTAATAACTATTCGTACTACTGAGAAAATAGAGAAAGATTTATACGTTGGTAGGAGTGAAACCCAAGATCTCTAATATCTTGGGCCTCAATTTAGCTAATAAATTTATGTTTCATCGACAACTTTATTTATATATTATGCATCACTTATTATGTTGTCATAACAGTGTTATATTTGAGATCTGACAATTCAAATTTTTTGTTGAAGATTATGCGTCATGCAGATTCATTTTCACACAAAAACAAGACTGGGAATAAAAGCTGAGAATAAAAACATATACGAAGTTTTTATTAGAAAGCAGCCACCAAACAAAACTTTAGAACGTTCATTGAGTTCTCTCAAAGATGGACGAGGTTCAATGAAAATTTGTGTAGCTCGTGTTATCATGTAACCAGCACAAGAAACCTTGTAGAAACTTCCCTTTGGCATTACTCTATTGTACCACAAAAGTTTCAAACTCAAAATACTAGTTAAAATTTGTCATTTCACTATCCCACTAAATATAAAACTATAAGACAATACCAAATTAATAATATAAAAACTTGATCAATTTATTTTCTGAAATTTCATTATTATAAAAAAAACACATCAAGTATCATTGACTTACTTCTATAATATAGTAGTTGTGAATTCTAGAATTTTATTATTATTGAAAAATCATAGTACTTGTTTGAAACTTACGCCCTCACGCACGCTATCCCACCAATCATTTTCTCCTGCACTTTTGACCTTTCTTCCCATATCTCTCTCTCTCTCTCTCTCTCTCTCTCTCTCTCTCTATATATATATATATATATATATAAACTCCTAAAACAAATTCTAAAATTCAATTTCACCCCCACTCCAATCTCTTTCTTGATCAAGCTCTCTCCATACATATCTATATACCATACCAATAATTTCTGCAGTGAAAATCACACAAATGTTCATCATTTTGTACTAATCCCTCCACAATTCAAACAATAATAATAAAAAAACCCCTATAATATGGATCAATCACGCTACTCTTCATCATCCTCATCCGACAGCTCCCAGTTTTCATCTTTAAATTCATCGCCGGCTAACAGTTCAACGGTCGTTCTTTCAATAGAATGCTTAAAGGGCAGCTCAAAAGCCGACGAATGGACCGGCGACATGCTCCAAACCGGCGACATAGTTGAGGAGCTAAGAATCGGTAACATGACCGTTAAATCGCCGTTCAAGAACGGCAAATCGGGCGTCCAGAAAACCCTTCACAACTCGTTTAAGCAGAAACAGACGTCGATCCGGGTCCGGGTCAGGCGGGGCTCCGACGAGTTCGCCGAGTTGCAGGCGTGTATCGTGCCCGGCGACCAGTTCGTGGGTCGGAAGCAGTACGTGTTGCGGGCCATCGATGACCCGAATTACGCCGTCGGGTTTATTGATCGGACGGAGGGCGAATGCTTGAATTTGCAAGGTATGAACAAATTAAAATATCTTCTTAAGGTTGACTTTTGGGTTTATTTGGTTTGATTTTGAGCAGACTTTGTTTGAATGTGAACAAGAATGCAACTTTGCATGTTAGAATAGAAATCGTGTTTCTAGTTGGGTTTGTTTGTCTGTTTGGTGGGATGGCATTATTTTGGAAATTAATGATTATAAATTAAGACTCAAATTAACTCATAATTACATGCAATTTTAAGTCAAGCCGCCTCCTTTTTGTTTCCATTTGCTTTACTAGTGTGATTATTTTTGCCGTTTTACATTAGAATGGGAGCCGAGCCGACTACGCCTAGGTTGTTTAGTGGTGCCGGTCTTTTTCTATTTTCACAGTAGTTGCTAGCTGGTTGTAATGGTTGTCAGTTAATTGTAAATTGTTAGATTTGATATTCGTGATTATATGTCATGTATCCGTTTCACTCAACAAATAAATACATTAGAACGGGAGAAATTAAATTATGGTGTGATACTTCACAAATGAATAAAATTCGTAAAAGAATTCTTGCTAAATTTATTTAATTATACTTTAATTAGCAATTGTTCCTTTTAATTGTTTTTGAAATAGATTATCAATTTCTAGATTAACATTAATAATTAAAGAACTTATATGAATTAAGTTTTACTCATTAATTGAATGCACAAAATATAACTTCAGATGAGCGCATTCTAATTTGAAACTAAATATGTTCATGCTACATTTACATTGCTGTTAATAGCATAGGCATTATTAAATAATATTGGATTAACTAAATTAAGTCAAATGGTATATTTTTGTGTTGGCATCTTCTAGAATCTTTGCTAGATCTACTGTCCCAGTCTTTTATTAATGTTTGTTTACCTCACTTGAGGGGCATGTGTGTATATTATATATATATATATATATATTGAAAAGCCAACCATAAGGTTGATAGTGCTGTCGCATAATTTGAAAAAAATGAAAAGGTAGTCAAATATGTGCATATTGTGCTATTCAACATGTTTGGTTTAGTATAGTAATTTTCTCATTAATGGTGGATGTCACTTTCTTTTAAGGCCATTCCCATTTATTATAAGTCCATTCATTACTTATTATACAACACATTATTTCTTCCTCCCTCTTATAACACCATAATATTCCTAATAAAGTCCGATTCAACGTATGTTTCTTGTTCCAAATTGAAAAAAAAATAAGATGAGAGAAAATAAAATAATAAAATAATTACAGGATAATTGTGTTTTCGTCATTTCAAATGATGTAACTTTATGCTTTCGCGTTGATCATATATATTTACTGATAAACCGACCATTGTCTCTAGCTTCAAGGACCTCAAGGATGGTGAATGCACTAGAGAGAACTCCACTTCAGGACGGTTACGTCGCGTATCCATGGGAGAGGAGGATGCACGAAATGCTATCGATCCCCAATTCAAGCAGCTTTTACTCCATCCTCTTCTTGCCTAAAGCCTCCGACAAAGTTGGTTCCCGGTACAACGACCTTGAGGACACCCTTGCACGGGCACACGCTTGGATTAACGCTTCTCAGGCATCCGGGACTCCTATTGTCTTCATGAACATTCAGACAGAATCTCTTCTTACCAAGGTTAATTACTAATTATCTCTCAATAAAACATTTCAACTATTGCTCGAGTATTTCACTACTACATAATTCCAGTTACTATATATTGTGGTTCAGATATCTGGAGATATGGCTTCTTCGACAGTTAATGCTGGATCACTGTCGGACTTGTCAAATCTTGCAAACATAAGCCTATATGGTTTCGAGGACTACCACGGGGTAGACATTGGCGTAGTGAGAGCGGTTCGTATGTGGTTTTCCCCTCTTGCAGGGGAGATTCCAATTGAGATCAAAATCAAAGACACCGACACGAAGCTCGGCTTCGCCATCAGCAGAACAGAAGAGGTACTATATCAAAATCCTTAGTATAAAACTGCAGGAAGGATCAAACCAGATAAATAACATCGAGAAGCATCACAAAATTCTAATCCATTATCATTTTCCAAACCTCTCTTGAACAGGGATTCATTTACATATCATCAGTAATCGAAGGCGACGAAGACGCACCCTCTGCTCGATCCGGACTAAGCAATCTGTACAAGCAGGCATCAATAACCTCCAGGCTCCTGGTAGTCTCCAGAATATCAAACCAAAAAGTACTTCCCTGGATGGTTTCTCCAACAGGAGCCATCCGCTGCTTCGACACCGTTTCAGTCAGCCAGAAGCTCTCCCTTCACCGCCACACCAGGGTTCCGATACTCTTCCACGTGTTCTTATGGGACAGAAATGCAAATTTTGCGAATGTAGGCAGCATAAGGGCCCGAGCTATGTCCATCGACACGCCATCCTTGCCAACGGAGGTGCATTTGACGCGCCCAGTGAATGAAAATCAGGTGATGCCGATAGCATCGGAAGAAGGGTTTACGGATGAGGGAAGAGTGAATGATGGAGCAGATATTATGTTGCGAAGGGATACTGCTGGAGAGTTTTCGTTCAGGTTGCATGATTTTGCTCTGAAAAATAATTGGGTTTGACAATTTTGATTGATCTTGGTTCTGGTTTGTCTTTGATTTTTTATATGTATATACATATAAGACTGTTGTATGTTCGTGCATGTATCACTTTTTTATTTTTTATTTTTGAGCTTGCGTTGTTAGCACTAATTAAGGGATAATCTTCATGTAACCGGTTTGGTCATTATAGTAGAATGCGTCTTAATTTTCAACATCAAACTATTTCATTTATATCAATGAAATACTATATAATTCCTTATGTCCATAAGCATAATTATTGTACTTAGTAGACTTAAATATGATAAAAACCAAACAAAAAATTCTAAACTGAGAGATGGTTAAATCAGCTAAATTAACAACCAAAACAAAAAACTTCCAGAATCCAAGTAAAGCTAATTAAGTCAAATGAATCAAAATAGTACATTTGTGCAGAAAAACTAAGAAATTTATTGAATGAAAAAGAGAATTCTATGTGCTGTAAATTGAAACAGATAATAATATCTAAAGTCTAAAACTACTAAAACTATACTGAAAAAAGACTAGATAATTTCTAAACTTGATTAATGTTGGATCTAGTCATCCCAATGGAGCCGGCTTTGTTCACAGGATCATCGGGATCGTTGATCATATACATCCTCCAGTACCAATGCTCCCTCCACACTTGTGTAATTTCTTCTATTGGTATATTCTTAGTCTCCGGCATGAAAGAGTAGCAGTAGACCATCATCACCACTACGAGACATGCAAAGAATATAGATAGCCAACACTTCATGGCGCATAGCATCGTGAGAAAACACTGCCCAATAATGAAGGTTGCGAGCACGTTGACAGCCACCGTCAAGCTTTGAGCGGCTGAACGAACCTCGAGAGGAAATATCTCGCTAGGGTAAAGCCACCACGACGATGGCGAACCACAAGGGTATATCGGTCACGTTTCCAGAAAGCCCGAACCTTGACCCGATCAAAGCGGATATTGCAATCTGAAAGATAAGCATCTGGACGCCACCTTCGAGGAAAAGAGACCTTCTGCCCCATCAATCTGAGCCATAAATAGAAACGCCGGTGGCAAAGATGTCGATGACGGCAGATATGAAAGAAGCATTGCTTCCGAAGCTGATGCTTTTGAAGAGCACCGTGTTAGATTATATAATGTTTTTTCATATCTTAATTTCTAGTATTTATGTTAATTCAGGTTTCCTTATGTTTTCTTGTATTTATCTTTTCCTTGTTTATAGATAGGGTTTCTTGTTTATCAAGTACATGTAACTCTATAAATATGTTACTCAGTAATCAAGTTCTCTACGGGGTTTTCTCTAATCTAACATGGTATCAGAACCATGGGTTCGAGCCATGGTCTCTCGATCTCTCGCTTCTGCCGCCATTCTCAAGTCGCCGTCCTCATTCCCGTTCGGCGCCCCTTATCTAGTTTAGTGTTTCTTTATCAAATATTTTTTTTCTTTCTTACTCCTATGGCCATCGCCGTCTTCTCTCTTTGGCCGCAGGCCGCCGCTGCCTTTAGTTTTGTTAGTTGCTGCCGCTTGCCCTCGAAAAATGAGGACTTGGAGCCGCCGCCTTTTCATTTTATGCCGCTGCCTTTTCTCTTTAGCCGTGAGTCGCCGCCTTTAGCTTTGTTAGTTGTCACTGCTTACCCTTGGAAAACAAGGATTTGGAGTCGCCGCCTCTTAAGACCACTGCCACCTTTTATCTTTGTCGCCGCCTTCTTCTCAAATTCTCTATGACCGGATTTCTTTGGTCCAGTCTCAACGTTCAAGACTCTCACATTTCGACTGCGGGGGAGTGTTAGATTATATAATATCTTTTCATATCTTTCTAGTATTTCTGTTAATTTAGGTATCCTTATGTTTCTTTGTATTTATTTTTTCCTTGTTTATAGTTAGAGTTTCTTGTTTACCAAGTACATGTAACTCTATAAATATGTTATTCAGTAATACAAATTCTCTATAGAATTTTCTCTAATCTAACACACCGGCGCGTTTGATGCCTTTGAATTGCTGGAAGAAAGGGATGGGAATGTACATCACTAATTGAGGCCTATATATAACACTTTCTTCTCATCAGATTACTCCATTGATTCTTCACAAGCCGTACTTCATTCCTCGCCGCCGCCAACATGTCCTAGAATTCTACATCGACGTTTTCGACACCATGAATGTGCTTCAGCACGGCTTTCGCTTCCTCCTCCATTCCTCTTTCCACTAGGGAATTCGGTGTGTTTGATAGAAAAAACGGTGCAGTCCTCCTCTTTCAGATTCGTCATCATGAGTCACAAGGATTGGGCGGGTACGATTTTAATTTTTCCTGGTCAAATTTGCCCTGCCTGAATAAGTTAATTTTTGCCCGCGTTTGACCAAGGGTGCAAAACGCCAACATGATTGTAATTCGAAGGTGGAGACCACCATTTTCCCAATTCCAGGGTGGAGACCGCCAAACTAACCCATTTTTACGGTGCAACCTGCAAATTGCTCATTAATTGTAATATGGGTTTGGATTAATTATTTTTTTATTAAAAATTATCTGAAAGCTAGGATGCACGGGTGCGGATAAGAGGATGTGGATATAACACGATACGAATATGGTGACATGGATTTAAAAAATTTTAAGATACAACACGGCAGAGATATGACTAATATAAAATTATATATATATATATATAATTTTAATTATATTTAATTATTTATTTACTAAATAACACACAAAAGTGAATACATAATGAATTGCCTACTACTAGAAACTAGTTAATTTTATTTTCCTCCTCTCTCTATTTTTCCTTCTCTTATGAATTTTATCAAACACTTGGAGAAAGAGTAAGTTTATATATGTTTCAAGCATAATTTCTATAATTAAACAACGAAATAATCATTAAATTTACCTGCTAGAGCAACAAGTTAATGAATAAGCTAGAAAATTCAAACTCCCAAAACCTTAGGTGTGCTAGAACAATGGTAGAAGTAGCAATCTACAAACCCAACAACGCAAAAACTTTAGGGTTAAACCAAACGGGGTATAATGATTATGAAAATAGTGATTTATTAGTTTAAGAGAGTGCTTGGCTAACCTTATAAGTTCTTACAAAGTGTTTGGTAAATTTTTTAATGAAATAATTTATAAGTTTTTAAAATAAGATGTTAGGAGATGATAAGCTCTTAAAAAATAAGTAAGGAAACACAGTTTATCTTTTAAGATCTTATAAGCTGAAGAGCTTATAAATTCTCAAAAACATCTTATAAGCACTTTAAAATAAATTTAGAAAGTTGAGGGAAAATCGTAAGTGTGACTGTTACTAACGGCCTTGTACGAATCACGTGCGTGGCTCGGCTTACGGTAGATTAAATGTGTACTCGTGCACACTTACGGGACCAAAAATGCAATTGTCCCCAAAGTTGAAGTTGAAATGTGAGAGTTGGAGAACAAACAAAGGAAGTGAATAAAAAAATAGGCGTTGTCGATACTCCTGTGAAAGAAAAGAAGAGAGAGAGAGAGAGATATGAGTTCTAGTTTTAGATTTTTTGAGTTCTAAGCATTTTAACCACTAAAGTTTTGAAAATATGAAAAAGAACCCCGCCCTGTCCGATGCAGTGTCTTAATTTTCTTTTTATTTTTAAGAGAAAATTACTAAAAAACCCTTAAAATAAACTTTTATAACCAAAAAATCCATGATAATATTTGTCAATCCAAAAAACCCACTTCATCAACTTTTCATTCCAAAAAACCCAATATTTAGGGTTAACAAATTTATGGACTTAATTGTCCTTAGTCTTCTAGATTAAAAATTAATCAATTTTAGTTGTGCAATAAAATTTATTTATTTAAAAATTTTACATTGAGAATTGATACTAATTATGATTTTATTTTTAAATTTTTAGATTTTTTAATCTTTTTAAAGAATTTAAAACATATATTTATAGATAATTTCCATATTAAAATTAAAATACATTATATACAAATATTTAAAAATTTTAATATTACAAAATAAAATCCGTATTTTATGATTCATCAATTTGAAATAGTTAAAACAAAACGATACAATAAGAAAAACTAATTGATCAATTATTAACTCAATAAATGAAGGGGCAGTTTAGTCCAAAAGTTGTTAATCCTCACATTTGGGGTTTTTGGAATGAAAAGTTTGTAGAATGGATTTTTGAGATTGAAAAATATTTTCATAGGTTTTTTGGATATGAAAACTATTTTAGGGGGTTTTGAGTAATTTTCCCTATTTTTAATTATGGGCACGCTAGGTGGCGTGTCCGACACATATTCACCGCGGGTCCATGTCCCCCATATCTAGCATTGGATCGGGTTATTTTAGAAATATCCGTGCATTCTAATCTGAAAGTGACTTATATATCATTTTCTATAAGCATATGATAATTAAACCATCAATTTAAATAGCAGAACATAAATGAAATATATTTTGTTTGGCACCCTACGTCCTTTCAAATCATAATATATGGTTCATTTGCCGTCAAACACATAGATTTGTTCCGATAAAACCTTTTTAATGATCGAGAGGACCACTTAATCATGGATAAATAAGATCATTTTCTCTCATTTTTACTAAAATAGTGAAAAATAATATTCATGAAAATTGACTATCGTTTAGGTTGTGTTTGCTTTTGTTTTCAAACCAATTTTGGCCAAAAATTTTGGTCAAAACTTGTTTGCTTTATGTTTTTTTGACCAAAAAGGGTTTTTTTGGTAAAAAAAAATTGTCAGTTATTGTCTCCCTATTTGTCTTTACTTTAGGGGTGGCTACTAATTATATCAATTACAATATAATCACTTAAAACTTATATTATATTATATTTTTCAATCATTAACTAATTATAAACACAACTTTTCAGACAAAAACTTACATGATTCAACTGCTACAGTAACTTTTGTCTCTTCTGAATATAAAATCAAACACATTTTCATCAAAATACACAACTTCCAATAAATCTTTTCACCAAAAAAAAAAAACTCCAAAACAAAAGCACAAACACAGCCTTAATTTTTGGTCGAAGATGAGTAAAAACAAGTTTTTAGGCTCTAATTGGATGGCTACCTCTCCTTTAAAAAAAAATTTTTTTAGAAATTTTTTTCTCTAAAAATATATTTGTTTGGCATATCATGATATTTTCTTTAAGAAAAATATCTCAAAATTATAGGTAATTTTGAAGAAATTCTTGCAAAAAAGGAGATAAAATAATCTTTTACTATTTATGATTTGACAGTTTATCCATCGATTAAAAAGGGTTTTTTCGGCTATCTCCGAACACCAAGAGTCAAATTAATCACATATTCTAATACAAAATAACGCAACATGCAAAATAAGATCCACTTTACCTATTTTTTGATGTCTAAATCGATGAGTTAGAGTAGATATATTTATGAAAAATTATATTTAAACACCAATCCAAACAAATTTCTCACAACATAAAACATATCACATCAACCATAATCATTACATATTTTTCTCTAAAAAATACTCATCCAAACACACTTTTAACACTATATTTCTTATCTCCAAAAATATTTTTTTCTCACTTTTGTCATGAAAAAAATTTCTCCCAAATAGAAATGTCATCCAATTAGGGCTTAGTTTTTATTTTTGCATTCTTCTCGAGCAGTGTAAATTTGATTGGTTTAAATAGCACAATATCAACGGTCCTCCTAATTCTCCAACCGAAATGCACATCCTCGTCCTCCTATTGGCTGGCCAGCACATAGTGCGGATGGCAATCCTTACCGTATCCCTCAACTTAATACTACCCCTTGATTTTAAATCTCATCCAACGGCCCCTGTTTCCCAAAAATTCAAATCCCCCCAAATATCCAATTCCTCCCGCTTTCTATATTTTCGCTCAATCCCTAATTCACAATCCTATAAATTCTCCCACAAATCTTCATCTCCACATCTCAATCACACATATCGTAACAAAAAACACAAATCCAATTATTATCATCATTTAGCACAAACTAATCACTCGATCAATGGCACGCACAAAACAAACGGCAAGAAAATCCACCGGAGGTAAGGCGCCGCGGAAGCAGCTGGCGACAAAGGCGGCGAGGAAGTCTGCTCCGGCCACAGGAGGGGTGAAAAAGCCCCACCGCTTCCGCCCTGGAACGGTGGCGTTGAGGGAGATCAGGAAGTATCAGAAGAGCACTGAGTTGTTGATTAGGAAGCTGCCGTTCCAGAGACTTGTGAGAGAGATTGCTCAGGATTTCAAAACAGATCTTCGATTCCAGAGCTCCGCCGTTGCTGCGCTGCAGGAGGCGGCGGAGGCTTATCTGGTTGGTTTGTTTGAGGACACTAATCTTTGTGCTATTCATGCTAAGAGGGTTACGATTATGCCTAAGGATATTCAGTTGGCTAGGAGGATTAGGGGTGAGAGGGCTTAGATTGATTTAGTGTTTGGAATGAAGTATCCTTGTTCAGCACTTTGATTTTTCGGTTTAGTTTAGAAATGTATTATGAACACGGACCCGAAAATGGAATATATGATATTGTTGGTTTTGTTCTGGTTTAAAGGATGTTAAGATGTAAACATATGTGTCTCTTCTGACTGATTATTAGAAGATATTAAGAGTTAATATTATGTGGTATGGATTGTTATGATATCAAACAGACTTCACTGTTTGTCCAATTCTAGAGCTAGACATGAATATCCATTAACAGAAGAGTGAGGTATTTGGTGGTTAATACTTAATAGCTTATCAATTTTTGAATTAGGTATACAGAGTTGTGTATTTTATAATGTTTACTAAAACCAAGAAAGCTTGATTCTTTGTTTTCAAGACAAATGGCTTCGTAAGGTGGGTAATTATTCAGACAATTATTCTTCAAGATAGAATGATCTAATTATCAAGAAAGAGTTGTACATAGATACATTCTTGATAATACTTGTTGAAAAATGGTTCATTTCAAAGTTGAGCAATATCCCACATTGGAAATTGGTTGTAAAGAGTGGTCTCTTTACACTATAAAAAGAGACCATCTATTTACATTAGAAAACATCCCAAATTGTCTAAGTCTTTTAGCAATTTCTTCTTTCTTCCTCTATAGTTTGTAATAGTTTCACTTTAGTCCTTTAGTGAAATATTTTGGTGGGGTCCGAGGACGTAGGCTAAATTAGCCGAACCTCGTTAAATTTGGTGTTCTTTATTTTGTGCTATTCTTCAAGTAGCCATTGTTAGTTATAGTTGTAGTGTTATATTGTGCTATTAA
Organism: Buddleja alternifolia; assembly: GCA_019426215.1. Lineage (NCBI taxonomy): Eukaryota > Viridiplantae > Streptophyta > Magnoliopsida > Lamiales > Scrophulariaceae > Buddleja > Buddleja alternifolia. The sequence continues at coordinate 53,404,203 of CM033391.1, forward strand.
ATTCGTCTAGTTAATTCTGTCGAGGAGGTTGGGTTTTAAGCGCGACCGTTGTGACGCCTCCAATCTTTCCTGGGAATTAAATCTAGTGTGGTTTTCTAGTACAATATTTCCCTCGCTATTTCTATATTTGGTGGAATATGACTCTGAGTTCTACAACAAGTGGTATCAGAGCTCGGGTATTCTGAGTATGCTCTGTGGTCGCAGTTTAATCTGATCTTCCACATCAGAAAAGTTTTCTCGGGCTATTTGGCTTTCGCATTTGGAGGGCTCTTGAAGAATAATTTGTAACCAAAAATGGAAGACACCTCAAAAGCATCGTCGTCGTCCATTTGGGCGAGAACCACTGTGGCGAATACGCGATTGGCAGTGCAGTCTTTTGATGGCACAGGCCATTTTGGTATGTGGCAAAGCGAAGTTGTAGACGCACTCTTTCAACAAGGTCTATACTTAGCTATTGAAGAGAAGAAACCAAATGATATAGAGGAAAAAGATTGGAGTATGATGAATCGGTTGGCATGTGGAACAATTCGTTCGTGTCTATCCAGAGAGCAGAGATATGCGTTTTCGAAAGAAAACTCGGCATATAAATTGTGGATGGCACTGGAGGAGAAGTTTCTGAAGAAAAGTTGTCAGAATAAGCTCCATTTGAAGAAGCGGCTCTTTCGCTTCACATTTGTTTCGGGTTCCACTATGAATAGTCACATTACCAGTTTTAATCAACTGGTTACCGATTTGATCAATTTGGATGAGACTTTTAAAGACGAGGATTTGGCTCTGATGTTGCTGGGATCCCTTCCTGAGGAGTTTGAGTTTCTTGAAACCACTCTACTTCACGGGAAGGCTGCTGTATCTCTTAGCGAAGTTTGTGCTGCCCTATACAGTTATGAACTGAGAAAGAAGGACAAGCAAGTTAGTTCAGGCGGAGATGCAGAGGTTTTGTTCGTCAGAGGTCGTTCACAAAACAAAAACAAAGGAAAGAAAGGGAGATCCAAGTCCAGGCATAAACTAAGCAAAGACGAGTGTGCCTATTGTCGAAAAACAGGACACTGGAAGAGAGATTGCCCAAAGCTGACAACTAAGGGCAATTATAAGGCCGTGGCGGAATCGAATGTAACCGCGTGTGATGATGCCGAATCGGACTTCTCATTGGCAACATCATCCAGCGGTGCTTCTGAAGTATGGATGCTGGATTCAGCATGTAGTCATCATATGACACCAAATTTGGATTGGTTCTTTGATTTCAAAGAACAAAATGACGTTGTCTTCACAGCAAATGAAGCTCCTCTTACTACACTTGGGATTGGTTCAATTCGCTTGAAGAATCATGATGGATCAATCATAACCCTAAAGGGTGTTCGGTATGCACCAGAAGTGAAGAAAAACCTTATTTCCGTTGGAACTTTAGAATCGAAAGGTTTTGAAGTAAGAGCTAAGGATGGGGTGATGAAGATCATCTCTGGTGCACTCGTGGTAATGAAGGGAATTCGGAAGAACAACAATACGTATCACTACATGGGTGGTACAGTTGTGGGTGCAGTAGCAGCAGTTACTGTTGATGATCGGAATTCAGAAGCAGTTAGGCTATGGCATATGCGCTTGGGACATGCAGATGGAAAATCCTTGAATCTCCTCATAAATCAAGGATTGTTGAAAGGAGTGAAATACTCCAAATTGGAGTTTTGTGAACATTGTGTTCGTGGGAAACAAACAAGGGTTAAATTTGGAACAGCAATCCATAATACTGAGGGTATCTTGGATTATGTTCATTCGGATGTATGGGGTCCCTCAAAAACGAGTTCTTTGGGAGGGAAACATTATTTTGTAACCTTTGTTGATGATTTTTCCCGGAGAGTTTGGGTGTATACGATGAAGACAAAGGATGAAGTGTTTGAGGTATTCCTCAAATGGAAAAAGATGGTGGAAACTCAGACTGATAAAAGGGTCAAACGTCTCCGTACAGACAATGGTGGAGAATTTAGGAGTGGTCCATTTCAAAAATTTTGTGAGGATGAAGGCATTGTCAGACACTTCACTGTTAGACATACACCACAACAGAACGGAGTGGCAGAACGCATGAATCGGACTTTGCTGGAGAAAGTTCGGTGTTTGTTATCCAATGCTGGGTTGGGTAAAGAATTTTGGGCTGAGGCTGTGACGTATGCGTGTCATCTCGTTAATCGTCTACCATCTACTGCTATTGATGGAAAAACACCATTTGAGAAATGGTTTGGAAAGCCTGCTGCTGATTATGATTCCTTACATGTGTTTGGTTCCGCTGCATATTATCATGTTAAGGAATCAAAGTTGGATCCTAGAGCAAAGAAAGCAGTGTTCATGGGGATCACCTCTGGTATAAAAGGCTATCGCCTTTGGTGTCCAGAGACAAAGAAAATAATCTTTAGCAGGGATGTCACCTTTGATGAATCTACCGTGTTGGAAAAGGTGAATGCAGAACAGCAGGATGGTACTCCCAAACAGGTGGAGTTTGAAAAGTTTGTTGTCCCAGCAGATCAAGAAACTCTTGATCATTCTCCTATGGTAGAAGGAGATTTTGAAGAAGAGGAAGTTCAACCCCAAGAACTTCCACAGCAACTTGAATCAATTGCAACTAGCAAGCCAAAGAGGATAATCAGAAAGCCTGCTCGCTTTGATGATATGGTGGCTTGTGCATCTGCAATTGCCGCTGATGATGTTCCTACCACTTATATTGAAGCAGTCAAAAGACCAGAGAAAGATAAGTGGAGGATTGCCATGAGTGAAGAAATGCAGTCCCTTCATAAGAATCAAACATGGGAACTGGCCAGTCTCCCAAAGGGAAAGAAGGCAATTGGATGCAAATGGGTATTTGCAAAGAAAGATGGATTTCCTAGCCAAGGTGATGTTCGCTACAAAGCCAGATTGGTGGCCAAAGGTTACGCTCAGAAGGAGGGCATTGATTATAATGAGGTGTTTTCTCCAGTTGTAAAACACTCCTCCATTAGAATTTTGTTGGCTTTAGTAGCACAGTTGGATTTTGAACTAGTTCAGTTGGATGTAAAAACTGCATTTTTACATGGAGACTTGGAAGAGGAAATCTATATGACTCAGCCAGAGGGATTCAAAGTTGCTGAAAATGAAAATTTGGTTTGTAAACTTAAAAAATCGTTGTACGGATTGAAGCAATCTCCGAGGCAGTGGTACAAGCGATTTGACAAGTTTATGATGGGAATTGGGTACACAAAAAGCAAATACGATCATTGTGTGTATTTGCACAAGCTACAAGATGGATCTTTCATATATCTTCTTCTGTATGTTGATGATATGTTGATTGCCTCCCCGAGTCTAATAGAAATTGAGAAGTTGAAGACTCATTTGAAAAGGGAGTTCGAGATGAAGGATCTAGGTGAGGCAAAGAAGATTCTCGGCATGGAGATTTTCAGAGATAGAAAATTGAGGAGGCTTTGTTTGACTCAGAAACAATATCTGAGTAGGATGTTGAGGCGTTTTGGCATTGATGAAAAGTCAAAACCAGTTAGTACTCCGCTTGCTCCTCATTTTAAGCTTAGCGCCGCTTTGTCACCGAAATTTGATGCAGAACGGGAATACATGTCAAAAGTACCGTATGCAAATGCTGTTGGTAGCTTGATGTATGCTATGGTGTGTACGAGGCCTGATATTTCCCAAGCAGTGGGGGTTGTGAGCAGGTATATGCATGATCCTGGAAAGGAACATTGGCAAGCTGTGAAATGGATTTTGCGATACATCCATGACACAGCTGATGTTGGTTTGATATTTGAGTGGGAACATAGTCAGTATGTAGTCGGATATTGCGATTCAGACTATGCTGGTGATTTAGATAAGCGTAGATCAACTACAGGCTACGTATTTACTCTTGCTAAAGCACCAGTCAGTTGGAAGTCTACCTTACAGTCAACGGTTGCTCTGTCTACTACGGAAGCAGAGTATATGGCAATTTCAGAGGCTGTAAAGGAAGCAATTTGGCTTCAAGGGTTGCTTGGTGAACTGGGGATTGGACAAAAGTATGTGAAAATACATTGTGATAGTCAAAGTGCTATCCATTTAGCAAAGAACCAAGTTTATCATGCAAGGACGAAGCATATTGATGTTCGGTATCACTTCATAAGAGAGATACTTGAAGAAGGTGGAGTCAGAATCGAGAAGATCCATACTACTGAGAATCCTGCTGATATGTTGACAAAAGTTGTGACTGCAATCAAGTTCAAATTTTGTTTGGACTTGATCAACATTGTCAAAGTTTGAAGATTGATTTTTGGTGACCCCGTTTGACGAGGAGATTGAAGATTTTGGAAATTCGCCAACGTGGAGATTTGTTGAAAAATGGCTCATTTCAAAGTTGAGCAATATCCCACATTGGAAATTGGTTGTAAAGAGTGGTCTCTTTACACTATAAAAAGAGACCATCTATTTACATTAGAAAACATCCTAAATTGCCTAAGTCTTTTAGCAATTTCTTCTTTCTTCCTCTATAGTTTGTAATAGTTTCACTTTAGTCCTTTAGTGAAATATTTTGGTGGGGTCCGAGGACGTAGGCTAAATTAGCCGAACCTCGTTAAATTTGGTGTTCTTTATTTTGTGCTATTCTTCAAGTAGCCATTGTTAGTTATAGTTGTAGTGTTATATTGTGCTATTAAATTCGTCTAGTTAATTCTGTCGAGGAGGTTGGGTTTTAAGCGCTACCGTTGTGACGCCTCCAATCTTTCCTGGGAATTAAATCTAGTGTGGTTTTCTAGTACAATATTTCCCTCGCTATTTCTATATTTGGTGGAATATGACTCTGAGTTCCACAACAATACTAAAGTTTAGAAAGAATGAGATGTTGAATGAATATCGAACTTTAAGAGTGAAAAAGTTTGGTTCAAAAGAAGTCAATCAAGTGACCAACAAATAAAACACACCAATTGGTTTGAATCCATCAATTTGTACGGCCAGGATTTTTGTGAAATTGCCTAGCCCTATTGATCCATCTGTTCACCAATGTGAATTTGGTGCATCCAGATCCATTTATCACCACAATTGGCATAGAATTTTTTTTTTTGTATAAAAAGAGATTTTCTATTTGCACCAAGACAAACTCGGATTTGAGCTCGAGCCAACGCCCAAGCCAAGCCACAATGCATGAGCGCATGCGGGCATTTTGAGTCTAATACTACAAAGTTGTAAGATCGCTCATGCAAAGAGTTTTGACATGCAAAGGTGTAGAAAATATTATACAGTAGAATACGTGTTTTTCTATTGGCCCAAAACCGACAGTCAAAGCCTAAGAAAAAAATAAAATTCAAAGAAGAATATCACTCAAAAATGACGAAATTTTATTAGAGTGGAGAAGAATGTAACTTGATGACCTACTACACTAACTTCACATGGCTTGATTACAAATGATTTGGGGTCACTCCAATATTTATTTATTTTGATCATCCAAGTCATTAATTATATAAAATCGAAAAGCAAGAAACAATGTTTGGAGAAGTAATCTCCACATTACACAAAACATCATCTTTAAGAGGTAAGGGAATGACACGCTAAAAGCTAACGTGCTATAATAGCAAGTGCACTAGTCGTGTGTAGTAATAAAAGTGGACGAGAAGTCCGGATTGTCGAACCACAAGGACTTGAATTCTAGTTTAAGATTTTATAACAACAAAGATCAAAAGAATAAAGGTAAAATGAGTGTGAAATGCGTAAGATAAGAACAAGGTTGAACAAATGATTTAAAACAAAATAGAAAGGGAGACTAAGGCACATGCCAGGTTCAAATTGATCAATTATACTTATAAAGATTCTAGTTGAAGGATTACGCTTATATTGTTATGGTGAGAGCTCCGAGGGTAGAGAATAACCGATGTCTCGCGTATAAACTCCTATGCTTAGATCGTGATTTCCCAAATATTCCTATCCGGAAATCTAACCACTAAACATGCATTAACGTACTAGAGTTCACTCGATTTGAATCGAACACCTTCACCCGGGAATCTTTACCTATGTCTAGGGCAATTCCTCATTAGTTACGGGTCATGATGTGAATTTCTTGCACCCTAAGTCAATTTTCTCCCGAAATATTAACCTAGGCATAAGATTTTAACATATAGTGATCAAGTATATGCAAGATAGGCAAAAACACAAATTCACATCACATAACAATATAAGAACAACCTCAACAATCATCTATTATAAGCATATATCACAATTTGGCCTTACATGGCCCTAGTCTTATGAATTTAGTTCATAATGGATAATATGAAAAACATAAATGAATTAATACACATGTTCATAGACATAATTGAAATGAAAAGCTATAAAAACTCCCTCAAAAGTGAATAATGATGGATCTTGAAGTTGAGCCTTCAATCCCCAAACTCTTTTCCTTCCTCTAGTTTTCCCCTCCAAGAGTGATGAAGAATGGTGATGAATGGTGGAGAAATCAGATTAGGGGCTGCCCCCCTCTCCTCTAAGAATCTGAAATTGATAGTGAATGATGAAGAGTATGGGTTCCCCCTCCTTTTATAGCCAAAATTCCACTAAAGTATGCATTAAGAATTCCCATTAAAGTTCCCCAATGAGAATTCCACCTAAGGTGATGCTTAAAGTTTGGCTTTTAAGATTCCAACCAGCTAAAAAATGCTGAAATTTCGGCCATTAAGAATTCCACCAAGCATAACCATGTGAAAGCTTCAACAAAACACATGCATGCTGCCATTTTCTTGCTTTCCAGCGCAGTCTTAGTATTTTCCTCATAAACGTCTCCACAGATCTCCAAATTGGAAGATTCAAGTCCCCATGTGAAGCTAACACATAGATCTACAACTTTGCAGAAGGACATTTTGTCCAATTCGGTCTCTAAGTATACCTAAATTACGGTTCAACATGGAGGTTGTTTCTGATTTGGCGCCCATAAAGTAAATCTACCAAGAAACACACTTATGACAACCCCTCAACACATGTGCTGAATTATGGCCAAAAGTGATTCTTACCCATCATATAAGGCTGGAATTTAGGCTGAAAAAGGATTAACATTCGGACTATCCATGCCTAGGCATGACTAGGAGGGCGCTGGGGCGTATCCTGGCACATGTACTTCTCTGTTCGGCGCAACAATCGTATTTCCTTCACAATTATCTCTATAGACCTCCGATTTGGATGTTTCAAGTTCTCATTTGAAGCTAAGACATACATCTAAAACTTTGTAGAAGGAAACTTTGTCTAAGTCGGTCTCGAAATGTACGGAATTATCGCTCGAATGTGGTAGGAGATGTATAAACCGCCTCGGTGTTGAAAAACATGCTTGAACTTGTTTTGTACATCGTTTTTCTTCCCTTTTCTTCATGTATTCTCATTTATTACCTGTATTCACTTAACACACATATTAAATGCAAATGTGACATGATTTAAGCAATAAGTGAATCCAAATCATAAGAATTACGGTATTAAAAACACGTAAAAACACCTCTTATCAGGGAATATGTCCCTCCCAACTCCTAACAAAACCCCACTGGCACAGATTGTGGGCAAGAGAGTTCAAATCTCTCCGAATAAAAGCAAGACGCCAGCCATGTTTAAAACCAAAAATTTTCCTAATTTCAAGAACAAGCACTTCATATTTCCAGTAGACTTCAAGGGAGGGGTCTGAGATATCTTCAATAGCCCCTAAGCAATCACTTTCCAAAACAATATTCTTGCAGGGGGATTTTTCCAACCATGAACATGCAAATTTGATCGCAAGAAGTTCTGCATCTTTTGCATCGATCGTTGAATCAAGTTTGGATGCAACAAATACCAGGCGCCCATGTTCATCACGAACTGCTACACTCACACAGCAATCTCCATCCTTAGATGCAGCATCAACATTAACACGAAGAGAAGGGAAATGATCTACAGTAGTCTCACTAGGCATCTGGGAGAGTCGGGGATATTTCCACTTTTTACTTTGGGTCTCGAAGTGCTCCTTGGTAGTAGAATAAACATGACACGACAATTTATCCACAAGTTCCAATTCTCACCATGCAGAAACCGGTTTTGATTATGCCAAATACGAACCATGAGGCTAGCAGCAAATTGCAAGAACTCCAGATACATATCATAGGAAGAGAACATAAGGTTCCTCTTATCTAAGATGAAAAGCATGAACTCGAACATATTTTTACCTTCAAACCAATCTGTCCGCAATCCCCATTTTGAATTCCACCACGCTTGCTGGGCATATGGACAATTAATGAAGATATGTTCCTCCGATTCATCGCGATCATGGCACAATAAGCATGTAGGGTCAATCTGAGGCAGAATGAGGTGTAAATGTTCTCCAGAAGGTATTGATTTCGACAAAACTCTCCACCAGAAAATTTTTAGACAATCATGCACTTTAGATTTCCAGAATTGATTCCAAATATCAGCTTCACCCCTTTTGTTAACCAAAAAACGATCGGAGTTATCAATAAGATACGAACTTGACACCGAGAACTTACCATTGTTGGAAGGGGTCCAAAGGATCCTCCGGGGTTCTATACAAGATGGAATGCGAATTTTCAAAATCTCTTTAACAATATTGGGCTGAAAAAACCTATTTAATTGGAGGGTATCACTGTCCACCAAATACCTCTCTAAGTACGATTGAGCCTCCTCAATCTCAGAACTCGAGCCTTTACTTGGAACAAAACTGGGAATGGATGGAATCCACGGATCTTCCCAAGTGCGAATCATTCCTTGAGATGAAACTGAAAAACAAAGCCCTTTTTTGATGGACCCCTTGCATGCCATGATACTTTTCCAAATTTTTGAGGAAGAACGGGGAGTTTCATTTTGATCCAAGTAATGAGATCTCCGAAGGTACTTAGACTTGAGAAGTTCAATCCAAAAAGTCGTGTCCTCACCACACATCTTCCATGCAAGCTTCGACACCAAAGCCTTATTCATATCTCGAGAACGCCGAAGCCCCAACCCGCCAAACTGTTTTGGCGAACAAATAAAGTCCCAACTCCTAAGCCTAAGATGGCGACCTTCATTCAAATCGCCCCACCAAAAATTTCGCATACATTTATTGCTAGCTACTCGATACTTTAATATTTAATCCTAATCTAGAAATATCATACAAGATATATACTTACAAAAATATCTTTTAGTCTAGAAGTGTCACTTAAAATATCTTTATCTAGAAATCTCTTTTCAGATATTTCCTTTACCTCTATAAATATCTTCTAAAAAATCACTTTATATTTTCTACAAAAGAGGCCACAACCCAAGTGCTTAATGCAGTCTTAGCAAAGTAGAGTCAAAATTGGTTTCAAATTTCAGTGCTGGATAGTTAAATTTAACTTTTTATTTATTCACATATTTCTACCTCGCATATTATTTAAGTGACTCATGTGGAACATTATTTCTCATTTTGGACATTAATACTGAGACCTTAACTATTAAATTCATTATTTTATAGTAGATTAAACTAAGCCAAAAAATTTCTAAGAACTCACTTAGATAATTGATCAAAAACTTAAGCCAAAATCTCAAATTTCATTTAACCAAAATTTGAACCGGCAATTCAACTGATAGTTGTGACTTCACCCTCTCTAACCACTGCAAAAGCTCGTTCAACAGGATTGTAACCACAAATTAGTTTATGAGTGTAGTTGTACTGTACATTACCTTAAAAAATTCAAAAATATAATGACTTTTTTAAGGAGTCCATAAGATGACAATAATATACTGACAATAGAAAGAACATGAAGAGGTTTAGCAGACGGCCGAGATCTACAAGACAATTTGGAATGAATGTGAATCTGAATCGAAATTGGGAGCTAACATTTCATACTTTATTATTCACAATTCACATGAGGAGAAAATAGTTATTAGATAAGTCTATATTGGATTCATTTTTTTATTATTATTTTGGATCGGGTCATGGATTTGTGACGCACAACCTGTCCTGATCGAATACCGGGCAGCCGGGCTAGAAATATATGAATCAAGTGTTGTTGAGGTAAACATAAAATTGGGCTAGATAATGTGTAAATCCAACCCAATTGTAGCAAACACATGCAACCTCGCTACATTTTATAAAACTTTAGCGGGACCAAATATTAAGTTTCATCCAATAATTGTTCTAACAATACAATAAGTTTGATCAAAGTTTATGGATGAAATTGCAATGACAAATGCTACTTTTTTATTAAAAAAAGGAAAAAAAAAAGAATATATTCCCGAAACATTAGTTATTCCCTCGAATTATCAAAACATCACTCACCCCCTGATTTTCAACTCAATTAGTTATTTTGTTAACACCGTTAAGTGAGTTGGAATTATCATTTTTATTTTTGCCAAGTCGAATATATTTTTTTGTAAACCCAAAAATACCCTTAATTAATGTTATTATGGTAAAAAAAAAAAAATTCCACAGATTTAATTAATGTTATTATGACTTTCCATTCCCCTATCTATTGATATTAATTTATAAAAACAATACTTGAAAAAATCAGTAAACCACATAACAGTACATAGTTCAAAATCTTCATTCACTATAAGAAAACCACCATAAGAAAAAAGAACAAACAAAAGAAAGAAGAAATTAGATTCACCAGGAAAGTCATTAGACTGAATCTATTGAATCCTGTGAGGAATATTTACTACAAAGCCACCAAAACCTGGATTTATACTAAATTTCAAGATTCCAATAAAACGTGAAAAAGTTCAAGACCAAGTTGATCAAAATCTATCAAAATCCTAATAATGGTACGAGCGAGTGAATGAAAAAGGGAAAGTTTGAATACTATAGTATTGCATCACTGTGCTACAAAAAGATAAATTTTATATAAAAGAGCATACACTTCATATCAAAACATTGCATCACTTGAACTACTTCATAAAAATCATAAAACTTCAGCGTCAAAAAAATCAAAGTGCTGTAAAATATTCACTTCAATATATCAGAATTCATTTCCAATTGTCAAAGAGCCGAAAAACCCACCAAAATTTTGTCTCTAATACTTTAAGATTATCAGTCAATCCAAGCAATGATCGAATTTCAAAAGTTAATGAAAAATAATTTGTGATTTTCGTAAGAGATTGAAGAAAAAAGGGGGGAGTGGGGGAAGGGGGACGTTTGCAGAAATGGGCTCATTTTGCACGCCATGGAAAGTTTTAAGCCTCTCATAATTGTTCTCCTTTTTTCCCCACTGTAAAATGACAAAAAAATCCCCCACTTGAAGAAGCGTTAATCTCACCTGAAGAAGCGTGATACCCATTCTTCTCTTCCTTTTTTTTTTAATATAATAATAGTGTAATTACATAAATACCCCATTTCTCCCCTAAACCCAAGCCCCATTCGATCGAATACTGCCTGCTATATTGCCCGAGTGAAACAGAGAAAGAAGAAGAGAGGATACCCCCGATACACGCCATACCGCCGGAGAAAGAAGAGAAGATACCGCCGGAGAAAGAAGATCGCCGCCTCGCCGCCTGAGAAGAGAGAAGATCTCCGCCTCGCCTCCTGAGAAAAGAGAAGTTCGCCGCCCGCCTGCGTCCCTCATTTTCTGCCATTGAAAGCATACCAGAGAAGAAGAAGGAGAAGAGAAGCTAAAAGTATTGAAGCTACCCGAGCGAAGGTATGGTAGAAAATGTGTACTTTTTCAATGTATTTTGGTTATGAAGTTTTGTAAAAACTTCAATTTCTCCAATGTAATTTTTAATTTTTGAAGCATATTTTTGTTGTTAATTTTGGAAAACCTTCATCAATGAATGAATGATCTCTTCAGTTAGTTTGTCCAAGTTAATTTAAATTTTTAAGCACATTTAAATTTTAGGATTTATGCAATTTTAAGAAAAAATTTCATTTTATGCATTTGTAGAGTCAATGGATGCTCCACGTCGTCTTGAATGTTCATCGGTGACTGAGAATGAGCCTTCTACCTCATCGACACCCCCTGTAAGTAAAAATTTCTTCCATTTGTTTATAATGCTTTCGTGGAGAAGGGGAAATTAGGAGAAACTGGTTCTTTTGTTTTGGATTTATGATCAAATGGATGAATTGATAAAGATTTATTGATCAAATGATGCATGCTTTAATTTGGTTAGTGAAAATGTAATAAAGTGAAATGACTTCATTTAGTGAAAATGAGAGTGTAATTAGCAACACTGAAGAGGAATACCATTTTGTTAGTTAATGACTTTATTTAGTGAAAACGAGAGTGTGATTTTTGGTTTGTATTGAATATGGCATTCTATGACCGTAGATTTAAGAACTTTGTAATTGGAATGATGAATTTTGTTTTGAGAACTTTGTAATTGGATTGAGAACTATGTAATTGAAAATTGGAATGATGAAAATGATGATGGATGGGACCTCTGTGTGACTTTCAATAGTGATGATCTCTTATGACAACATCTTTGGTTGACGATCTCTTATGCTAGTTCAATAATCGATTTCAATATGCTAGTTCATAGCTCTCATTTTTCTATATGCTATTTGGTTGTTATTATATTTTAAGAGTTTTCAATTGCCTTTTCCAGGTCCCCACTCTATATTTGGTCCTTGAAGAATGTAATTTCAAGGGTAAAATCAACACTTATTGCAAAATGGTCGAAGAATGCTTATTCATCGAAAAATGTTTGAGTGACCATCTAAAGGGGATGAACTGGTTGAGGGATTCTCAATTCGGGCCATTATTTGACGCCGCTCCCTACACGGATATGATTTTAATTCCATTGTGAATTCTTCTAAGCCGGAAAGTGAAGTCTCCTAATAATTCGGAGATTTGGTTTGTTTTGAATGGAGTTCCCATTCGGTATTCGCTGGTGGAGCACGCCTTAATTAGTAGGTTGAACTGTGCTGAATATCTGAAGGAAGGACCTATCCCCGCCGTTGGAGAAGAAAACTTTTTATCAAGATTTCTTGACACGAAAAAGGTCACATTGGCAAGTATAAGGGAAGTACTTGCAAATGTTAAAATTTTCGAAGAAGTTGAGTCTCCCACCGGCGATGGTGATAGAAGTTTAAGCATTTTTAGGAAAAGGGGTCGGGACATGATCAAGGACGACAAGTTGAAACTGTCGTTACTATATCTAGTGGGCTCGGTGTTATTTTACGGTGAAAATGAAAATGCAAAAATAGATTCCACACTAATCCAAATAGTGGAGAATCTAGAGTTTGCAAAATCGTATCCCTGGGGTCGTCGGTCTTTTGGGTTTCTGATGGAGCAGGTGACAAGTTTGGACATGGTACAGAAGAAGTTGTCCAGAAACCCACAGTGGAAATGAACCGGTTTCATCATATCTCTGATGGTAAGTCTTTTAATGATGTTTTACTATATTGCAAACCGTGACTCTTATTTTGGAAAATATATAAACTGACGCTTTGTTTTTTTTCATTTTGTCTAGCTTCTTCCTTTTGAGTGCATGTCCGTCCTGTCATCTGCTATTGGGCAAATGAGGGAGAATATGAACCCCACATTACCACGAATGTGCAAGTGGACGACGAAACCCAAAGTGAAGAAACAATTTTTGAGCTTCGACCAGTTGCTTAAATTGGTCGTAAACACGAAGGTTGGTATTAACTTTTTGTTCACATTATGTTTTTGCAATTAATATAATTTATGGGTTTTCTAATTTATTATAATGGGCTTAAATTTTTAGGACATTTCAAGCATACTAAAGCCTACTCCGGAGGAACGCGCTTCAATAGACATGGAATTTCCTCCTTTCAATGCGAAAAACTCCGTAGGGGACCCGACCACTGATGCGTGGACTGCAATATTGGAGTCGGGGGGTAGAATTCTATTTGAAAATATGTACCTCGCTGATGTGGTCGGTAAATGTTCTTCGCTCGGATTGGGTAGAGTGGAAGACATTAGTGATCCCCTGCCCGAAAGCGATCCATGTGTCTCATCAACCATTTCGCCCGACAGCATTCCACCGTTATCCTCCATCCCCCTTCCTGAAAGGGCTCCTGGTCATTCAACGGAACCTAATAGTGAGGTTTTAAGAATGTTGAGTGAAATTTTGGGAAAAATATCAGAGATGGACTCAAGAGTCGATGCTAGACTAGCCAACGTGGAAAATAGGCTATCCAACATGGAAAATAGGCTATCAAACGTAGAAAATCAGATAGCTATTTTCCAAAGATTTCAGAGGGATGATGAACCCATTTCTGGTGTTGATCCTAATGTTCCAGTTGATGGTTCAGTTAGCCCTTGCGTTGATAATGAGTTGGCTCTGGTGAGGAGATCCCTCCTCTCGCTGTCGATTGCGAGCATCCGAAGAGGGAGCGGAAAAAGGGTAGGCTTCTACAGTCCCCATACACTGAGTTAGCCCCAACTAAGAAGGTAATACAGTCAGGTGTTATTTAATGAATTTATTTTTTGTACGATATATTTGTCTTTCTTATGCATAATGTGTTTTAATTTCAGGCCAAAACTGTTACGGACCCTGAATATGGAGGCTAGTTGGAGGAACTGAAGGTGGATATGGATACAACTCCTTTGTCATCTTTCCATGAGCAAACTGGAAAAAGAAAGATGACTGAAGAGGAGGAGGAGACGGGGCTTAAAAAGGTGAAGGTAGAGGAGGATAGAGTGGACGAGAATTATCATTGTCAGCCTTTGATCTCAAATGAGCAAAAGCGATATTTCAGCGCCATGTCCCCTAAGTTGCCGGCTGACAAAGTAATGGTGAGTATGAATGACTTCCCTGTATAAGCGGAAAACCTTCACACCTTGAAACCTCGAGGACGGCTTGATGACATAGTCATTAATTCTTACCTCATTTTATTGGCTGAAAGGCAGACGAGGGAGCCGGAGAGGTCTTTGAGGTGCCATTTTTTCAATACTTTCTTTTTAGTAAAGTTGAAAAACGCTGTTAGTTTCGAAAGTGTAGAAAACTGGGTAGATTCAAACACTTCTCTTGTTGACTGTGATGCAATCTTTGTTCCCATCCACGATATTAATCATTGGGCTTTAGCCATTATCAACCTGAAGGAGAAAAAAATGCAGTATATTGATTCGATGGGTCCTCACAGGACTGATAATGGGGTTTTGAAGTTGCTGAAAAACTATCTTGTCCAATACGTGAGGCACAAATCTGGAAAAGATTATGATTTGAGTGGTTGGGCTGAGGAGAGATTGTGCGCACCATGCCTCGACAACAAAATAGCGACGACTGTGGAGTGTTCATGCTCAAGAACGTCGACTTCTTTTCTACTCGAGAACAGTTTAGGCATTTGAAAAATTATAACGCGGAGCACATGAGTTTGTTCGGAAAGAAGATTGCATTGGATATTTTGAACAAGAGGGTTGTTTGAATAATAATTGTATTATCTTGTAAAAAATGTATGACAATATTGTAAATGGAATTTTATTTTATATGAAGCATATGTTGAGTCAATGTTGTTATCTTAAAATTAGTTGTAGATGTATTGTGTCAACTCTTGGTATCTGAAATTGTAAATGTTGTTATCGAAAATGTTCAGGATACATTGGGTGTTGACGAGGCATATTATTTTGTGCCTCTCACCGCAGATGAGAAGAGACAGATTTCAGAAGCCATGTCCAATCCCCGTAAGGCCAACTCATTGATGAGTATATCTTATGGTAAGAAAGAGAAAAAAATTAGTATAAGCAGCTTGAAACTGTTGAAACCTCCGAGATGGCTTAATGATGAAGTATGTAATGCCTACCTCATGTTATTGAGAAAAAGAGAGATGAGGGAGCCAACGAGGTACTTGAAATTCCATTTTTTTTGTACTTACTTTTACCCAATATTTAAAAATAGAGGTTTTCACCCGGTGAAACTTATGACAAACCCTGCAACTACGGCCGTTGATTATAGTCTTCTTCATTGTGATAAAAAATTTGTGCCGATCCGCGAGAATTTGCATTAGGCGTTAGCAATTATCAACCCTAAGGACAAAATTATGGAGTATATTGATTCACTTGGTCCTGATCGGGGTGATAATAGAGTGTTTAACTTGCTAAAAGATTACATAGTCCAATACGTGAAGCACGGATGTGGAGAAGATATTGATTTGAGTGGTTGGGAGTACAAGATTGTCCTTAACATGCCTCTGCAGGTACAAGTATACGACTGCGGTGTGATCATGCTCAAATACGTGGATTTCTTTTGTACGAGGGAAAAGTATAGACATTTGAAAAAATTTAGCCATACTCATATGCCATATTTTAGAAAGAAGATAGACTTGGAAATTTTGCACAATTTCGTTGTTTGAGGAAAATTTAGCCTTGTATACGTATTTGTATTATCTTGTAAAATATTTATACCATTATTGTAAATGAAGTTTTATTTCATATTATCTTTGATTCATATATTGGATATTAGTATATCGAATTAAAAAATAAAGTAATTGCCGTATTAGGATTATGCGGGAATTTTTTTTTTGAGGAAATAATCAAAATTTACACATGGTACCGTGGAAGCTTGGAACGTTTGTGCAATGAGGGAAAAAAGGAGGGATGATTTGTTTGAGAATAATGAATGTGTTTGAATGGGTAAAAATTGTATTAAATCTGGAAAAAAAAATTCAAAAATCAATTGGGAGGAAAAAATCAAATTTCGGGGGGAAACTTAAAATTGGGCCAAATTTGCTCGGCACACTGGTGCCGAGTTGTCGTCACCATGGTGCGGAGCACTCTGCCCAAGGCAGACTACTCGGCACCATGGTGCCCAAAATTCGGCACCATGGTGCTGAACCATTTTTTTTAACCATTTTTTTCTTTTTCATAACTTTTCACTATTACACAATATCTATTCTTGCCCATACTCCCTTACAATATATATTCTTATCTTTTTTTTTTCTTTTTAGTGTTCAGGGTTATTGGTTTAGGGTTTAGGGTTTATAATTTAGGGTTAATGGTTTAGAATATAAAATGAATATATTATTTAGAATAGAAAATGAATATTTTATCATTATCCATCATAATGAACGATGTCGGGGCGTTTTATATTAAACATTACTTCAGTAGTTATAGTTCATCACAATCTATAAATACAAATTGTTAAATTACTAATTTAGTAGCAATATCCTTTAGATAAGTATATTGTATATGTACACATTGACACATGATATATATATATATTATGGGGAGCACAAATGTCAATCAATACAATTGTAAGTACTTATGTATATATTACAATGTTGAGCTACTAATGTCTCTAGAGAAAGAATCATCACATAAAAAAATACACAATACAAAACAATTGTTTAGAAGGTTGATGGATCTTTTACACGTTTTTTGTGGCTTTTTCCTTTTTCTCCACTAGATTAATATCGTAGTTTTCGAATCGCTCCACGTTTTTCTATGCAAAGAGGAGCTTCTACAACATTTGCCTCTATTTCAGCGGGGATGATCCACTCAAACGGCTCATTAGCGACGAAGTATATAGTTCTAACATAAGCCAAAGCCCACGTTTGTTTTAATAATACTTAGAGATTAAATTAAGAAGGGCATCATCATCCCTTAAACCATTAAATGCTGAAATGGCGTGCGCACACGGGATATAGTCAATGTCAAAAACCCTGCAGGTACATTTTTTTGCTTGCAAGTCAACAAAAAACGTTTCAGTGCCATACTCAACAATGTACTCACCTGTGCATTTATTCAAGATGCGCGTTTTAAAGAAAGTGGATTGTCTCTTCCTTGCATGCATCGTTCTCTCGACTTCAGGAGTGAGGTTTTGTGACCAGGACCCGGCTGCAGCTTCGTTACAGTGCTTGTTGAACCACGTAATTATTAACTTCACAATCTCGTCCAACAAAAGAATCAACGGATATGATCTCGCAGTAGTCAACACGACATTAATAGACTCCACTCCGTTCGTTGTCATAATATTGTATTTGGAACCATTAAAGTAACAACGCGCCCAATGCTCTTTCACAGGAAATGTGTCTTTAAGATACTCATGGTACTTAAGATTTGAAAAGGTTGTCTTCTTTCGAGGTCACTAAAGAGTCCTTCGAATTCGGGCGCAGTGTATGATTCAGCGCAAATAATAAACTTCGTCACAATGTGGTCCTTTGCCTGCTTCTTTTGCTTAGCGCCCCTACTAGTAGAAACATAGTTCTTAAGATTTTGGGATATATGATAGGTACAGTATCCATGGGAAAACATTGGGTAAATTTTCTGAACGACATTTTTAATAGATGCATGCCTATCAGAAATGATGACCAAATCATCAGAATCAGGTATGAGTTCCCGAAGTTTCTCCAAGAACCAAATCTAATTTTCATCGCTTTCTTTACTAACCACGCCAAATGCAAGTGGATACTGATGTTTATTGCCATCTTCTGCAGTACAAACAAGTAATACTCCATTATACTTGGTCTTCAAATTTGTGCCGTCAATAACAAGAACTTTCCTCATGGACGCAAAACCTTCAATGCAGGCTCCCAACGCAAAGAACAACGATTGAAAAATGTTATTCGCATCTTTATGCAAATGTGTAACCGTACCCTCATTCACTTTCTCCAACATATACAAATATCTCAGAAGCATCTCATAACTAAGCCCAGGATCACCCCTACTAGAATCTCTAGCAATGTTTCTACCACGCCTAGCTTTGTAGTAAGAAACGTCAATACCCCCCTTATTCATCATTTTCCCTATTACCTTTGGAGGTGGTGCGCTTAACTGACATGGAAAAGTATTTAACAAAAATCCAGCAATCGCTCCTGAAGAGCATCTTTCACGGCGCTTTAACAATGTAGGCCCGCATGTATGGATGTTATTATGAGTTCGCAACGAGAAAAATGGGGACCTTCCAGTAATTGCCGCACGAATACTCCACTTGCAGTCAGGCACTTTACACTTATATGCCAAGGCTTTTTTATTCGACTTGGCTACTATAACATTGAAACATAACTTCAGCGCAGAATTGTTAACCAAGTCTTTCACCTCTTTCTTGCTGGTGAATTCCTGACCAATCACAAGATCTAGACCGTCATCAAAGCTGAAGGTTCCAATACTCTTTTGGTCATTAGCTTCGTCTACGAAATCTGACCGGTGGAAGGGAGCAGAGTGAACTTTGTACGAACATGGGGTGGAAATAAACGAAGCTGTTGCATCAGGCCTTGAGTTCACATTTTCAAAATAGTTGGTTGCATCGGGCTTGGCGTTTAGATTTTCTACACAAGGAGAAGGACTAGAAAGTGGATTGGGGCTGAATTTATAAGTAGTGGTTGCATCAGACATTGAGTTCTCATTGTCCACAGAATAATAAGGAGTCGATAGTGGATTGGGCTTAGAATGAGTGGGTGCAGAGGCTTTCGATACAGGCGGGGGAGGTGAGCTTGCCTAAAACAACACCAAGCCGACCAGGGGCAGATGTATAATCATTCTTTAACTCCTTTTCAAAACAATACTTTTCATTCTCCATCTCAATCTCAATCTCATTTTCAAACTTGATTTTTTTTCGTTCAACATCTTTCATTAAAAGCTCGACATGCAGAATGCTTCGCCTTTTCGTCACTGGACATGAGTCCATCAAATAATGCTTTACTTCAATATCAGTCTCGATGTATACCGGATTACCAATGTTACAAGAGGATGGAATGTAACTTACTATAACTTCATAATTCTTCCATTCAAAAGGAGCAAATTCAAACATGAGATGGAAAAATTCAGAACGCGTAATCGACTTTGGATTAACTCCAGTTAGCAGAAAACTTAGCATTTTATATTTATTCCATGACAACCATTCACATTGTCGTGCTCTAGAGTCTCTCACTTTCACATTCCACTCACCATCGTATAAATAGTATATCAAAAACTCGGACATTTTCCTAGAAAAAAAAGAAACACAATTATTACAAAATACAATTAGTAATGAATGACATCAAAATGCTAGTAATTTATGTTATATCGTACATATAATACACCATTATTTTCCCCCTTTTTTCAAGTCAACCATTATCTCAAATTTAACGAAATTGTTATCAAAAATTGAAGCCATCCATCAAATTGGTTTAAAGAGGTTGATCAAATAGAGCCTAAAAACACCTTTTACAATGCAAATTGATAAAAGAATCTCTATCAAGCATTTCGTCGAACACTTTGTCTACATAATTCATCTCTATCTCCAATAAATACAAACAATCAAACTTCAACACACAAATGCCAATCCAATTATTGCTACAATCCCAAAATGAAATGCTAAGAGCCTAAAAACACCCTATTCAATGCAAATTAATGAGAGAATCTCTATCAAACATTTTGTCGAACACCTTGTTTACATTATTCATCACTATCTCCAACAAATTCAATCAATCAAACTTTTAATCAACCAATAAATTCAAACAATCATATTCTTAATAACATTATACTCATTTCTCTTACCTCTACACCGTTGGGATACTATGGGCTCGAATTGGGGACGAATGGAATGGGCCAATTTGGAGACGACGGAGACGGCAAAACGGGCCAATGGAATTGGAGGCAAACCGATAGAGGGAGAGTATCAAGGTTATTTTAGGTATTAAGTAAATAGTGGATTTTTTTTATTATTATTAGTATAAATAAAAGTAAGGGCAAAATAGGTATTTCAAGTTGAATATTTGGGAGAGGACTATGAGGGAGGTCTATTTTGTGAATGGAGCCCATTTGATGAGGCCATTGTGCATATTAAGTCTATTTCCCTCATTTTCTCGGGGAAGGGGGGGGGGGGGGGAAGACGGGGGAATAGAAATGAGAAAAACGACGACACTTTTAGAGTTGTGGTAGAAAAATATTTTACAACAAATCTTTTATATTTTTACCCCTATAGAAGTACTATGGGTATTTTTGAATTTACGAAAAAATATTCTACTTGGTAAAAATAAAATGATAATTTCCAACTCAACTAATTGTGTTAAAAAGATAACTAATGAATTTGAAAATTAGGAGGAAACTGATGTTTAGAGTATAATTCGGGGATATATTGATGTTTTCCAAAAAAAAAAAAAAAAAGGCAAATGCTAGTTTAGTTTCAAATGTTGAATTTAGTGTAACATAAAATTAGTTTCTACTAAATAATAAGTATAACGTGGCATCAAGACAAAAGTGCCATGTTATTTGCTTCGGCGACTTTAGAAGGGCCTGGATATGCGAGAAGCGATATATTCTATACTGCACCTTGTAAACATATTGTGGACGGTTGAATATAATTCAATATATAACAACTATTCTATGAGTTTTTATATCATTTCATTTCTTATTTTTTCAAAAATCAAGATAATTTTTTTATGAAGGAATAAAATAAGATACTTTGGCTGCGTACGACTATGTTTTCAGAATTGCATTTTCATTTTTTGGATCACCAAAAAATGAAAATGCACACTTCTAGGTAAATTCTACATAAAATACTCAAATTCTAAATCATACTACACATTTCCCTATACAACAACCAATCATTTCACTCTTTCAATCAATTCACAATCTTTCATCATTAATTACACCATTCCACTTTTTAACTAATTATCTTTCTTACTTTATCATATTTTATAATAACTAAATATATATATATATATACACACACACATACTTTATATTAAATCATTCATATATATACACACATGTATTCATAATTAATTCAATCACTTCATTTATCAAATTCCAATAAAATTCAACTTTATGTCACATTAAACATCACTTTCAACTATTTTCTAAAAACACATCCAAACAAACAATGGAAGTCAATATTTTCACACGAATTTTTATAATACATATTTTTCAAAAAAAATTCAAAATTTAACTCGAAAAACATAACCGAGCCTTTCTTTTTCTGAAATCACATATTTTATGTATTATTAATTTATTACCAATGTAATGGTACATTGATCGAGGACACTAAGAATAAAATAGACTTTCTCTCTTCTTTTTTTTTTTGATAAAAAGAATAATATAGACTTGAACCATAAAAAATGCAGCAGAATATTTCTGCTCTCCTATTGGCTGGTTAGCACACACTCGGATGCCAATCCTCGACCACTCGCTCGGTCAAATATCGTCCCTCGATTTCATATATAATCCAACGGCACATACGTCCCTAATTCCGAAAACATTTCAAATTCCCCCTAAATATCTGAAACCCTCCCGCTCTTAAGATTTCCACTCAAACCCCCAAATTCACAACCCTATAAATCTCACACGGATCCTCGTTCACACATATCTACATTCACTCCCACAATCTATTATTATACATATATTGATCAATCATCATCATCATTTAACAAAACTCATCCCTCCATCAATGGCGCGCACAAAGCAGACGGCAAGAAAATCCACCGGAGGTAAGGCGCCACGGAAGCAGCTGGCGACGAAGGCGGCGAGGAAGTCTGCTCCGGCCACCGGAGGCGTGAAAAAGCCCCACCGCTTCCGCCCTGGAACGGTGGCGTTAAGGGAAATCAGGAAGTATCAGAAGAGCACTGAGTTGTTGATTAGGAAGCTGCCATTTCAGAGACTAGTGAGAGAGATTGCTCAGGATTTCAAAACAGATCTTCGCTTCCAGAGCTCCGCCGTAGCTGCGCTGCAGGAGGCGGCGGAGGCTTATCTGGTTGGTTTGTTTGAGGACACCAATCTTTGTGCTATTCATGCTAAGAGAGTTACCATTATGCCTAAGGATATTCAGTTGGCTAGGAGGATTAGGGGTGAGAGGGCTTAGATTGAAAATTAGGGCTTGGGATTATGTAATTGAGTTTGATATTTGGGATTTGTAATGGTTGAATTTGAATGGATGTTGTGTAAGTCTGTTTCTGTGAAAAAAAATGATTAATACTAGAATTCCTCTGTTTTATCTCAATATTACATTTTGTTAGGATTAAGTGTTTATCAATTGGCTAAAAGTTATAATTGATAGTAGAGACGTGTTGTCATGGGTAGGATGATTAGTTTCGGCACAATCACAATACTCTCCATTCAAAGGGTGGTGTTGTTTAAATGTACAATCATAGCAGTGAGATAAATTCACACATTTTCAAAGCCCATTTTAAAGAAAAAAATATGGAAGGACAGCAAAATTGTTAAAACATAGTGAACTCCGCATGCTCATATCTATTATAACTAGATCTCATAATTATATGTTTTAATATTTACAATATTGTTATGGATGGTAATCGTCATCATCTTTAGGCATAGGTAATATATGCTTTAAATATGTGATGTAAGAAAGCCAAGAAAATCGAGCAGAAAGTGAACTAAAATCCATATATTGCGGAGCGGCGTATATTAGTGCCAAAAAGAGTCCTCCAAATTGTCCATGTCAAAATGGGACTTTTGCTGTTGGTGACGAGATTGTTTGTTGGCATTAATCTGGGGCGAATTGGGGAAATCTGCGAGTTGGCGCATGCGCATGTGTACGACTTCTGCCTGTGCAAGTGCGAGTTGAGCTTGTAACTTATCTATTTGCTGCTGTAGAGATGATATAGCTCCCACACAGCCATATACCGGATCCCTCACACGAGCATTTGCTTCGTAGACCATGGAACTTACTGCGTCGCCCCTTTGATATTCAGGCAGCTCCTGCACAATTAATTGAACTCTTCTTCAAAGAACAGATAATACGACATAGTTTGTCTTGACTTTGAAAGTGGAAGAGACTAATCAAAAGGGTTGAAGAAATTATTTGTCTCAAATCCTTCCTTAATTGCATTGTGGCTTGTGCTGATGTCTGATTACAACTTTCTAATCTCATTATGTTTCTCAGAAAGGCTGAATGTTAGAAGTTTTGAACCACAATACATGCTTTGGAATGGTGGGTATAGATTTGGTTGCTTCTCCCTTGGTCATACCCGGACTCCCTGGATGATCTTCATATGTGACGTTGGACCCCCCATGCGTATATCTATATATGTGCAGAATACATTTGGATTGAAAATTACCTAAAACCCAATTTATGAGAGCCACCAAGTATCACAATTTTTTTGAGTCACAATTTTCTTTAGTATTTTCACATTAAAAGACGACAATAATGTATTGAGCTAACTTGACATGATAACACTACTTTGGAACTCAATTGTAACCCGATGTTATGTCTAATCCTTTTATATTTTTAACATTATTTATTTGGTTTAGTATCTTTCTTTTGGATTTTTGTTCAAATACATTGGTCCAATGAATCCATTTGTGTATACATTTCATTAAATTAGAACAAGTGTAATTTCAGGACAAAAGTAGAAAGCGACAAATTGATATGACAGGATCTTTTGACAAAAATGTGGAATTTTTTTGAATCAAAGTGGTAAAAAAGGAGATGTTTAAACATTCATCCGAATACGCCAATAATAATAATATAATATATAAAAGTTAGCACCATTATTTTTTTTAAAAAAATTCAAAATCAGTTTAATTTGATTTCATGGTCATCATTTTTGAATTATATTATTTAGAAAATAAAATTACCCTCTGCACTGCACAAGGACGTGTTAATTGTGTAAGAAAAAATGTAACGCCCCACATCCCACATCCGTGAGGAATGTGTTTTAAGCTATGATGTATGGACACAGACACAGGCACGACACGAGACATGTATACATGAATTTTTAAAAAATTTAGTACATAGATACGGCTAAGACATGCATGTTCATGTGTATTTTTTCTTTTCTCTTAATAGCTGGACACGGACACGGCACATGTCCGACATTGCACGGGATAATTTTTCGAAGTGTCCGTGTGTCATATGTTTTAAGTGTTTTATCCCAACTTATATAGTGTGACATTAACTAAATCTCTTGGCCCAGTGGTATAAGGCTGCCACTGAGACAATTTGGGGTCAATGTTGGAGCTCCCAATATCAATTGCCGTTGTTGTCAAAATAATGTTTGGCCAGAGATAGTCACGCACTGCGAGTGGGGAATTAATTGAGGTGCGCGGAAGCTGACCCGGACACCCATGGGTAAATCAAAAATAAAAAATAGTGTGACATTCTTTCGCTTTAATAACCAATATTTTAAAGTGATTTTGCGGTAAAACAAAACATGTAAGACTGGATTAATATGAAATGCTTCGTTTTGAGGGCTCGCGAACTCATGTAAGTATTATAAAAGTTATCGTAAGACAAAGAAGAAGAGAGGATGTTGGACCTGTAACATCTTGTTGACGTTGCTAGCACCAAACACCTTATGCACACTGGCAAACTTGTGCGGCTCCTCCGCTGGAAAATAAGGTGCAAACACACAATCCTCCACGCACCTCCGCCTAAGAAGCTTGCACGCTGCGCATGGTGAAGCCGCCCCTTGTTTCCGACTACTCTCCTTCATTCCTATAGCTACCAATATTCTGGCTATATTTTACTGTTTATGGTCACCCACTTCCCCCACCTCCACTAGCTAGCTATATGTTACTCAAAATCCATATATATATATATATATATATATATAGATATGTATATGCACACTATGATTCCTTCCTATAAATTATGTTTGCTTATTGGATTACAAGCTCTAGCTCACTCTTTATAACAAATAAGTAGGAGAGAGTGGAAAAAAGATGAGGGAAATAGAGAAACTGAGAGAGGACATGAGGGAAGAGTGGGGTTGGGATGTTTTATATATATATAAACTAATTGAAGATATGTAAGTAACTGGAAAATCTTTGCTAGGTCCTACCATGGAAGGAGCTTTAGATTTTGCTCGGAAAAAGTATGATCGTCTTAGTTTACTTTTGTGCCAAACACTTCTATTATATTTCAACAATACACTTTTTGCCAATCCTGATCTTTTATTTCAAATTGTGTTTCATCTCATAATCTCATAAGTGAAATCCGATATAAATGAAGTATAATTAATAGGCAAAAAAAATTTCATATTCATTATCAAATTATAATTTAAGCACATTGCTCAACACCACCACTATGACGATCCATTGGTCTCTAAATTTTAATTTAAAAGTCATATTCTAACCTCATCGAGAATATAAAGCTCACAAAAAAATATGAACATGTTGGTAGAGATCACTTGAACCACTGAGTCGGGTTAAATTGATCAAGTTGAATTATATATTCACTGAGTCGGGTTAAACTGATCAAGTTGAATTATATATTCCACCAAATTTTATGATGAGATTGTGGGACATTGGTTTCTGGCGTGTCGGTATCTTGGCACCAGGTCGGCAAAGGCGTTAGTGTGGATTGTTGTTTCTTATGCGCCTTTGGTCTTATTTTTGGCGTATTTTGTCTAGGATTAGGATTTTGTTCCTTATGTTGACCAAAAGTAGGATTGTCGGTTTAGGATTCATTGTTTATTAAATTTTCAACTCTTTATACAAGATATTGTGCATAGTAGTATGTATTGTTATCAAAATATCTATCAATCTATCTATCTATCTATTCCATTATAAAAGTACGAGTTAATTTTTTTACATTTTTTATGTACCTAAAATATCCCTAAGTAATTCAATTTTTTAATGACAAAAGAGTCAAAAATATATTTTAAAAATTTACAACAAGAAGTATAATTACATTAGGACTCTATAATAAAATTTTATACAGATGTATAATTATAATGAAATTCTATATATACACTAGGACAACAATATTACATAAGATTAGTCCTAAGTAAATTCTATACTTTAATATTAAACTACTAATCAATATTTTATAGTTTAGGAAGTAAGTCTACACTTAAATGTTGATAAATTAAAACAAAACATCATCTCTGAAAGCATGCAACCTCAAAAAAATATTTTAGTCAATCTATAATTTATATATATGCAATTAAAATATTTTGTAAGCTCCTCTGTTTTCTATTTTTTAGAGGGTAAATAACGATATTATAATTTTATTGGTAAAATCAAAATAATTTGTTAAGATCTTAAATAAACTATAGAGTATTTCCTTTCTTTTCAAAGAGCTCAAAATTTTGATATTGTCCTTGCATGTTTTTCTCTGAAATTTTATTAAATTTTCTAAGATTTTTACTATAAGTATTTTTACGAAAGTTTTTTCTTTTGACAACTAAAAAAAGGCGAGGTTGAATAAAAGTTCATAGCAACTATTTGAGTTAAAAAAAAATTACCTACCAGAAAGTATCTTTTTTTGCAAAAGTTCGATCAGACATATAATTCAACTTAGTGATGACAATCCAGTGAACACACTAGGAAATAAGTTCTATCATCACTACATTAAACATTATAAGTCACGTCACAGTAAGTCCATAAAACATCAGATCCATATATTTCAGATGGCATTTCATCTTCTAGTTCGTTTCTCATATGCACACGAAAAATATAGTTTCTTCTTTTTTCTATTACAAAAGTACGCTCAAAAACTTACTTAAAATTTTCAAAATACCTAATTAAAGCCTAATGAGTATGTACCAAAAAATTAAAAGGGAAGGAAATTGAGTTTTAGTATTTTAAGTGTTTTAGTTCAAAAATAAAATATAACTTCCTATTTTACATCAATTTCTTTCATGAAAACTAATAATTTATCTTTTTTATGTCATATATCATGAAATATTTTGAACTATTAAATAATTTTAGTTATTTGATATTAGATTTTGAGAGCTTTCATACCGTAAATTAAGAGTATACATAGGACTCATGTATAGCAAAAATTGCAGCCATATAAAACTTACATTTTTGCACCATTATAAAGTTCTATTTCTAAGACTTTCTATTATTTTCTCACCAACAATTCTATTCATATTATAAATATAGGAAAAATAGATAAAATTATAATACATAATGTGAAAGGTTAATTTTAGGTGCTTTAATGCTGAATGGAAACAAATAAATAAATCAGTTATATGTTATAATTGTGATTTGCTTCACCTTATATGATCTACTGATGTTAATTTTATTACATTATTACAAAGTATTTTCATATAAGTAAGCACAGTATGCCTAATTGCCCTTAGTTAATATTACATAAATAGTATAAAACTGAATTTTGAATTAAATTTTTTTTTTATATAATATGACTGTTTGTCCCAAGTGGCATACGAAAGGGTCTAGAAGGGGGGGGGGGGGGTTGAATAGACCCTGAAGTCTTTTTCGACTTCAAAAAGGTTTCGTATTAAAATGGTTTTGGACGCTTGAAATGTGAACGCTTGACTGAGCGTTTACTTAGAAATATAGACGCTTAGGTTAAGCGTCTGATGAGAACTGTTTTTAGAGAGTTAACTTAGACTTCAAGATTAGAATACTTTAACCGAGTGGGTTTAAGCGTTCAGTTCTTTAATCAGTGTTAGCACAGCGGAATGATTTTTCTAGTCTTCTTTTGAAAGCTTTAGCGTCACCAGAAGTTTCTTAGTTGCTTAGCGTTTGATTGTATTTTACTTAATCAATTTATGCAATGATATGATATGAAAGAATTGACTGAAAAGTAAATAACACAATATTTGTAAGGTTCGTTGGGTGATGTAATCCCAACTACGTCCTTCTTCTCCTTGAACACTTGGAGGCAATCCACTAAAGTGATTCTCAAAGAATCACACAGAATCTTCTACACAATAGGGAGAGATAGATGTCGATGACTTGAGCTCCTTGATCACACAGATTTCTGCTCCAAATCACTTCAATCTCCTTGCTTCTTTCACCCAGAAATGATGCAAGTATCCAACTTCGACTTCACACAGATTGCGAGGCTTGGATGGGTTTTTCTAAAACGGTTTGTTTGATTTTGATGAAGTTCAAACAACTTGGAAATATCTCAGTAGGAAAGTAGTTTCTTCGAAAAGAATGTTTGAGATATTTGTTGACTGTCTCAGGATTGAAGAAAAGCAGAGGGAATGTTTTCTTGAAAATTCTGGCTTTTCTGAGAGTTTAAGGAATGAAACTTCAATGCAACAGCAATTCGACTTGAAGATTAATTGTTGTGTTTTGGCTTGTTGTTGAAGTCCTATTTATAAGCATTCTTGGAGAAAGTGTCCGTTTGACCCATGCACAGGCGCGTGTCTCTCACTTCCGCGAGTGAACAACTTTTGTCCTTTTTCCTGAAAATCTGCTGCACAAAAGTTGGTGCTGCAGTCTGAGATAGTTGACAGTCCAATAGGGTGGCTTCTCCGTACGTCTGAAAGTGCTTATCACATTTAATGCTCTTATCAGCATTTAATGCATTTGAATTAAATACCCGTTGGTACTTAATGCTTTGAGAATATTTGCATTAAACTCCTTCTGGACTTAGAAATAAATTCAGGTGAAATTACTTCTGTCCCATAAGGAAACGCTTGATGTAGCTGGTCAATTGGACGCTTGGAGACTTTTATCTTCTTTCAGAAATTAGGCGCTTGAGTCTTCGAACTTTACCACTGATAAACTTACTCAAAAATTATCAGACGCTCAGCCTAAGACTACTTAACCTAACAATCTAAAGTAAAATAAAACAAAGCCTAGTAAGCCTATTACAAAACTAACGCTTCAAAGCTTATACAAATTTTCTACTATAATCAAACTTACATATTTTGGGGTCTAACACAAAGTCCTAATTGTCATCATCAAAACATCTAACATGAAATTCCTAACAATGACTATGTTTGCCAAAAAGGTATATTATAATTGGCTAGAAACTCTGTGGATATATAAAAGGATGAGTTAGAATGTTTTAGTATGGATCTCTGTATTTGCTTGTGAACCCAATTACTTTACTATATAAATGAGTTTTTTAAAGCTTTTTTTCAATAGATTATTACTCATACTCTAAATATTTGTAATTCGTTGCAGTTAAATATAATTTCTAAAACATGTTTCATTATTCAAATATAGCACTATTAGCTCTTATTTTGATATAAAAATTATAAGATGTTCGATGTGAACAATTATCAATAGCAAGGACAACTTATATGGAATACGAGTAGAGCTTTTTTTTCAAAAAAAAAAAGAAAAATTAAAAATAAAATTGAAAACTGAAATATGAACAAATCATTAATTGTGAATACAACATTTATCGAGAAGATTCAATATCATTACAAATGCATATAAAAAAAATATTTAGCAATACTTACAATGTATATTTCTCAATTTAATAATATATAATACACTTCAAGCACACATATATATAATGACAAATTTCTGAAAGTGTGTCTAAACAAAACTTTTAGTGATTCTTAATAATTCATCATGTTATTTTACTTTGATTTTTTAATTATCTATCTTTTCTAGCGATTAACTTTATATTATATTTCGTTAATTAGACATATACTAATTCTTTCTAGATCTATAATTTAATTTTATACTTTTTGTTATGGGGTATGTGCATAAGTGTGTGTGTGTATATATGTATACATATCATATTACCATATTATATACTATTTGAAAAGTTGACCTTCAAAGTTTGTATTTTGTTACTTGTTAGTATACTTTAATTATCAAACGCGTGTATCTAAATTATTATTTTTGTATTTTTAAAAAAATTATATCAATATTAATTAATTTTATGTATATACTCATTATTTAATAAATTAATGATATATACTGTCTATTTATCTTAAAATATATTCACATCACCTACTTTTTCATTAATATATATTTGCATCTTTTAAATGAAATATTTTCAACACTTCATACTAAAAATATATTTCGTAGTTTTGTCATTTTTATTTATTCTTAGTATTTTAAATATATTTGTCTATAAATATCAATGCTAGACATTATATATTTAAATATATGTATATATATATATAGAAAGACATAGTTATTCAAGCGCAACGCGCGTGCACCTTACTAGTCATAAATAAATATGTGAGATTTAATATTGGCTCGTATGCTGAATCAATTTAAAGTTTTGTGTCATCTTAAATTAGAATTATTTTTGTGTTCATGTTTAGTTCCAACGGTTAGCAAATAGCAATTCATCTGTTGATGTCAGTGTTTACCATCCCCAATTCTTTAGTGAAAAGAACATTATGTGACGATTGTTCTCTTAGTAAGGGGTAACTATTACGATTTCCACTCGACCTAGTCTTTTAGTTATAAAGAAGTTCCTATACTGCAAAACAATCCAATTTTTTTGTTACACAATTAATTATGTAACGCTTCATATTACACGCACAAATATGCGAGAGGTCTAATGGTTGGGAAATGGAGAAAAAAAAATTGTAATGTCGGGAAAAAATTGAAAATTTTCTTTCTGCATCCCAACTACTCATACATAGATATATCGGGAAAATTCTAAGGTGGATCGGGAGTGTTGCTCCTGGTTCATTTTACATCATACATTCAAAATGAGTGGGGTGGTTTTCACACCCACCTACCCTGTGTAAACTACCCCACTTCAAGTATTTGTGTGATAAAAAATGAACCGAAAGCAACACTCTCGATCCACCATAAAATTACCTAATATATCGTACATTTATATGTGTGACATAAACACAATACATTAGATGGTCAAAGATGAGACTGTTTCACATTAATGAAGTCGTAAAAGAATTTTAAAAACTTTTTGACTTTTGTGCGTATGGCTTTTCTCCTGGTAGTTGTAGCAGTTACCGTTTAGACATTGATTAGTTTTGACCGTTGGAGACATTAAGACAAGATCGTTATTATTATAATATTATTGTTGGTTTCCTTTTTTCTTATAATAATGATGGAGAGAGCTATTGAATGATTAGGCGTTAAACTAACTCTCATTAATGTGTTTTGTTAATTTAAGAACTCGAATACCAAAATATGTTTATTTTTTGTTAATTTTTCAAGCGTGATCGAGTTGTTTGTACTCACTATAACATCTAAAAAAAAGTATCGCACTATTTCAAGCGTGATCAAGTTGTTTTTACTAACAATAATATACCAACTTTTTTGTTTGTTAGAGATGGAAAGAAGGATTATTTAGGCTATGTTTGGACGTGTTTTCATTTTATTTTCAACCGTAATTTTTCAAAATGTATGGGAGAATGAGTTGTTTTATTTTTGTGTGAGAAAAATGAAAAAAGTAGGTGTGTTTGGTCGTGTTTTGAAAAATGGTTGAAATTGGTGATTATGATTTGTAAAATGATTTAAAAGTAATGATTAGATGAATAGTATTGAATTTAAAAATTTAAAGGAAAGGAGAGAGAAAGGTTTAAAAAATTAAAGGAGATGAAAGAGAAAAGTGATAAAAAAAAATTGGGAGATGAGTGATGTGAAATATAATTTTAAAGAAATGATTAAAATATTTTGGGAACGTAAAAATAAGAATAAAAATGAGAATATTTTCAATTAAAAACAGTGTAAAGTGTGTATTTTTATTTTCAGATGAAAATAAAAATGAAAATGAAAAAAGCAATTTGAAAATACAAACAAACAAGGCCTTAGTGTTACCTTATTAACAATATTAACAAAAAAAAGTAAAAATTCACACTATTTCAATTAGACTCCCACTTTATTCTTTTACATATGCGGTGATGCGTTTCACCGATTATATGACATTTATTCTGAATTCCAACTAAAAACTTTTTAATTGTAAAAAAAATTACTTCAATTTTAATACTTGAGCAAAGTATGATATATAATTATTTGTGGGTCCTTAATGTCCTTTGCTGCCCTTCAGATTTTATCTTTACATACACACACACACACACACACACATATATATATATATATATATAATAATGCAAAGTGGCAAACATTACAAGAAAAAGAGTTCCATCTATTGGCATGCATATGCCAAAACTTGTCGGAATTTCTGTAGGTTGAGATAAAGTTTGAGATATTGTTCTCAGCTTCACGAGAAATTACAACAAAAAAACAAATAAAAGGAGATTTTGCTAATCACGCGCTCTTTGATTTCTCAGATGTTAATATCTTGCGTACGTACATTTGATCTAACATATGCAAATTTGTTTTAATGTTTAACTTTTCGTGGTATTATTTAAAGGAAAATGATATATGTCACAATTTTTTACCTTTTTTAATTTGAAAATTGTTAATATATTAAATTCATCAAAATTAATTAATTACAACATATATAAACAATGATATATAATATTAATTCTATTTTAATATCTGATATCATCCTTATACATTTGCTATTGTTCGTATGCATGAGTTGTTTTTCTATCATATTCTCACATGACGATGTTACATTACTTTCGTCGGTCAAATTTTTAATTTTGGATCGATAGAATACACAATTTATTACTCTTCGAATTAAGTGAAGTTGGAGATGGTAAATTAGTTGAGGACAAAGTAGGAATTATTATTATTATTATTATATTTTAGGACCATATGAACACAATTAAACCGTAAGCACCGCCAGGAACAAAATCATTTTTTAAGGTCGTATATTCTTAAATCCACCTGACGTATGATTCCCAATAACTAAGACAGAGTCCGAAAGTGAAATTACAGAAAAAAAGTATGTATGATAGTGTGTTTTTGTTTAATTGGTCGTGACTTATTATGTGGAAAAAGTAAAATTCGTTTTGAGTTTTGTCTGAGCCATAATTATATGTATAGACTCTAGAAAATTACGACAAATTTGATGTCATGTGTATGCCTTTTTCCTTAAGAAATTAGTAGGAACTCAATATACTACTTTTTGCACAGTCAGTATACAATTGTAATCAAATATTGGTTAAAACGAGCAGAATTGTAAACACACAAAAGATTCACTTTATTAAAAGTAAGTAGGGGCAAAATTGACAAATTTTTTCAATGACCACATTACAATTGTCAAATTCAGTGTGACGTCAGCAACAGGTCACGGCAAGCTAAACGTCCATCAAATCGATGGACTATTTTGTCACGGCAAGCCAAACGTCCATCAAATCGGTGGACTATTTTGTCACGGCAAGCCAAACGTCCATCAAGTCGGTGGACTATTTTGTTACGTTTAATTTTGCCGAGACCATTTTGTCAAGTTTAATAGTTCAGAAACCTAAATGGTACAAAGTGAATAGGTCAGAAGTACAAAGTGTATATTGCCCTTAACGATAACATTATGGGTGGTAATCATAAAGAATTGTTTAATGATGGACAATGTCGTAATGGGGATGGATTTTGCATCACTTTTCATTAATTAGTTTCTGTTGAAAAAAAAAATTCGCCCTGTAAAATCTGAAATATATTGGAAAATATATGTGATGAAAACGAATCGAGGCGAGAGTTGGACTCTCTATCCTTAAAGCTATATTGTCCTGCCTACGGTGGTACGAGATCATGCAATTAACTTCCTAAGATACAACGATTCCGTATTGTAATTGAACCACCTCAAGAACAACACTCCACGAACTTATTTTGCTCAAGAACTCTCACTGATGTGATGTATGTAGAATGCTTAAAATGCAGAAATGATTTCTGATTTTTGTGTGTTCGTCTTCTTATCTTTTCATTCATATGAGAGACTCTTTATATAGGAGAAAATTGGAGAAATGAAACGTTTTCACTAACCACTTTTAAAAGTGAAACATTTCACTTATACTTTTAAAGTGAAAAACATTTCACTTACCGCTTTTAAAGTGAAATGTTTTTCCCTTACCACTTTTAAAGTGAAATGTTTTTCACTTATAAATTCAAACGTTTCAAATTTAGCATAAAATCTGAAATATACTGGAAAATATATGCAATGAAAACGAATCGAGGCAAGAGTTGGACTCTCTATCCTTAAAGCTATATTGCCCCGCCTACGGTGGTACGAGATCATGCAATTAACTTTCCAAGATACAACGATTTCGTATTGTAATTGAACCACTTCAAGAACAACACTCCACGAACTTATTTTGCTCAAGAACTCTCACTGATGTGTATAAACCATAAGGTGAACCGGACCGAATCTCGGACCACGGACTCGAGCTCGGGTCTGGGTCTAGGATCGGGCTGGTACGCGGGCCGTGACTGGGCTTGGTGGTCGTTGGGCTAAATTTATTCTTTTTGGGCAAAATTTAGAATTAAATTAACTTGGGCCCAGTTAATTATTTTCTTCTTTTTGGCCAATAAGAATTAATTTAAGCTCATTTCTTTTCCACAAAAATCAAGCAGCCCAGCAGAAGGTTGAATTACATCTGAAACGTTTTATTTGTAAAGCAACCAGAAATTGAAAGATTCTTGATGCTAAATTTGAAACGTTTGAATTTATAAGTGAAAAATATTTCACTTTAAAAGTGGTAAGGGAAAAACATTTCACTTGACCAAGTTTTGTACCTCGTACACCACGTCGTCTAGACGTTTCTCTCTTCAGAGAATATGTGCCACAAACAGTAGGACCGATCTCACTCAACAACTGTGACGACGTCCAAGTTTATGCACAACACCACTTTACCTATTCCAAACCACAAGTGACTTGATCAAGTTTTCCATAAACATCATCAGCTCATTAGCCGGAGTGTAAGATGTGCACTTGGTTTGGAACTCGGTTTGGAACTCGGTTTGGAACTTGGTTTTTACTCTTATACGTCCAAGATTCTATCAAGAGGAATGGGATTAAAGTCTACAAATTAAGAATTGACACAGCGGTAACCCAACCATGTTGACTGGAGATCCCAAGATCATGGTTGAAGAAGAAAATCAACTGGGCCCAAGTTAATTTAATTCTGAATTTTGTCCAAAAAGAATATATTTAGCCCAACAACCACCAAGCCCAGCCAAGGCCCGCGCCCGAGCTCGAACCGAGCCGGTCGGTCTGTGGGATGGCGGCGGCGCACGAGGCGAAACGGACCAAGGCTAGGTCCTTCTCCCTCACAAAGCCCAAAAAAAAATCTTATGACCCAAAGGGCCCACCCTTTACCTTTAGGCAAATGTATATAAACCCATTCACCTTATGGTTTATATCCAATGTGGGATATACACATTCAAACACCCAACAATAGCAATTAATTTCTCATTCGTTTCAAATCTGAATCGAGAAATTCGAAATGCTAACCTCATCTACTCCCGGAGTAGAATAATATTATCCAATAATATTTAGTATCCTCGATACTTGTGGTGTTCGAATTTCTTACGCAAAAGTGGTGTTCACACACTTTTCATATACACAAAATTCACCCAATATCCAACAATCCCCCACACGAATGAAATTAATGCAATTGATGCAATGCTTGACACTGAGAGTTCAAACGAACATTTATCACATCAGAAGAGGTAGCTTTTGGCTTTGAACCGTTCTTAGTGAGATATCATCGGATTTACTAGGCTACCCAATGAACATGATGTCTTGAATTGGTCAGCCGTTCGTGTAAAACCAGATAATGATATTCACATGATAATTATTCTAAGCAAATTTTTAGTTCTCACTGTTGGGCCCATTTTGGCCGTGGCGCCCCCTCTTGGTTTCATAAGTGTTTACATTTTACTCAATGTTGAGGCGGCCTACACCTCACACTGGAGCTAGTCTCGGTCTCGGTCTTGATTCAGGTTTCGCCTCGAGTTTAGGGGTTAGGTCCGGTTTAGGCTCTGGTCCGAATCCACCGGTTGTAACTAATGTTAATCCGGTAATTCAGACACGAGCTGAAAGGACAACTCCTATTGTACCACCGTTTAATCCGATTATCCCGGCGCAAGCTGAAAGGCCATCGAAGTTCAGCGGGGCTGACTTCAAACGTTGGCAACAAAAGATGCTTTTTTACTTAACTACTTTGAACCTGGCGAGGTTCTTACGGGAAGATGCCCCGTCTGTCCCTGAAGAATCTGACGATGTTCAGCTGAGAACGGCGTATGATGCCTGGATACACTGTGATTTCCTTTGCAGGAATTACGTGCTCAGTGGTTTGGGCGATTCGCTTTACAGCGTTTATCTGTCCATGAAAACCTCGAAAGACCTCTGGGAGGCATTAGATAAGAAGTACAGAACCGAGGACGCTGGACTGAAGAAGTTCATGGTCGCGAAGTTCTTAGACTTCAAAATGGTGGACTCTAAGTCCGTGACAAACCAAGTCCAAGAGCTTTAGATTATCATACATGAAGTTCATGCCGAGGGAATGGCTTTAAGTGAGAATTTTCAAGTGGGGTCTGTGATTGAAAAATTACCGCCCTCATGGAATGAATTCAAGAACTACCTAAGGCATAGACAAAAGGAGATGAGCTTAGAAGAGTTGGTTGTCAGACTCAGAATTGAGGGAGACAACCAGGCTTCTATCAAGAAGGCTCCAGTTCAAGCAATGGTAAACGTCATTGAAGTTCCGAAAAGTTCTAACCAGAAAACGCCGATTTGAGCCATGGAAGTCGCGTTGCTTGTCGAATGAAATTGGTTGCGAAGTTGGGTTTTTCTCGGTGTTCCGATGGCGTTGGTCGGACGGGTATTGGAAGATGGCGGTGGCGCTGGGCGTCGCAGCCGTGACCGGAAACTCGCCGGCGAGACATTAGCTGTTGACTGCGTCAATAGGGAAGAAGAAGTTGTTACTTCCCGGAGAAGCCATGAAAATGGCAGGTGCGATTTTCGAATCTCACGGAAAAGAAACTACTCGGAGCGAATTTCTTGTGGTCCTCGAATCATCGTTGATGATGGCAGTCGAAATTGAAATGGGTCGCTTGGAGCGATGCCACAATTGACGCCGACGCTACGAGCAGCGCCAAAGACGTTGCCTGAGATGGCCAAATGAAGCCATGAAAGATGCTGTCTTTAGCATTTCGAATTTCTCGATTCGGAATTGAAACGAATGAGAAATTAATTGCTATTGTTGGGTGTTTGAATGTGGATATTCCACTTTGGATATAAATCATAAGGTGGACCTGACCGGACCACGGACTCGAGCTCGGGTCTAGTTTCAGGTCGGGTCTGGGTCCGGGATCGGGCTGGTACGCGAGCCGTGACTGGGTTTGGTGGTCGTTGGGCTAAATATATTCTTTTTGGGCAAAATTTAGAATTAAATTAACTTGGGTGGGATTTAATTTGGTAATTGATTAAATTGGATTTAATCATCTTATCAAAATTAAATTGGCTTTAATTTTGTTGTAATCATTTTGGGTTTGATGAATAAATAAATTAGATTTATTTTAATATGACCAAAATGATGGCGCTTGGAGCGCTGTTGCTCATCGAGGATGGCAACGTTAGATGTCACAAACGCATCGCCAGAAGTTGTTGGTATTATTTATCCCAAAAATATTTTCAAGGAGATAAGGGGATTTAATCAATTTTGGTGTATCGCAGAATTGTGGGGGAGGAAAACGATCCTCTCAGCGAACTATGTTTTCAAAAGTAGTCATTGTTAGTTATAGTTGAAGTATTATATTGTGCTATTATATTCGTCTAGTTAATTCTGTCGAGGAGATTGGGTTTTAAGTGCGATCGTTGTGACGCCTCCAATCTTTCCTAGGAATTAAATCTAGTGTGATTTCTAGTACAATATTAACTACAAGTATAACTAACAATGGCTACTTTTGAAAACATAGTTCGCTGATAGGATCGTTTCCCTCCCCCATAATTCTGCGATACACCAAAATTGATTAAATCCCCTTATCTCCTTGAAAATATTTTTGGGATAAATAATACCAACAACTTCTGGCGATGCGATTTGTGACATCTAACGTTGCCATCCTCGATGAGCAACAGCGCTCCAAGCGCCATCATTTTGGTCATATTAAAATAAATCTAATTTATTTATTCATCAAACCCAAAATGATTACAACAAAATTAAAGCCAATTTAATTTTGATAAGATGATTAAATCCAATTTAATCAATTACCAAATTAAATCCCACCCAAGTTAATTTAATTCTAAATTTTGCCCAAAAAGAATATATTTAGCCCAACGACCACCAAACCCAGTCACGGCCCGCGTACCAGCCCGATCCCGGACCCAAACCCGACCTGAAACTAGACCCAAGCTCGAGTCCGTGGTCCGGTCAGGTCCACCTTATGATTTATATCCAAAGTGGGATATCCACATTCAAACACCCAACAATAGCAATTAATTTCTCATTCGTTTCAATTCCGAATCGAGAAATTCGAAATGCTAACCTCATCTACTCCCGGAGTAGAATAATATTATCCAATAATATTTAGTATCCTCAATACTTGTGGTGTTCGAATTTCGTACCCAAAAGAGGTGTTCACACACTTTTCATACATACACAATATTCACCCAATATCCAACAAAAGAGCACTGTTATGGAAACTATTTCCAAGTAAAGTCTCAGTAAGACAAGTCTTTGGACCGTACCCATATCATTTATGTCGAATTCTTTTTCAACATCCTTTCAGTAGTCATGATTACTTACATAATCAACATATCAAACTTTCACACCAGAAAAGGTAGTTTTTGGCTTTGAACCTTAGTGAAATTTCATACTATGAGCTATGTGTTTTGTTAAAACCACATGTATCACGCTCGTTGATTATGAAGTCATTTGAAAACATAATATTTTGTCAAACCTTTCATGCCACTACTTTGGAGCTATGTTCGAGTCCGTATACCGACTCAGCATACCCCTCGGTTAGTTCCATGTGAACTTCCTCATCTAATCCTTTGTTTAAGGAACGCAGTCTTAATATCCATTTCAAATATCTCATGGTTATGCAAATTAGCAATAACAATGAATATTATTTGGATTTAATTCCTATTCCCGAAAACATGAAAAGACGATCAAGGTCTACCATTTGAAGGTTCCATTCGGCTACCAAGTACGCCTTGTAACCTTGTTAAGGTTTGGGTGGTTTTACCTTAACCCACAGCCCCCACATTTGTATGTAACTGTAGAAAATCTTGCCATCTTTCAGGCAGATTCTTACTTTTTACTACTATGTGGGACCGTCGTTCAGAATGTAGTTATCTAGGACCACGTCCCCCACAATTCTGAATTGATCCGACGCATCATTATCTTCTTTAGAGTATGATTTTGGCGTTCGGAAACCACACTTGCATCAAATTCTTTGAACGATGCACCATAGGATGTTTCATCGACTTTCTCGATTTTACTCCAATGGTCAAGTCCTTCGTATTTTTGACCAAGTTGTGTACCTCGTACACCACGTCGTCTCGTCTAGACGTTTCTCTCTTCAGAGAATATGTGCCACAAACAGTAAGACCGATCTCACTCAACAATTGTGACGACGTCCAAGTTTATGCACAACACCACTTTACCTATTCCAAACCACAAGTGACTTGATCAAGTTTTCCAAGAATTGACGTTGACCGAAGTTCTGTATGTTCCGGAGATTCGCAAGAATCTGGTTTCTGGTTCAGCTTTGGTCAAGAATGGGTTCAAAGTAGTCTTTGAAGCTGATAGGTTTTCTTTGACTAAGAGAGGAATTTATGTGGGAAAAGGTTACCTTGATCAGGGCCTTTTCAAAATGAATGTAATGAATGTAATTCGCTCTCTTGTAATTGAAAACAGTGGAAATAAAAGAATTGAGAATTCTGTTTATTTGCTTGAATATTCTAATTTGTGGCATGTTAGACTAGGACATGTCAATTATAATACTATTCGAAGATTAGTCAACTTAAACTCATTACCAACTTTTAAAGTTGAAAAAGAACATAAATGTGAATTTTGTGTTGAGGCAAAGCTAGTCAAACAACCGTTTTCTTCAGTGGAAAGAAATACCGCACCTCTAGAACTTATTCACAGTGACATCTGTGATTTGAAGTTTGTGCAAACTAGAGGTGGGAAAAAGTATTTCATAACATTCATCGATGATTGCACAAAGTATTGTTATGTGTATTTACTAAGAAGTAAAGACGAAGCGCTTGGAGTGTTTACACATTACAAAACGGAAGTTGAGAATCAACTTGTAAAAAGGATAAAAGCTATCCGAAGTGATAGAGGTGGAGAATACGGAGCGCCTTTTGATGAATTTTGTACCAACTCTGGAATTATTCATCAAACGACTGCACCATACTCACCTCAATCAAATGGTATTGCTGAACGCAAGAATCGCACTCTTAAAGAAATGATCAATGCGATGTTGTTAAATTCTGGATTACCACAGAATTTGTGGGGGGAGGCGATCCTATCTGCCAATAATATCCTTAACAAGATTCCCCAAAAAAGTAGGAGTGAGACTCCGTACGAACTTTGGAAAGGTCAAAAGCCTTCTTACAAGTACTTCAAAGTGTGAGGGTGTTTGGCTAAGGTAGAAATACCCAAACCCAAACAAGTAAAGATAGGGCCTAAGACTATTGATTGCGTATTCATAGGTTATGCTCTTAATAGTAGTGCCTATCGATTTCTGGTACATAAATTAGAAATATCTGAGATTCATGAAGGTACCATCATGGAATCTAGAAATGCTTCGTTTTTCGAGGATGTTTTTCCAAGGAAATAAACGAGAAAGTTCCTCTTAAAAGAACATTTGATGAGTCTGCGAGTAGTTCTAATCCTGGGGATGAAGAACCACGTCGTAGCAAAAGGGCAAGAGTTCCTAAATCGTTTGGTCCCGACTTTGTATCTTATACATTAGAAGGTGAGCCTAGAACAATTAAGGAAGCTATGGCTGGTCCAGATGCCCAACTCTGGAAAGAGGCTATCAATAGTGAAATCGAGTCTATTATGCACAACCATACCTGGGAGTTGGTTGATCTTCCAAAGGGAAGTAAGCCTTTAGGCTGTAAATGGATTCTGAAAAGAAAATATAAGACTGATGGAACTATTGATAAGTACAAGGCTCGTTTGGTGGTCAAAGGATACCGTCAAACTGAAGGTCTTGATTTCTTCAATACTTATTCTCCAGTAACGAGAATAACTTCCATTAGATTACTTATCGCTATTGCCGCGTTGCATAACCTTGAGATACATCAAATGGATGTTAAAACTGCATTTCTGAATGGAGAATTAGATGAAGAAATATATATGGAACAAGCGCCAAAACAGTGGCATGAAAAATTTGATAGCACGTTGTTGTCAAATGGTTTCAAAATCAACGAGTGTGATAAATGCGTGTATGTTTGAGAATCACATAACGCATACATCATCGTATGTTTATATGTAGATGACATGTTGATAATGGGTAGTAATCATGAAATCATTATGAATACTAAAGGCATGTTAAAGAAGAACTTTGACATGAAGGATATGGGACTTGCAGACGTCATCTTAGGGATTAAAATCCTGAGGACTTTTGAAGGACTAGTCTTGTCGCAATCTCACTATGTTGAGACGGTTTTAGGAAAATTCCTTCCTTGCGATAGTGCACCAGTTAAGTCGCAAGTGGATTTAAGTGTTCATCTATACAAAAATCATGGCGAACCCGTATCGCAAATAGAATATGCTAGGGTCATTGGAAGCTTAATGTATATCATGAACTGTACTCGCCCTGATCTAGCTTATTCTATGAGCAAGTTGAGTAGGTTCACAAGTAATCCTAGTGTAGACCATTGGAATGCTTTAACTAGAGTTCTTAAGTATTTAAAGTTTACTAAAGAATATGGATTACACTACTCAAGATATCCAATTGTAATTGAGGGATACAGTGATGCTAATTGGATGTCAGACACGAACGACTCTAAGTCCACAAGTGGGTATGTATTTACCATTGGTGGTGGAGCAGTGTCATGGAAATCTTCTAAGCAAACTTGCATAGCCCGTTCCACGATGGAATCAGAATTCATAGCTTTAGATAAAGCTGGTGAAGAAGCTGAGTGGCTTAGAAATTTCTTAGAAGACATTCCATGCTGGGAAAAACCTGTGCGTCCGATTTTGATTCATTGCGATTGTATGTCGGCAATAGGAAGGGCTTAGAGTAGTATGTATAATGGTAAGTCTAGACATATTCGTCGTAGGCATA
This sequence comes from Buddleja alternifolia, assembly GCA_019426215.1. Lineage (NCBI taxonomy): Eukaryota > Viridiplantae > Streptophyta > Magnoliopsida > Lamiales > Scrophulariaceae > Buddleja > Buddleja alternifolia. The sequence goes on from CM033391.1 coordinate 53,446,754, forward strand.
ATACCATTAAGCAGTTGATCTCTAACGGGATTATTTCCATTGATTATGTGAAATCAAAAGAGAATATTGCAGATCCTTTGACGAAAGGATTGCCTAGAGATCAAATATACTGCCTGTTAGGTCTCATATTTTACATATTTTCATTATGATTTACCTCACATTTATCTTTATTTTATGCCTTGTTGTTAGTCTTTTCCTTTATTTTTAGCCTAATTTATGTATTTTGATTTCTAAGTCGTTTCAATGCTTTTGTAGGCATAAAAGCGATGATTTTGATAAGTTGAAGGAGTATTTATTACGAGAATAATGAAGGTTATCCAAGAGGATGTGAAGAAATGCATTAGAAAGGCCAAACGAGAATGTTTCGTTGAAGAAAAATGAAGAGAAAAATTTCTGCACAGGCAACTGCACAACTGTGCAAATATTCTGCACAGCTGTGCAGTTGCGGATTTTTATATTTTTGCGGGCCGATTTTATGACTTGGATGGGCATAATTTATGTATCTAAGACTCCTTTTTAGTTAAAGAAAGTGGCAAAAACATTTTATAGGCTAGAGTGAGGTGGGAGAATAATTCATTCTTACAAAAAAAAAAAGTAGATCTTGGAGAGAAGAGAAGACTTCTAGAGAGAGAAAGGAGATCTTGAAGAGTTCTTGGAGAGGAGTTCTTGGAGAGAAAAGCTTCATCTTCTCAAGTTGTATTCTTCCAATCCTCCATTGTTGAACATGAGTAACTTTATGTTTATGCAATTTATTTCTTGTTTTTCTTTAATTATGTATAGCTAAATTATTTTCTAGGGTTTAAGATGTAGTCTTGTGTATTGATTTGGATTATTGATGATTGATGGATGTGATTTCTTGTTTGGTTTATCTATTAATGAGTGTTTAATGCTTGTAATTGATTGATCACCAATTGCATGATTTAAGATAAATTAAGAAGTACCGGGAGGTGAATTAGTTTATTGGTTCGGATTTAATAGACATGTGTAAATTGCTTAATAGGGATATTGGTAATTTTGCATGAGACTAGTTAAACAATATTCATAGAACTTAATGGATTCATCTAAATTAGTTTTTGATCATGGGAGTGACGTTAATTAATTTAGGTGGGTACTCATGAAGATCTCGGGAGAGTATTCGTGTATTTAAGGAAATTGGGTCTTTAATTTAAATAAGAATGATAATCCATTAAAAGTCAATAATCCATAGAAATACCTTGATGAAATCTTAATCCCTAGGCCTTTCGTTAATTGATTATTCGTTTTAATCATATCTGTTTTAGTTATTTACAATTAAATCATTTTCTTGTTAAATTTCTGCTTTTAATTAGTTAAAATCTCAAATCTTTGATAATCAATAGTCTAAATAATAGGATAAACTTTATTTGGTACTTGATAACCTTCCCTGTGGAGACGATTTTACTTTCACTATATTATTTGTTCGATTCCGTGTTGTTACGGAAGGTTAACAAATTGGCGCCGTTGCCGGGGAAGGCAACAAGTAGTCAATATCAATAACAAGTTGATTCTTATTAGTTTAGACATTTTTTTTTCTCTTTTGTTTTGGATCTTTATTTGTTTGAACTTTGATACTTGAGATTATTGTTTCAGAATGGCAGAAGACTTACAGAGGATTGAGCCTGCTGCGCAACGAACTCTCCGGGATTATGCTACACCAACATATCAGAACTTAACCTCCAGCATAGCGGTACCAACTGTTCAAGCCAATACCTTTGAGTTGAAGCCGACTATTATTCAAATGCTACAGCACACTGCATTTGAGGGAGATATTGAGAGGGAGGATCCTCATTCCCATCTGGGGAATTTCTTGGAAATCTGTAGTACTTTCAAGATGAATGGCGTTACTGAAGATGCTATAAGATTGCGACTCTTCCCACTCTCCCTGTCTAAAAGAGCTAAGGAGTGGCTGAAAAATCAGCCGGCAAATAAGTTCACCACTTGGGCTGATTTGTCGACTGCGTTTCTCACCAAGTATTTTCCCCCAGCCAAAATTGCTCAGTTAAGGAATGCAATCACAGGATTCATGCAAACTGATAGTGAAACCCTCTATCAAGCATGAGAAAGGTATAAAGAATTACTCAGAAAATGCCCACATCACGGTATTCCTAGTTGGATGCTTGTGCAGACCTTCTACAATGGTCTGTCACATAGTATCCGGATGAATATCGATGCAGTTGCAGGAGGGAGTTTTATGGCAAAGAATCCAGATGATGCATTGGCTCTTATGGACGAAATGGCATCCAACAGTTATCAGTGGGCAAGTGATAGTCGGGCTGTAAAGAAAACACCAGGCATACACAATATAGATAACATTACATTGCTAAATGCTAACATTGAAGCACTTGTCAAGCACATGGAGGGACTCAAGGGAAATGTCAGTGCAATATCTCAACCTACTTTAGCTTGTGATGTTTGTGGGGCACCTCATATAGCTATTGATTGCCCACTCATTGAGCAAGCTAACTATTTATCCAATCAGAATAAGGAGCAAGGAAATCCATTTTGGAACACCTACAATTCGGGTTGGCGAAATCACCCGAACTTTTCTTGGGGAGGCCAAGGGAACCAAGGAGTTCAAGCAAATCCTCCTAGACAACAATTTCTTCCAGGGTTCCAACAACATGGTCCTCAGAATTTTCAACAACCAAGTCAGCAAGGACCACCACCTCGAGAACCACAAGCTAGGGAATTAGCCATTGAAAAGCTCGCTAATGGAACAGCAAAACGGTTTGAGAATCTGGAAGCAAAAATTGATCTGGTAGTGGGAGCAACGAAGAATCTGGAATTACAAGTTGGACAATTGGCAAGTTCTATAAATTCAAGGTCAAAAGGTACACTGCCTAGCCAAACAGAGGAGAATCCGAGAGGACAGTGTAATGCAGTGACTCTGATAAACGAAAATATAATTGAAGAATTTGAGCCACATGCTGTACACAGAGATGAATTTGTGATGAAAGATAATTCAATCTTTGAATCTTCAGACAAGGTTGAGCCAGAAAAGGTTATCCCGAAGCCATATGTTAAACCATATGTTCCTCCAATTCCATTTCCCCAAAGGTTGCAACGCAAGAGGTTGGACAAGCAGCAAGAGAAATTTCTTCGAACACTTAGGCTGTTGAACCACAATATTCCGTATACAGATTCTCGGGCTCAGATACCTGTTTGTGAGAAGTTTCTCAAAGAACTATTGAGCAATAGAAAGAAATTAGAAAACGTGGAAACAATCTCCTTGAATGAAGAATGCAGTGCCATAATCCAACGAAACATTCCTCCAAAGCTAAAGGATCCAGGGAGTTTTTCAATTCCTTGCACTATTGAAAAATTCCACTTTGATAAAGCACTTTGTGATTTAGGAGCTAGTGTTAGTCTAATGCCTTATTCAATTTGCAGGAAATTAGGCTTTCAAAAGCTTAAAAACACAAAGATGTCACTTCAATTGGCGGATGGGAACATAAAACGCCCTATGGGAATATTAGAAGACGTTTTCGTGAAAGTGGACAAGTTCTACATCCCATGTGACTTCGTGGTGCTTGAGATGGATGAAAATTTGAAAACACCAATCATCCTTGGAAGACCGTTTCTCGCAACTGCGGGAACCGTCATTGATGTGCGTGCTGGCAAGCTAGCGTTGAACATTGGAGAGGAGAAGGTGGAGTTCGACTTAAATAAAGTGATGAAATCTCCGCCTTTTGAAGAAAAATGTTATTCAGTGGATGTGATTGAAGAGGCCATCAAAGAAGAAATTGCTCAAGGTAAAAGAGATCCATTAGAGTCGTATCGTGAAATATCTTCTAGACCTAAGGTAAAAATTAAATCTCTTCCTCCATATCTCAGGTACGCTCTTCTTGGCAATAATGAATTTTTATCTGTTATCGTACATTCTACTCTATGTACACCTGAACTGGACCGATGGTTAAGTGATTTGGAATGGAAGAAAGATGGAATAGGTTGGAATATATCTGATATGAAAAGAATTAATCGTGCTTTGTATTTTTCAGGCGATGATATTCCTCGAGGGAAAGCAATTTCCCTCGCCAAAACTCAACAATAATTTTGTCTAAGTCGAGCTAATGACTTTAAACAAGCGCTTCTTGGGAGGCAACCCAAGAGTTTTCGTTATTTTTGTCATTGTCGTTTTCTTCTTATTTTGTTTTCAATATTTTATGTTTGAAGGTTTTATTTTATTTTATTTCATTTTTATTTTTCGGTGCTCAAATGCTTTATTAATGAAAGGTATTCTTATTGCAGGTCAATAACATGAAAAACGAGGTGCATGAGGCATTATACAATGTAAATCAGATGCACAATTGTGCCAATTTTCGCACCACTGTGCACAATTTTCGCACTTAGAAGAATTTTTAGGTGCACAGTTGTGCAAAATTTTCGCACTTTTGCACCCTCAAAAAAAAAATTTTTTTTTTTTTTTGGTAAAAAAAAATACAAAAAAATTGAAAAGTGGGGTCAAAATCCCAAAAATCATTCCACCCCCTCACATTTCAGCTAAACACTTCTCTCTCTCTCTCTCGTTTCTCCACCACGCAATCAACTCCTCCCGCTGTCGCCTACCTTCAACCGGAGCCATGTCACCGCCGCATCTCGTCCAGCCCCGCGCGACCAAGCGCTCGTCACAACCACAAATCTACCACCGCTGTTCGCCGTTGTCTTCTCCAGCCAACCACCATGCCGCCATTTCTCTTCACCGGCGCCGTCTCACTTCCGTCTTCTTCAACACACGGTCAGCTGCCGCAAGCCGCACCACTCATCGTCTTCACCGTTTCACCCCCTCCAACAGCCAGAGCAAATCACAGATCCACGCCGCCACTCGCCGCACAACCTCCACTCAACTCCACCGATTACCGCACTTGCACCGCAGTTGGACCGCGACTCATAAACGCCTTCGTCGCCGTCATCTCACATCCACAACTTAGTTCCACCTCCGTCGTCCGACTTCCCACATCACTGCTGCCACACTTCTTTTGGGTGCGATTTTTCTTCCAAGGCAAATAGTGTTCTCTCAATTACAATACTACCGCGAGAAACCATCACCCTACCGACTCCCGGGACATCACGCACATGCATAGGGGAGTATTTCTTTCACTGTTATTTCAATTACATTTTGTTTATGTTCTTGCATATCGGTTGCGATAAAATACATTGAGGACAATGTGTTGCTTTAAGTGTGGGGTGGGTTGTTTGCAAATTGTGATTAGAGTTTATTGAATTGCTCAAGTGTGGGGTAATGTGGTTAAGTGGTGAAAGAATTGGGCATACGTCAATTTTTGCTGAGTTGTTGCTGAAAATTGGTTGACTTGTTCATAATATTTGTGTTCCCATATTTGAGCTCTTGACTAGATAAACATATGAATTTGATTTCTGTACATGGATACTCTTTTTATTGAGTTTGATCGCTGAGCCTGAAATTTGTAAAATTTCTATGCATCTTTACACACTACACACGAGTTCTAGTAAAGGAGATTGATCGGGGAGATAAAAGCAATTACATATTTTTTTTGATACATGGTGATATTGGAGGAAAGTCGAGAAAATAGAAAAAAGAAAAAAAAATCGATGAAGAAAATAAGGAAAGAAAGTTGATTCAGTGGTTAATGAAAGCTAAAATCACCCAGTTTCGTTTCTAGCCTTTGTCACTCGAGTGAGTAAGTCTGTTGGGGTGTCTTGACACCTAGTGCCTTAAAACCGACTGGTTTGAGAATCATTGGCCCAAAACTCGTTACAAGGGTGACATAGAAAGCTTGACTAGCGAAACATTGCACGGGTTGATAAATTTTGAATGAAGGGAAGTGAACGAAAATGAAATAAGATAGATGTTGTGTTTTTGCTTGAAAATCCGAAATGTTCCCTTGCTAGAACTCATAAATCAAGCACGAATAGATGTATATGAAATTGAACTTGTTTGGGATTAGTGTGATGACTTGAGAGTAAAGATGTTCATATGTGGGAAAATAATGATTCTACGTGTTTATTGGTTTATGTGTGATGATTGTGGGGAGTCATAAATGTTGTGACTAGTTGCTGATTTAATGCACGGTGAGACAGATAGACGATTGTCATGAATTTTGTGGGTATATTCTCTGCAAACCCTCACGAGACAAAACTCGTCCACTAGGGGTAACCTAGGGGTTTAACGGCTTGTTGCACATGCTAAATGCAATCGTGTTCCCTACGAAAGTGGTGTTATCTTTATTTTTGTTTTTGTTTTGTTTGGATTTACTCGAGGACGAGTAAAGGTTAAGTGTGGGGTGTTTGTTAGGTCTCATATTTTACATATTTTCATTATGATTTACCTCACATTTATCTTTATTTTATGCCTTGTTGTTAGTCTTTTCCTTTATTTTTAGCCTAATTTATGTATTTTGATTTCTAAGTCGTTTCAATGCTTTTGTAGGCATAAAAGCGATGATTTTGATGAGTTGAAGGAGTATTTATTACGAGAATAATGAAGGCTATCCAAGAGGATGTAAAGAAATGCATTAGAAAGGCCAAACGAGAATGTTTCGTTGAAGAAAAATGAAGAGAAAAATTTCTGCACAGGCAACTGCACAACTGTGCAGATATTCTGCACAGCTGTGCAGCTGCGGATTTTTATATTTTTGTGGGCTGATTTTATGACTTGGATGGGCATAATTTATGTATCTAAGACTCCTTTTTAGTTAAAGAAAGTGGCAAAAACATTTTATAGGCTAGAGTGAGGTGGGAGAATAATTCATTCTTACAAAAAAAAAAAAGTAGATCTTGGAGAGAAGAGAAGACTTCTAGAGAGAGAAAGGAGATCTTGAAGAGTTCTTGGAGAGGAGTTCTTGGAGAGAAAAGCTTCATCTTCTCAAGTTGTATTCTTCCAATCCTCCATTGTTGAACATGAGTAACTTTATGTTTATGCAATTTATTTCTTGTTTTTCTTTAATTATGTATAGCTAAATTATTTTCTAGGGTTTAAGATGTAGTCTTGTGTATTGATTTGGATTATTGATGATTGATGGATGTGATTTCTTGTTTGGTTTATCTATTAATGAGTGTTTAATGCTTGTAATTGATTGATCACCAATTGCATGATTTAAGATAAATTAAGAAGTACCGGGAGGTGAATTAGTTTATTGGTTCGGATTTAATAGACATGTGTAAATTGCTTAATAGGGATATTGGTAATTTTGCATGAGACTAGTTAAACAATATTCATAGAACTTAATGGATTCATCTAAATTAATTTTTGATCATGGGAGTGACGTTAATTAATTTAGGTGGGTACTCATGAAGATCTCGGGAGAGTATTCGTGTATTTAAGGAAATTGGGTCTTTAATTTAAATAAGAATGATAATCCATTAAAAGTCAATAATCCATAGAAATACCTTGATGAAATCTTAATCCCTAGGCCTTTCGTTAATTGATTATTCGTTTTAATCATATCTGTTTTAGTTATTTACAATTAAATCATTTTCTTGTTAAATTTCTGCTTTTAATTAGTTAAAATCTCAAATCTTTGATAATCAATAGTCTAAATAATAGGATAAACTTTATTTGGTACTTGATAACCTTCCCTGTGGAGACGATTTTACTTTCACTATATTATTTGTTCGATTCCGTGTTGTTACGGAAGGTTTGAATGTGGAGACGATCTTGCTATTGTTGGGTGTTTGAATGTGGATATTCCACTTTGGATATAAACCATAAAGTGGACCGGACCGAACCTCGGACCACGGACTCGAGCTCGGGTCTGGGTCCGGGATTGGGCTGGTACGCGGGCTGTGGGCCGTGACTAAGCTGTGGGCCGTGACTGGGCTTGGTGGTCGTTGGGCTAAATATATTCTTTTTAATTAACTTATGGGCCCAGTTAATTATTTTCTTCTTTTGGGCCAATAAGAATTAATTTAGGCTCATTTCTTTTCCAAAGAAATCTGGCAGCCCAACAGAAGGTTGAATTACATCTGAAACGTTTTATTTGTAAAGCAGTCAGAAATTGAAAGATTCTTGATGCTAAATTTGAAACGTTTGAATTTATAAGTGAAAAATATTTCACTTTAAAAGTGGTAAGGGAAAAACATTTCACTTTAAAAGGGGTAAGTGAAATGTTTTTCACTTTAAAAGTATAAGTGAAATGTTTCACTTTTAAAAGTGGTTAGTGAAAACGTTTCATTTCTCCAAATTTCTCCTATATAAAGAGTCTCCCATATGAATGAAAAGATAAGAAGACGAACACACAAAAATCAGAAATCATTTCTGCATTTTAAGCATTCTACATACATCACATCAGTGAGAGGTCTTGAGCAAAATAAGTTCGTGGAGTGTTGTTCTTGAAGTGGTTCAATTACAATACGGAATCATTGTATTTTAGGAAGTTAATTGCATGATCTCGTACCACCGTAGGTGGGGCAATATAGCTTTAAGTAATCTAATGGAAGTTATTCTCGTTACTGGAGAATAAGTATCGAAGAAATCAAGACCTTCAGTTTGACGGTATCCTTTGACCACCAAACGAGCCTTGTACTTATCAATAGTTCCATCAGTCTTATATTTTCTTTTCAGAATCCATTTACAGCCTAAAGGCTTACTTCCCTTTGGAAGATCAACCAACTCCCAGGTATGGTTGTGCATAATAGACTCGATTTCACTATTGATAGCCCTTTTCCAGAGTTGGGCATCTGGACCAGCAATAGCTTCCTTAATTGTTCTAGGCTCACCTTCTAATGTATAAGATACAAAGTCGGGACCAAACGATATAGGAACTCTTACCCTTTTGCTACAACGTGGTTCTTCATCCCCAGGATTAGAACTACTCGCAGACTCATCAAATGTTCTTTTAAGAGGAACTTTCTCGTTTATTTCTTTACTTGGAAAAACATCCTCGAAAAACGAAGCATTTCTAGATTCCATGATGGTACCTTCATGAATCTTAGATATTTCTGATTTATGTATCATAAATCGATAGGCACTACTATTAAGAGCATAACCTATGAATACGCAATCAATAGTCTTAGGCCCTATCTTTACTTGTTTGGGTTCGGGTATTTCTACCTTAGCCAAACACCCCCACACTTTGAGGTACTTGTAAGAAAGCTTTTGACCTTTCCAAAGTTCGTACGGAGTCTCACTCCTACTTTTCTAGGGAATCTTGTTAAGGATATTATTGGCAGATAGGATCGCCTCCCCCCACAAATTCTGTGGTAATCCAGAATTTAATAACATCGCATTCATCATTTCTTTAAGAGTGCGATTCTTGCGTTCAGCAATACCATTTGATTGAGGTGAGTATGGTGCAGTCGTTTGATGAATAATTCCAGAGTTGGTACAAAATTCATCAAAAGGATCTCCATATTCTCCACCTCTATCACTTCGGATAGCTTTTATCCTTTTTACAAGTTGATTCTCAACTTCCGTTTTGTAATGTGTAAACGCTCCAAGCATTTCGTCTTTACTTCTTAGTAAATACACATAACAATACTTTGTGCAATCATCGATGAATGTTATGAAATACTTTTTCCCACCTCTAGTTTGCAAAACTTCAAATCACAGATGTCACTGTGAATAATTTCTAGAGGTGCGGTATTTCTTTCCACTGAAGGAAACGGTTGTTTGACTAGCTTTGCCTCAACACAAATTTCACATTTATGTTCTTTTTCAACTTTAAAAGTTGGTAATGAGTTTAAGTTGACTAATCTTCGAATAGTATTATAATTGACATGTCCTAGTCTAACATGCCACAAATTAGAATACTCAAGCAAATAAACAGAATTCTCAATTCTTTTATTTCCATTGTTTTCAATTACAAGAGAGCGAATTACATTCATTTTGAAAAGGCCTTGCTCAAGGTAACCTTTTTCCACATAAATTCCTCTCTTAGTCAAAGAAAACCTATCAGCTTCAAAGACTACTTTGAACCCATTCTTGACCAAAGCTGAACCAGAAATCAGATTCTTGCGAATCTCCGGAACATACAGAACTTCGGTCAACGTCAGTTCTTTCCCTGAAGTCATCTTCAACACAACCTTCCCCATTCCAACCACTGGAGACGTGGCCGAGTTTCCCATAAACAATCTCCGTCCATCAGTTGGGGAATAGGACGAGAAAACATCTCTGTCGGAACAGATTTGGCGAGTAGCCCCAGTATCTATGAACCACTCCTTTGGGTTGTCCACCAAGTTGGCTTCAAACACGACGGCAGTGAGATCAAGATCCTTAAGATCGATTGGCACCTGTTTATTTGATAGGTCATCAATCATCTCGTTGATGCCCAAGACATCATCAACAGCTAGGTGTGCCTGTTGTTGCACCTGGTTCTGAACCCTGTTCTAAACCTGGTTCTTGCCTTTGTTCTTGCCAGAACCTTTCTTTCGAGACTGATTATTATTTTTCTTAGGATCTCTACAGTCTCTAGACCAATGACCAGTACGGCCGCAATTATAGCAACCACTGTCATCGCCGTTACCCAGTTTCGGCTTTCTTTTCCCAGTTTGATTTTTCTGGGCCTGGAACTTCCCATGGAACTTCCTTTTCCGGTTAGAACTTTCCGGAACTTCAATGACGTTTGCCATTGCTTGATCAAGAGCCCTCTTGATAGAAGCCCGGTTGTCTCCCTCAATTCTGAGTCTGTCAACCAACTCTTCTAAGCCCGTCTCCTTTCGTTTATGCCTTAGGTAGTTCTTGAATTCATTCCATGAGGGCGGTAATTTTTCAATCACAGACCCCACTTGAAAATTCTCACTTAAAGCCATTCCCACGGCATGAACTTCATGTATGATAATCTGAAGCTCTTGGACTTGGCTTGTCACGGACTTAGAGTCCACCATTTTGAAGTCTAAGAACTCCGCGACCATGAACTTCTTCAGTCCAGCGTCCTCGGTTCTGTACTTCTTATCTAATGCCTCCCAGACGTCTTTCGAGGTTTTCATGGACAGATAAACGCTGTAAAGCGAATCGTCCAAACCACTGAGCACGTAATTCCTGCAAAGAAAATCACAGTGTATCCAGGCATCATACGCCGTTCTCAGCTGAACATCATCAGAATCTTCAGGGATAGACAGGGCGTCTTCCCGTAAGAACCTCGCCAGGTTCAAAGTAGTTAAGTAAAAAAGCATCTTTTGTTGCCAACATTTGAAGTCAGCCCCGCTGAACTTCGATGGCCTTTCAGCTTGCGTCGGGATAACCGGATTAACCGGTGGTACAATAGGAGTTGTCCTTTCAGCTCGTGTCTGAATTACCGGATTAACATTAGTTACAACCGGTGGATTCGGACCAGAGGCTGAACCGGACCCAACCCCTGAACCCGAGGCGAAACCTGAATCAAGACCGAGACCGAGACTAGCTCCAGGTCCAAGGCCAAAGTCGAGAGTAGCAGCAACATTTTCATTAGCACCGAATTCAGCCATTTTTCAGAATTACAGAAATCAACAACAACAATATAGCTTTAAGCTTGTTGGAAAAAAAATTCGCCCTGTTAAATATGAAATATACTGGAAAATATATGCAATGAAAACGAATCGAGGCGAGAGTTGGACTCTCTATCCTTAAAGCTATATTGCCCCGCCTACGGTGGTACGAGATCATGCAATTAACTTCCCAAGATACAACGATTCCGTATTGTAATTGAACCACTTCAAGAACAACACTCCACGAACTTATTTTGCTCAAGAACTCTCACTGATGTGATGTATGTAGAATGCTTAAAATGCAGAAATGATTTCTGATTTTTGTGTGTTCGTCTTCTTATCTTTTCATTCATATGGGAGACTCTTTATATAGGAGAAAATTGGAGAAATGAAACGTTTTCACTAACCACTTTTAAAAGTGAAACATTTCACTTATATTTTTAAAGTGAAAAACATTTCACTTACCGCTTTTAAAGTGAAATATTTTCCCCTTACCACTTTTAAAGTGAAATGTTTTTCACTTATAAATTCAAACGTTTCAAATTTAGCATCAAGAATCTTTCAATTTCTGACTGCTTTACAAATGAAACGTTTCAAATGTAATTCAACCTTCTGCTGGGCTGCCTGATTTCTTTGGAAAAGAAATGAGCCTAAATTAATTCTTATTGGCTCAAAAGAAGAAAATAATTAACTGGGCCCAAGTTAATTTAATTCTAAATTTTGCCCAAAAAGAATATATTTAGCCCAACGACCTGCAAGCCCAGTCACGGCCCACGGCCCGCGTACCAGCCCAATCTCGAACCCAGACCTGAGCTCGAGTCCGTGGTCCGAGGTTCGGTCCGGTCCGGTCCACCTTATGATTTATATTCAAAGTGGGATATCCACATTCAAACATCCAACAATAGCAATTAATTTCTCATTCGTTTCAATTCCGAATCGAGAAATTCGAAATGCTAACCTCATCTACTCCCGGAGTAGAATAATATTATCCAATAATATTTAGTATCCTCGATACTTATGGTGTTCGAATTTCGTACCTAAAAGAGGTGTTCACACACTTTTCATACATACACAATATTCACCCAATATCCAACAGTTTCTTAATCATATTTTAACGATAATGCCAACATTAAGGTCCACTAATACTAATCTCCGTCTTCCGCGCCATTTTCTTTGAAAAGAACCCTGGTTAGACATCACAAAGATCAGAATAATATTTTGCTTGAAGATTATGAAGATGTTCAAAGTAAAATAAAAGGCTAAAGCTATAGATTTAAGGACAGAGAATCGGAGGACTAGTTCCAATTGATACAGAGTAAACTTTTGAGAAAATTACACACAGGCCGCTTCACTTTTTGTGTATTACCAAAACTCCCCTCACTTATTGGGAATTACCAACACACCCCCCTCATTTTTTTTTAACAATTACACCCCTTTTGTGTTTAACAATTCTTATAATTTTACTCACTGAAAACCTTACAAATAGACCACTGGGGGTGGGGGTGATTTTCAACAAGTGAGGGAGAATTTTGGTACTTACACAAAAAGTAAGGGGTCTATGTGTAATTTTCCTAAACTTTTATAACATTGAATTCAGGATAATTATGTTGTCTAGAGTCTAGACTCTAGAACATATATTAATCTGTCAATTTATCGAACATGGTTTTGATTACCTTACATGGCATCTGAATAGTAAGGTTTCATATCTGGTCATTAATGTTCCGTGTAAGATATAATTCGGGGGGAGACGAGGCACTGGATTATTGGATTCGGTCAAATGTGGATGTACATAATCTACTAAATGTTAGATGCAAATGTGGATATACGTGATCAAATATAATTAAATTTGATAAACCAGATAAACTGAACGCAAAATAATCCATCCTGATCTACCCAAACCGCTTGGTTCGAACATATAATTGCTTAGTTTTGTGTCAATTTTATGTCAACCCGTGCATATCGGCTCAGGTTGAATTGTTTATATGAAATCGCCCGAACTCGCTTGCATACACCCCTAATCCTTCTAGAAAGGTTTTGGGTTTTGGGCCAAATTGGGCCTAGTATGTTTCTTCCTATATTATAAACTTAGCCAAAATGTAGTCCAGTTATCTCTGGTTAAATGTTGAATCTCCTAATGGGCTGAGCTGCTCTCACCTAAAGTCCACGTCTGGTAGGGCTGTGGCCCATTAGTTCTGTTATAGCCGAGTCATCATGGGTGTAATAAATGGGTCCCGGGTTTAGAAAAATGCACCATTTTCCCGTTTCCTTTTTTCTCCCTTTAAATGAAATAAATGTAGTACGGCTATTATGGTGTAATACTGTGATGCTCTCGGTGCATTTATCACCACAAATTTATGGGGTGGGGGTGGTTTCATCACCCGCTACCTATAAAAAAAAATCACCCCCAAACACTTGAATGTGTGACTATGGTGCACCGGGAGCAACATTTTCGATGCACCATAGTATTTTTCGACTATTATGTTTGTGAGGACAATGGGTAATTCTATGCCAAATCGAGCCACATAGTCCGAGTGTATAATATGTGTCTATTTCTTTCACACCAGTGTATATGGGAGCGACACACAATATACTTTATTGTGTAAGATAGATAGACATCAGAATTATTAGATTCGATTTGGCATAAATTTTTTGAAAAGGTAACGGAGATAAACAACAAATAAAAGGAATCTACTTTATAACAAGATGAAACAATCAAAACAAGACAAAACAAATACCAAACAAAAACATATGCAAGACTGTAGCTCTTCCATCCTTTTGTACTTTTGCTTTCAGTATGGCGGCAATTTTAGGAACCAAAAAATTGTATGTGCTAGTGTTCGTCATCAGGTGCGTATTAACAAGTTAAATGAGTACTATATAAACTTAAATTAAGATATTTAACATAACAAATGAAGCGGCTTTGCATATCACCAAGATAGAGCCAGAATTTTTGGTTCTTGAGCGAATACAAAATGAGCCAAAGTTTTATATTTTTATACTTTGAGGGCGATAAAATTTTGAATATCATAAAATTACAGGACAACTATTTTTATTTTTGGATTGGGGGTGAGGTGTAAACGAGCCGAGCTCGAGTCGAGCCTATTGATTTTTTCGAGTTCAAGCTCGAGCCTTACTAAACAAGCTCGAGCTCGTCGAGTTTGATTTTTTGAGCTCAAGCTCGTTGGCTGAAAAACTAGCTCAACTTGAGCTCACGAGCGCGAGCCCAGGCTCACGAGCTCGAGCCTGGGCTTAATTTTGTTTATATTTTGAGTTTCTTTGTTATTTTTATATTAATATATTTAATAATATAAAATATAATATTTTAAAATATAATATATTATTAATATAATTAATAATATTAAAATATAAATATTTAAAATACAAAAGCTTACGAGCCCGGCTCACAAGTTTCGAACAGAGAAAAGCGGGCTCGAGCTCGAATTCGAATGGAAGCTCGAGCTCGTGAAGCTCGGCTCGAGTTCGAAAAGCTCGAGCTCGTTTCGAGCCGGCTCGGCTCAATTTACATCCTAGTTGGGGGGTTGCACCACCTGCCCCAACCTCACTAAAGACGTAGAGTTATACCATGTGCTACATTATGGGTTGCTGATGGCAATTTCTAATGTTTAATCAAATGAGTATTATACCCTTTCGCCTAGTTTGTTATATTCTATTCGTTGGGTAGCTAAAATTTTAATTAACCTAATCTTTGGCTAATTTAGAAAAAGAAAAGAGCGTACTTTCATATTTTTGCTAAAGGGCCTGATTGTATTTTGAGTTTTGTTTTTTGGTGGGGGCGGGGGGTTGGGGGGTCACATTTTGAGTTGCATTTTACTTAATATTTTTGTGCGTGTTAATGGACAAGCAATGTAACTAAGAAAAAGATAAAAATGGACAACCAAGAGACAACAAGATGCGAGCTTTATAGGATTCTCTTAATCGACAAGAAAATTGAAAGAAATATCGCTCTCTTTATCTCTTAATTAAAGAAAATTTGGGAGGGAAATATTTCTTTTTCCCAAAAAAATGACATGAAAGATAATTGGAAAGCTAATTACCGTAGAAAATCTAGAAAACTCTCTTGATTCCAGTTGATTTGCGTTTGGAAATGAGCTTAAACCAAAACCTAACAGAATTCTTTTTAGATAGCATTGTTACATGCATCAATACCCCATTCAATAATTAATTCAATACAATTATCAATAACCAACTAATTACAATGAATATGAGAAAATAATACTCACAAGTTCGGCGGGATCAAACACCAACAATTATAACATATAGTCATAGAGTACTAGAGGCTCAATGACATCTATGATCTCAAATGTAGACTATTTATAAATTATAAGGATAAGAATTTAGAAAGACTTATTTGGTCTACCAACTTTTTTTCCATGAAGTGACCTATAATAATTTTGACAAATATCCATTGTGCTAAAAAAAAACTTTTCTTTCGCTTTCCTATAGTTTCTTCTTTTTTTCTACCTCGACTATTTTACACGTTGATACCTCCGTAACATTTCACTTTGTTCATTCGACTTAGAAGAAACAGGCCGTACTAACATATGATGGATTGGGCCAAAATGATAAAGCAAAGACCGAGATGGAAGCTCATAAGAATTCTCATAACAAGGGCAAGGAATAAGCTCGATAACTAAGCATACAAGTGGCCACTGATCTCGTGGTTTACCTAGTGAGATAGCTGACGAATAAGGTGACAGATAGCTCGACACGAAGCTCACGAGTGACGAGGAGAAAGTGAACCAAGTCATTCACTACCCATTATCCCCTAAAATAGAGGAAATAATTCTTACTTCTTTTCCACTAAATAAAAAACGCCCCATGCTTAACAAGAGTGGGGAAAGGGGCGGCCACTAGGATATAAAAGGCCTTGGACACACCATTGACCATTGTACAAGTTTACATACACATTATTTATTCTAAGCATATAATTTGTATTTCTCTCTCCAAAAACTATTATCTTCAAAGCAATAAAATTCTCTCCTTGACATTTTTATTTTTCTCTCTATTTTAATATTGCCATGTTGATTCGAAGTGTTATTGCATTTACGTTATACAATTTTGTGGTGTGAAAATCAAATCACATCACACGTTTCTCTTTCTCTGTTCTTATATATGTTCTCCCTTTATTTCGTAATCAATATTTGTTACAATCAGAAATATAAAAATACTTTTTATCGCTCGTCACTCGTTTCTGTCGTATACTCCAGTCTCGTTTGAATTTATTTTCTTTTATGCATTTCATATTTTACTTAATTAATCTTAATAATCTTCGTGTCAGTTCTCCTTTTGTTTCTACACACGAACATCGAGTTTGATAGAAAGTGGCACTTGGTGGGGGAAGATTCGTTCTAGTTCATAGCTAGGGTTTCGTGAACAATTATTTGTCCACATAAAACTATTGGATGCCTAGCCCATAACCACCCGTGTCTTGTCCCCTACGTACCAAAGATAAAAGGGGTGAGAGGAAACAAGTTTAATTTTCAACCCAAATATATTACATTATTGCAATATATATAGGGCAGGTAAAAAGCCATAGAAACTTTGGCAGAGATCTAGTCAAGAATCTACCAAGAAAGATGAAGGGAAAGTTTTATAAGGTGGGTTGTCAAGTGTCATGTAAATCTCTTTTTATGACCTTTTCAAAAAGGTGAATTTAAATTGAAAAAGATATTCTAAATAGTCTTTTGCACTTTTGTTTTTCTTTTTTTAGTTTCCCACTCATTTTCCTACAACACATTGAGTATGAGACTAATCTCATTTTGCGATATTGAGCCTGCTGCTGGCCTGAGGGAATTTGTCACTGGATGCAGTATGAATAATAAAACATTAACTAGCAATGAACAATCAACAAATAACTATTAGTAATATATAATTAATTATTCTTAATAGGCAAATACCAGAAGGGTGGTAGAATCCGAAACCTTTAACAATTAATAATATTATATAACATTTTGAGTGTTGGAATTTGAACAAGTTTCCTAGTGCAAAACACTAACAAAAATTAAGAATAATAGTAATGCGATGATAAATGACATTCTCAAAGTTATTATCATAAACTAAATCATGAAAATTTTATTATCACAATAATATTTTTCAGTTTTATTAGTAACCCATAATTGTATAAGTTTTAACGATAGAATTTGATGACATTAGAATTGAAGTTCTCACGATAATTTTATTTCTACAAATTGTATTATTGGCCCCGAACCTTCTGTGGCCTAAACTTGGGTTTTGGATTCTTATGATTTTGGTTTATGAAAGTTTTTCTTATAAAAAAAAAAAACATTAGTGACAATAGAATCGTGTATAAGATGCCACAATCAGTGATACATGTATACTGACCAATAATTTGGTAGCAGCAAAAATTATCACGATGACTTAATGATTATATTTACATTATCACTAAATAATGATCATTATACACATGTCATTAATCATCAATAATGACATTAACAATGTAATTAGACATATGTTTATTATTATTGATTTGTAAAACTCATTAGTGTGGTATAATAAACAAAAATCCTTCGAAACATATCATTAGCGATAATTTAATTTTCTTATTATTACGTGCCACTAATAAGTTGATGTACTGAGCTTTCCAAAATTACGGTATTTTGTTAGATTATGAACACCACCAATAAATGAAAATAACATCAAATAGACATTTCAAATGCGGACAAAGGGAGTGTAATAAAATCCTTTACATATTCGATAAAAGATTTTAAGCTTGTGGATTTACATTTTATATGTCCTTAATTAAATTATATAGTAAACTATTATTTAGAGGAAAAGATATTAAATTATATATGTGTGTGTTCCAAGCAAATGGAGGGAAACAAAGAAATTAGGAATGGGCAAAGAACACTTTATGCATGTGGAGGTTGACAAACTTTTGCTTGCTTTTCGGAAAGTGATTAATTATTAAGAGAGTTGGTGTGATTAGAAAGAAATATAGTTTGCAAATGGAGTAGTTATGGTTATGGGAACCACCAATTAAGAACATTTGATTAGACTTAAACATTCCCTAATCCTACCTGGAATTCCATTTGACGATTAGTTTAATTCATAGATCCCATCAATCAATATAAAATGGTTTCAGGTTTTTCTATAGTACATTATATTTTTCTCCTTATACACTTATTATTTGGGTCCAAAAATTTGTTTTATTTGTAATAAGTATGTGTTTTGGGCTATCACGAGATTGAGATTCCAAAAACTCAATTCCTGCTAATATTTAGATTTTTATCTATTCTAAT
The DNA here is from genome assembly GCA_019426215.1 of Buddleja alternifolia. Lineage (NCBI taxonomy): Eukaryota > Viridiplantae > Streptophyta > Magnoliopsida > Lamiales > Scrophulariaceae > Buddleja > Buddleja alternifolia. The sequence goes on from CM033391.1 coordinate 53,465,431, forward strand.
AATAGTTAATTATAGAGTTTTGGTAGTTGTAAAAATAACTATTCTTGATTTTTTTTGAGAGAATAATTATTCTTCATTAATTATTGAGAATTGATATTCTTAATGTAACAATCTATTAGTAGATTGCTTGAAAGAAAAAGCAAAAAATATGTTTCATTGGTTATAAATAAAATCAAATTACAGTACATATTCATATTATAAGTTTAGAAGGCAAGCTAGTTTAAACATCACTGATGACGTAGGACTTGTTAGATAATATATATCTTTCCATAATATCTTTCTAGTATTTAATATAATTTAGGTTTCTTTATATTTCCTTGTATTTATCTATTCCTTGTTTATAGTTAGAGTTTCTTGTTTACCAATTACATGTATCTCTATAAATATGTTACTCAGTAATACAAGTTCCCGACGAGGTTTTCTATAATCTAACATGGTATAAAGCTAAAGGATTTTTCTTTTATCCCTAATGATCTTTCGCTTCCGCCAGCCTCTACTATCGCCGTCCCCGTCCGGCTCCTTATGTAAATATTTTTTCTCTCTTTTTGTTCTTCTTTCACTATGGTGAATCTTTTGTAATTTAGTTTAATTGGGTTTAGCAACCTATCTTTATCTTTTTCATGTTTTAGCCGCCGTGCTTAGCCACCGCCTTTAGTTTTGTTAGTTGCCGCCGCCCGTTTCTTTCCTTTTCTTTATCTTTTCCGTGTTTTAGTCGCCGTGCTTAGCCACCGCCTTTAGTTTTGTTAGTTGTCGCCGCTCACCCTTGGAAAACGAGGACTTGGAGCCGCCGCCTTTTTATTTTATGTCGCTGCCTTCTCTCTTTGGCCGTAGGCCGCCGCCACTTTTAATTTTGTTAGTTGCCGCCGCTCGCCCTTTGAAAAGGAGGACTTGGAGCCGCCGCCGCCGCCTTTTAAGGCCGCTGTCTTTAATATTTGTCGCCGTCTTCTTCTCAAATTCTCTATGACCGGATTTCTTTGGTCCAGTCTCAACGTTCAAGAGTCACACGTTTCGACTGCGGGGGAATGTTAGATAATATATATCTTTCCATATCTTTCTAGTATTTATGTTAATTTAGGTTTCTTTATGTTTCCTTGTATTTATCTATTCCTTGTTTATAGTTAAGGTTTCTTGTTTACCAATTACATGTATCTCTATAAATATGTTACTCAGTAATACAAGTTCCCGACGGGGTTTTCTATAATCTAACAGGATTCACTATTTTATGTGGATGTATTATAAGTTAACAGTAACACACCTTCATACGTGATTCAACAAAGACTACGACTTATTTTTTAGAATATCAAAGAGATTGCGGTGACCAAATTGATTATATGTTGGAATGCTTCGATTAGATTCATATATGGATATACCACCTAATCTTTTATTAATAAAAAGCAAATATGGAACTAAAGTACAAGCTAGATTCTAGATTACAACATATGTTCTTTTCTTTGGCTACAATATTAGCTCTAGCAACTTATAGAGTAATGAATGAGGCGCAATCCAATAATTTGTGTTACGACTTGCGAGTTACGACAAGCCAATGTAGTGCACTCTTTGTATTATCTATTGGTATTAAATGAAATTACTAAAATAGAGAAAAAAAATATGCAAAGAATAATTATTAAATAAATATGAACGTTTTTCACTTGGGTCCCCACGATAATGTCATTTTGCACCTTAAAAAGGTTCCCTTCTGTGGGGGAAAGACAAGAAAATGAAAGTATAGATGGAATTGGACTTTTCTGTCCCCCACCCAACCGTTCTGCGCCATAAAACGTTGCCCACATTTATGCACTATCACCACGTTAAACTGCATAAATATTAAGATTTTGATTAATTAGCTCTAAAATCTATTGCATTTTTTCCCATTATTCTCTATTATTAACAAACATTTTTATATTGCATATTCATTAAGATATAAACTTGACCTGATTATTTACAATTATCAATTAAAATACCAGATAAAATATTATTTTAAAATAAAAGATTTCAAGTGTTTGTTGAGACGATAGTTAACAACCTCCTAGTAATTTATTTAATAAAGTTTCCTGTTTTCTTTTGTTTTTTTGGAATGTTTCAAAATAAAACAAAGTTTTATCTTCAATATAATTTTTAAAAGACGATCACCGAGTTTCAATTTTTTTAAAATAATGTTAAAAAAACCTCAATTTTCACTTTTCAATTCTAAGTTTAAAAACTCTACGGTAAGTTAAAATAACATTGTAAGGTCTCTGATCGCTTTTGTATAATTTTTGTTTTTTTAAAAATGTTCTTCCAATCGCATTTGATAATTATATAAGAGATTAATCTTGAACTTTCAGGAAGGTCTCGCATGCCGAATTAGTTTAGTATATTAAAATTGAGATAAAGATAAGATGGGCGATTTGGTAATTCACCAGTTTCTCATGCGCATGGTATCACGAAGAGTAAAAACTACACTGTTTACACTCTGTCTCTCTCTTCTCTGTTTCTCTCTCTGCTTCACATGCGCACATTCCATTTACTTGCATTCTGAACGAAGACAAAACCTCCTCAAGGTTTCACATTCCAAAAATCCTATTGTCTCTCTCTCTCTCTCTCTCTCTCTCTCTCTCTCTCTCTCTTTCTCTTTCTCTAAACTTTACTTGGCTCTCCACAATCCTTCACTGGATATGATACATGATCTACTCCTCTGTACAAACCAAATCCAACCGTTGGATTTTCTTCACATGCTCATCCATTTTGTTCTTTTCTGTTCTCTGAATAAATTCCCATATACACACACATCTCTATAATGTAGCCCTCTGCTTTTCTTTCTCTCTTTCTCGGCTTGAAACTATATCTATACCCGTATATATCTTCTCCTCTGTTTATGGCGGCTATTTACAGTGACTTTGAAAACGGTGAAAATGGCATTGCAAATGAGATTAGCAGGCAAAATATTCAAGCCGCCATTGCCAAAGCGGTGGAGCTCAGAGCTCTTCATGCTTCTCTGATGCAGGGGAACAGCCCCTCCAATCCAAGGTTTCAAACTGCTTCCCCTGTTTCTCGCCATGCTCCTCAATTCTCTGCCCAAGATTACCCTGTTTTTACCCCAGTAAGTTTTGCTTTTTTTACCTTTTCCTATCCCCTTTTTTACTTTTTCATAATTCTTTTATCTCATCATGAGTGTTATTAAGCTAAAGTTTTCAACTTTTCATTATTGGGGGTTGTATGAAAAGTTATGGAGGTGGATACTCTGTTTTTCCACAGTAGATCTGCTATTACAAAATGTCTTGTTGCATCTTGCATATATGATATGCATGCCCGACAATTTTATATAGTTCATGATAAATTTATATTTTAGAAAATATTTTATACACATGTCGTTCACATGTGAAGTGCGATAGGAGATTGCAAACTCGTTTGTAACGGAAGATCTTAAACTGCTGTTTTCTTTCATTCTGATGTGTTAAAAATTGAAGCTTTTAATTTGTCATATATATATTCTCTTAGCATTTATGTTTGTATTGAATGAACCTGTTGATAAAACATTATTCTTTTCTTCTCCGGCTATGCATGAGTGTTAAATTAACCATTGCTTGTAAATAAATGTTTTGAGGTAAAAAATCTTGTTTTGGTAGATTATGGTGAATTTTGTATGGTCTAGATCTCATGTTCATTTTTTCTTTAATTCAAATTAGTAACAAAAAGAGATAAAGCAACAGAAGTTATAAATATTAGTTCAGACTTCAGAGTTGTAAGCAAAAGATGTAGCTTTTTTGTGGCATTTAGGCCATTATTTAAAAACTCTCTTCAATTTCTCATGGACAATCTGTGAAATGTTAACAGAGTTATGAAGATGAACCATTACCAGGGTATCAGCAAATTGTAATGGATAACCGAAACTACACGGAAAGTTGGGGGGACTACCCTTTAGATGTAGCAAACGTTGATGAAACCAACTTATCAGATTACAGAACGGCGAATGCATCATCAAGAAAGGGGTTTCGATCTGAATTGATGAACTTGGAGGCGCATATATGTCCAGCAGAAGATCAACATTCCATAACGGGTTCTTGTGCTAATAACATTTCGGTCCTTAGAGCATCCCCGGGACCCGATAATTACTCCAAGTCTAGGAGAAATAGTTTGGGCGATGTTAAATCTGTTTCATCTTGCAACAAATGCAAGCCTGCTCTAATAAGTAGTGATTCAGAAAGCGTCGCCAAGAACTGCAAGAAGTCTAATATTGTCGTCCCGTTGACAGATTCACACTCTTCTCTTAATTCACAACCAAAAAATAAAGGGCTGAGCTTTTCAAGACTGTTTAGGCTAAAAAAGAAGAACAAGAATGAAAATTCACCAATTCGTTCACAACCCGAGGAAGTATCTCAAATGCTTAAGGATTTAGGGACGTTATCGGTCGAGACGTTAAAGAAAGAGCTAATGGAAGCGCACGAGAGTAGAGATTCCGCCTTGGGTGAAGTTGCGGAAATGAAGTCAGCGCTCAGGGAGCTTAGCCAAAAATTGGAGTATTTGGAGACTTATTGTGAAGATCTTAAAAAAGCCTTAAGACAAGCTGTGCAAGTGAAGACTTCCCAAGAAAAACTCTCAAATTTCCCGAAAAGAGGGAAATCTTTTGACGGGATTGGTGAAAATTCGATGCCCGTTAGTAATGAAGTAATGGTTGAAGGGTTCTTGCAAATAGTATCAGAAGCACGACTATCTGTGAAGCAATTCTGCAAGACTTTAGTAGGGCAAATTGAAGAAACCGACTATACTCTAGTTGATAATTTAAACTTGCTCCTCCAACCCTACAAGTTAACTCTAAATTCCAAATACTCTAAAGCAGTTCTTTACCATTTGGAAGCTATCATAAACCAGTCACTCTACCAAGACTTCGAAAACTGCGTTTTCCAGAAAGACGGCGCGCCAAAGCTCTTAGACCCTCAACAAGAGCGCCAAGCTCAATTCCAACTATTTGTTTCTTTGAGAAATTTAAGTTGGAACGAAGTCTTGAGAAAGGGGACAAAGTATTATAGCGATGAATTTAGTAAGTTTTGTGATCAGAAGATGAGTGGCATTATTGCAACTCTTGGTTGGACCAGGCCGTGGCCGGAGCAGCTGCTCCAAGCATTTTTCGTGGCTGCAAAGTGCATTTGGTTGCTTCATTTGCTGGCGTTTTCTTTTGATCCATCGTTAAGTATTTTGAGGGTCGATGAAAATAGGCCGTTTGAACCGCATTACATGGAGGATATATTTGCAGATAGGCAAAAGGCACAGGGTCCTAGCAGAGTGAAGATTATGGTAATGCCTGGGTTTTATGTGCATGATAGAGTACTTAGATGTAAGGTTCTTTGCAGATACAAATCTGTTGTCTAATTAGAAGTTGTTTAGTTCTTTCTATAATTTTCTGGGAATGTTGAATCTAATTTTTAATCTCTATTTAGTCTTGATTTTTACTTTTTAAATCTGTTTAAAGTTTGTTCATTGGTTTAGTAAACTGAATTTGATCCTAGAATTTTCCATTACGGAAGAGGTGAACTTCAAATTTTCCATTATAAAACTTTTATACGTTTTCATGCTTGGGGATATCCGAAAATTTGGTTGCAAGAACTTAAAATTAAAAGAGCTAAAAATTATGAGGAGTTTTTTTTGACCAAATCGGTTCAGCCAAACTCAACCAATTACTTACAAGTGCAATAATACCTTTTTTGCTTGACCAATCTCTTGAGAAATTTTACTTTGGATCATGTTCAGTGAACTAAAGCTATTCACATGCGAGTTAAATGTACTTGTTATGTGATAAATGCAAAGTCTAAGAATAGTTCAACCGAACCTGATTTGTGCAAGAATTTTCTTTCTTTCTTTTAGTTATAGACAAATCACATAACAAACATAATTCATTCGCAACGTGATTAATTTAGATTCCGCAACATTTAATCTAGGTTAGACTTTGCCACTTCATTGGGGAGGAAAGAGCTGGCAAAACTATTGAAAGAAGGAAGAAGGAATAAAAAGTTGAAGAACTCAGTAATGAGCCTCACATAGCAAAATGAGATAGGGCGTAGAAGCCCAAAGTGGAGATGGGCTGACCTGAATTTTCATTGCAAGTTCACGTTTTGATATTTATCTATACTATTTATTAAAGATTTAGAGTAACCTCCTAAAAGTGTACTCTCCAAAATGCCCTTATATCCCTTTGTTAGTTTGTGGAGTTAAATGGATTATGTAGTAATTTTCTCTCAAGCAAACCCACCCTTTTTAAAACTGTCCGGTCTTGAATATTGATGATTCTTTGAAAACTGACTAAATTCACTTCAACCGTCATATCCCTACAAAACTACCTAATGGTGGGACGGTTTATCATCCATTATCTTATCTGCAATTCTTAATCATAGATTAGGGGAGGAATAGTGAGTTCTCCATGAAAAAATACAATCATTTTGTCTTTTTCTTTAATGTATTTGAGTTTATGGATTCTGAACATCAGTTTTCTTCATTAATTACATGTACTGATCCCATAGAGTTTTTCAATTTTCCGAACATTTTTTTGTCATTAAAGATGTAGCAACTTTTATTCAGCATATCGAGTTGGCATCTGAGAATTGAGTATGCTATGGAGAAGATATTAAAAGCAAAGGAAAAGGGCACATCAAGAGGATATAAAAGCTGCAATAGCAAAGGAAAAAACCACACCAGGGGCTGTATAAACTGCGATTATATATGTAAGCATATATTTTGCAAATACATTTAACTTTATAACTGTAAATAATTTCTGTTATTTATAAAACTAGATGGTATTTTAGAAATAATGTTCGATTCGTTAAACTATTTTATCGTAGTAATTTTTTGTGGTCATCCTTGATCTGTTGACAAATGACAAACATGTCGCGCGGTTTATGAATATTGCATTTGCATGAACAGATCACATAACTTAGTTTTATTAAAATATATTTAGTTTATCTTTTCTAATTTTGCACACACATCAAGTGTGTCCGATTGCTAATACTATTTATTAAAGATGAGGTCATAAGCAAAAAAAGATATCTTACGCGAAATACAAACTTCTTAAAACACCCTTATCCTTTTAACATGCCGGTACAACTATTAGGGGTATAGTCGACAAATCAAAACTAGCAGCCCCAACATGCACTACACGTCTCGCTCATGCAGTTATTTATTTTTGTTGTATTTTCTTGAATGTGCAGTTTTTGGCTTTTTGCACATTGCAACTCCCACCGAGACCATTCTCCACATTTACACCCACCTATTTTCTCAATCCCCCATTTTACATTCAGGGTGGAACTTCACCATTTTAAATTTGCCTTCATGTTTTTTCGAAATATATATTTTATGTTTTTTATATGACAATTTTATTTTAAAGTGATAAATTTAAATTTTAAGTTGGCCTTTAATTTAATGTAGAAAAGAAGACATTATACGCTTTTATTCTCTACATGGAACCATATTAGAGATCAAGGTGAGGTTAGTCTTTTATTTCGTGATATTCGGAGCAAATCTCTTCGGCCGACAATGTCTATTTTTGCTTGGCGTTTATTACACAATTGGATCCCTGTAGATAGTGTGATGCAAAGTAAAGCTTTAACAATAGTGTCCAAGTGCTTTTGTTGTAATGAAGGGGCCGGGCTTTGAAACATTAATTCACTTAATTATTTGTCCATAGTAGAGGCGCACGTAATATTGGTACTCATTTTGCTGCTTTATGTAATTTCCAGTTACCCGAGACCAACAATATATATACTTGGTGGCAAGCTTGGCGTGTAGGCATTGGTCAAAAAAGTGTTCGTGTGCTACTCCCTGTTCTAATTACTTGGTTTATCTGACTCAAAAGAAATAATGTTAAACATGAGGGTTCAAAATTTAATAATTTTAAGCAAGGATTAAAATTTCGTTTCGATGATAAGTTTCGAGTTCTTAAATATAAGAAACGTATCAGAAACGTTTCGGAAACATCATGGAAAATTTGAAAAATGTTAGAAATAAGGTGAAAATGGTGAAAAAAGAAGTAAAAAAGAGTTGCTTCCTCTTTTCACTAGTAAAAAACAATAGTTGTGTAAAATATTTATACATCTACATCAGTAATCGATCAAATTACACTAATAAATAAAGTGGTAACGTTTGATTCAAGTTTAACATTCACATAACATATAACTGATAAAATTTTAGTAACTTAAATTGTGAAATAAAAAATTTTAAAAGTGTTGTCGTGAAAAAAATGAAAAGTGGTAATGTTTTATTCAAAATTAGCATTTACAGAGCATATAATTGATAAAATCTTAGTAACTTAAATTGTGAAATAAAAAATTCTAAAAGTGTTGTCTTGAAAAAAATAAACAGTTAATATGGATGATACCATGGTTTCGAGCTTATCTGCAAATTATATGAAAAAATTAGTTTAATCGATAATACAGAAATTTTCATCTTGAGTCGCATGATAAAAAGTCGCTCCGCGGTGAAATAAATATTCGTTTGATTGTTAAATTTATTACTCTTCATTTCTTCTTCTTCTTCTTCTTTTTTAAAAACCTTTTTCCCTACATTGAGAGATTTGAGAGCTTTGTGCGATAGAGCAAATCTTTTTGAAAAGGAATTACCAAACTCTCAATGTTTCCATGAAAACGAACATGGAAACATTGAGAGTTTCCATGGAAACATTGGAAACATTAAGAGTTTCCTAGAAAATAATGTAATTTCGAAACTATATGGTGATTTCTTTTCCGTAAATTGAAAAACAGAAACTCTTCTTACGTTTCGGTGGAAAAGAAAAGAAACTTTGAACCATGCTTTTAAGATCTGCCTTTGTATTGAATATTATCTCAAACTTATTCATCGACATGGTCTCACTAATTCGAAAGCACTGAGGGGAGATTCGGAATTGGCAATTCATTTGGGCATTAAAATGGGTAGAATTGATTATCTCACTTCAACTCGAGTTAAGTGGTCACCACCTTTACTAGGGTAAGTAAAGTTGAACACGAATGGTGCGTCGAGAGGAAATCCGGGAAAATTCGGAGCTAGGGGGCTTATACGGGATCATCAGGGGCTTCTAATTCAAGCATTTGCAGAATACATTGAGGTGGCGACTAATACATATGCAGAGCTATATGGGGTTTGTAAAGGCCTGGAATTATGTTTTGCTCTTAGATTTAGGAAGGTTTGGGTGGAATTAGATGCCCAAGCAATCATTCATCTTTTACGTTAGGCGTCCCTGGGTTGGTGGGATTTACAAAATTTACTGCTTTGTGTACGACTTATGAGAAATAAGATGGATGTAAAGTTTACACATAAATACCAGGAAGGTAATGGTGCAGCGGATTATTTGGCCAACAAAGCTTGTGATGAGAAACATACATCTTTGATGTGGGGATCCGACGCCCCAGGTTCGTTACTAGCTATGCTTAAAATGGATCTTAATTTTCCTAGCTTTAGATTTAGATGGGTTTGAATCGTGTCTTACGTAGGATTAGTGCTCCTTTTTTTTGTCTTTCGCATTTTTGTAAAGGACTTAGTACTCATTTTTCATTGCTTTCGTAGACTTTCCTATGAGGGATTTAGAAATCCTTATTTATTGCTTTATTTTAAGTGAAATAAAGAAGGGATGAGGGGCCCATCTGTTGGGAAATATACATATAGCCCGATTAAGCACAGCGGAAAATTAAAATTTTAGTTTCTAGGATTTAAACATGCGAGTTTATTAATCCTACGGGCTTATCACGTATCACAGGCTTGCGCATCTCTAGATAGTTATTTAAAACTTAAATAAAGAAGATCTTACCTTATTCGATTTTTCGTAAAAATCGAAGAGTTTCTTCTTCCTTAACGTAAGCTCCCTAGCTTGCTCCTTGTTGCTTTAATCAACTCCTTCGTTTTTTCCTTTGATGAAGATTTTGAATTCCTCCACCAAAAACACCTTTGATCGGATTCTTGATTCACTTCAGAGACCCAAGTGTTTCTGAGTGTTTCTCCTCTAAAGTTGATCCACACCCCGGATACCCACTCGTCTATAATCTTTAGCTAGGTTGATCTATAAACGTTTATTCTAACTCTAAGGAATAGTGTATGGGATTAAGGTGAAAGCAAAAACTACTTCTCTAAGTATTTTGGAAGAATTCTTGAATTCAAGATCTTGATAAATAATCAAGAACTCAAGAACACTATATGAAAGAGAAAGAGAGGAACGATTTTTCTATGCTAGAGGAACGAAATTTTTTGGCTTGTGAAGTTATGAAAATTTCGTTCTCTACATGTCTTATATATTATATATAGGACTAAGTTCTTGCAATTCTTTCCCATGTAGAACTCTTCTACATTAAATCTTTTCTATATAGGAATAGAAGACTAATTAATTCTCAAATAGAACTCTTCTATTTTAATTAGTTTTCTTTCTCTCTAAGAAATTTTATTTCCTTCTAAAAGAAAATTAATTAAACTCTTTAATTATTTTCCTCCACCAAATTTTCGACCAAGGTTATAAAATAATATTTTGATAATTAATCCACCATACTAGATTAATTAAAAGTCAATTCCAATTAATTAAATGCTTTCTTGACTTAAGTTTAATTAAATTGATCTTATCAACTTAATTAGTTCATTTATCCAACGCTTGAATACATAAAAGTCTTAATTAATTAATCTAATTAATTAATATATTAACTCAACTACTTTGAATTAAATTACCTTAGTTAAGAAATGGATTTGTCCGAGTATTGTGTGTGACCCTTTAGGTTCACCAACATACTAGTAATGGGTTCATAACCTTTATGATTTAAATTGGACAATTAAATTATCTCGATTAATTAAACACTTTTAATTAACCATTTTATTATTTAATCTCCATTAAATATAAGATACCCATAAATCAAAGAAAAGTTTCTAGCTACTTATCTTGAAGACCTAGATGTAGGCGATTCAAAGTGAACCTTTCCAATCGCGCATTCCATACAAGTGAGATTCTTCCATCAACTAATTTTCCAATTGAATTAAGGATCGAGGAATCTTATTGGTCGAGATCCTTGTAAATTCAATCTTAATAATTCAAATGTGTTTGACTAGTGATTAATTAATTCAAGAAACTTATTTCTTAATTAATTACTTACTTGCCTTGGCCAAGGACTAACTCAGTCTAACCACTTTGAATATTATACGAAATTCACTTGTTCATCTAGACAAGTGATGGATCATTTGTTGTCAGCACCAATCTCCATATACGAGTCACTACACCCAATCATCAGTTCATATATGTCCTTGTAAAAGAACTGGCGCAGGAGTCAAAGTGCAGTGAGTCAATATACAAGATTACTGTGATGACTCAAGTCAAAGAATTAATCTTGCACTATCGTGATTAAGAAACTCCTATTCGACATATATAGAAATAGTTCCAATTTAGGAAGTTTCAGTCAGGGTAATCAGTGAACTTATTCTCAACAAGCACCCGCGTATGTGCATTTGTGTCAACTACACTAATGTTTATAAAACGAGACATTCTCTAATTAAGAGTGTGCATCATAGGCGCAAGTCTATCTGAATTATCAATGTCCCATCTTGACAATTTTATAACTTGGACAGTATTTAGAAATCACAGTCTTAGAGACTTATTTTATGATATTCATCCAATGAGATATCAAGCCCCATAGCTATGTGTGAATTCTAGGGACTTTATCATACAGTTATAACAATATAAAAATAAGATGAAAAAAATGCCTTTTATTAATATAATGTAAAACGAAATTGTTTATTACAAGAATAGATAAAGAAAGTCTATCTAGGACTGGCTCGCCGGGCACTATTCTAATAATCTCCCACTTGCACTAGAGCCAATCTCCTTGGTATTTAAGACCCATCTTCTCAAGATGTCCTTCTAATACATTACGAGACAAGGGCATAGTTAGTGGATCCGCTATGTTCTCCGTTGTGTCGACTCTTTCCACGCGTACGTCGCCTCTACCAACAATCTCTCGGATTAGATGGTATCGCCTCTCTATGTGTTTGGATCTTTGATGAGACCTCGGCTCCTTTGCTTGAGCAATGGCGCCATTATTGTCACAGTACAAAGGTACTGGATCGACAATGCTAGGGACTGCACCCAACCTTGGATGAAGTTCCTAATCCAAACAGCTTCCTTTGTTGCATCAGGTGCAGCTATGTATTCAGCCTCGGTTGTGGAATCCGCAGTAGTTTTCTGTTTGGAACTCTTCCAACTTACTGCTCCACCATTGAGGGTGAATACAAACCCCGACATTGATTTCAAATCATCTACCTCTGATTGGAAACTAGAGTTAGTGAACCCTTCTAGTTTCAATTCTCCACCGCCGTATATCAAAAATAAATCCTTAGTCCTTCTCAAGTACTTGAGGATTGTTTTCACGGCTACCCAGTGCAACTCACCTGGGTCGGACTGAAAACGAATCACTACACTTAATGCATGAGTCACATCAGCTCTTATACATAACATTGCCTACATAATACTTCCTATGGCAGAAGCATATGGTACGCGAGCCATCCTATCTCGTTCCTGGGATGTCGAAGGACACATGGATCGAGAATACCGGATCCCATGACTTATAGGCAAAAATCCTTTCTTTGATTCCTCCATACTAAACCTTTTTAGCATTTTGTCTATGTACATTGACTGAGACAATCCTATCTTCTTTCTTGATCTATCTCTATAGATTTTAATTCCTAAGATGTAGGATGCATCTCCTAAGTTTTTCATGGAGAATTTGGTGGATAACCATACTTTAGTCGATTGCATCATTCCTACATCATTCCCAATGAGTAGAATATCATCAACATAAAGTACTAAGAATGTCACTGCACTCCCACTAACTTTCTTGTACACACATGGTTCATCTTCGTTTTTAATGAAACCATACATCCTTATAGTTTCATCAAAACATATGTTCCAACTTCGGGATGCTTGCTTTAGTCCATAAATGGACTTTTGGAGTTTGCAAACATTTTGCTCACTCCCACTAGATATGAAACTTTCTGGTTGTTTCATGTAAATCTCTTCCTCTATGTTTCCATTGAGGAAGGCGGTTTTCACATCCATCTGCCATATTTCATAATCATAATGAGCAGATATTGCAAGCAAAATCCTAATGGATTTAAGCATTGCTACTGGCGAAAAAGTTTCTTCATAGTTGATACCCTCTCTTTGAGTGTAACCTTTTGCCACTAGCCTAACTTTATAGGTCACTACCTCTCCATTTGCTCCAAACTTTCGCTTATAGATCCACTTACAACCAATGGGTACTATACCCTCTGGTGGATCTACCAAGGTCCATACCTTGTTAGAGTCCATTTTAGATTCCATGGCACTTTGCCACTTCCCCGAATCAATATCACATATTGCTTCGTTGTAGCTTCTTGGATCTTCATCCACTTGAAGCTCCTCCTTATTACTTTCTAGTAATAGACCATACCTCTCAGGTGGCCCTCGGATCCTTTCGGATCTTCTCGGAGGTTGTGTGTTAGATATTTCAGTGTTTTCTTGTGTTTGTGTTTCCAAAGTTTGTGAGACAATTTGTGGTTCTTGAACTTTTTCAAGTTTTATGATCTCGCCCTTTTTATCTAATAGAAACTCCTTCTCTAAGAAGATGACATTCCTTGAAACAAACACCTTTTGTTCTGATGGATCATAGAAGTAGTACTCCGCAGTTTCTTTAGGGTACCCCACAAATTTACATAAGCTAGACTTAGATTCTAACTTATCTCCCACTAGCCTTTTCACATAGGCTGAACAAGCCCACACTCGAAGATATTTGTATGAGGTCGGTTTACCACGCCATAACTCATACGGTGTTTTGGTCACTGCTTTGGAAGGCAATCTATTTAATAGATAAGCCGCAGTTTCTAAGGCATAACCCCAGAAAGATTGAGGAACTTCAGTAAAACTCATCATAGAACGGACCATATCCAATAAAGTCCTATTCCTTCGCTCAGACACCCCATTCAATTGTGGTGTTCCAGGCGGAGTCCACTGAGAGAGAATCTCATTCTCTTTAAGATAACTAAGGAATTCGTCACTTAAGTATTCTCCTCCCCGATCAGATCGAAGAGTCTTAATACTATGACTTAGTTTTATTTCTACTTCATTCCTAAACTCTTTGAACTTTTCAAAAGCTTCAGATTTGTGTTTCATAAGGTACACATATCCGTACCGTGAATAATCATCGGTAAAAGTATTGAAGTAAGTACACCTTCCTTTAGTACTTATACTAAAAGGACCACAAACATGCGAGTGGATCAAATCCAAAGGTTGGGTGGCACGTTCCACTTGTCCTACAAATGGTGACTTGGTCATTTTTCCTTTAAGACAAGATTCACAAGTAGGCATGGTTTCCTCTTCCTTAAGGTCGAGTACACCTTCCTTTGCCAATTTGTGCATTCTTTCTTTGGAAATATGTCCTAGTCTAGCATGCCACATTAGTGTACTATTTAAGTTATCTTGTTTTCTTTTGTTATTATGTTGAATGTGAAAGACGGAATTAATTGGTTGAACAGTGTATAAACAATTCGTTAAAGTACTAGTAAAAAGTAAAGAACAATTTTTAATAATAGAACACTTTCCATTTTTTATTAAAAACTCAAAACCCTCTCCATCTAAAATAGGGATGGAGATAATGTTCTTTATTATACTAGAAACATAAAGACAATTATTCAAAACTATTCTAACGCCGTCGCCTAATGCTAGGTTGACCGTCCCTATCGCTGTGGCAGCAAGTTTTGCTCTATTGCCAAGTCTCAGAACGATCTCATCATTTCCTAGCATCCTACTTCTTGTCATTGCTTGCAAATTATTGCAAATGTGTGATGCACAACCGGTATCTAATACCCAAGAAGTATCGTTAACAGATAAGTTAACTTCAACATAAAACATACCCTTGGTTTCACCTAGGGTCGCAAGGTACTCCTTGCAGTTCCTCTTCCAATGCCCTGGTTTACCGCAGTGGAAACAGTCACCCTTATCCTTATCAGCTTTAACCTTCTTGACCCCACCTTTAGCTTTTAGCTTCTTGTTCTTTTGGGAACTCTTCCCTTTCCCTTTCTTTGGCTTCTTAGCCTTAGAATGGGCAGAACTCACAAGTAGGACTGGCTTATCCTTCTTGATGGTGGCTTCTGCAGTCCTTAACATGCTTAACAAGTCAGGCAAGGTTGCCTCCAGACTGTTCATGTTAAAGTTGACCACAAATTGGTCGAATGAGCTAGGCAAGGATTGAAGTACTAAGTCCACTGAGAGTTCATTGTCTAGAAAAATGTCAAGACTTGCGAGCTTCTTAATGAGCCCAATCATCTTAAGCACATGTTCTTGGACATTTGACCCCTCAGTCATACGAGCTCTGAAAAGCTCTTTAGACACTAAGTACCTTTCCCTCCTAGACTTTTCACCATACAACTCTTGCAAGTGTTTGAAAATATCAGCAGCACTTGCCATATTTTCGTGTTGCTTTTGCAACTCATTCGACATTGATGCAAGCATCGTGCACCTTGCTTGGAGGTCATTGTTTAACCATTTCTTATGGGTTTCGATTTCCTCCTCCTCAGCATCCTCGGGTAGAGTCGAGAGGGGTGCATCAGTCAAGACATAGGCTCTATTCTCAGAGTTGAGCACTATCTTAAGGTTTCTAAGCCAATCAGAATAGTTGGGTCCAGTGAGTTTGTTTGTGTCGAGAATTGTGGAAAGCGGGTTCTTAGCCATCTTAGATATCTAGTTATCTACAAATTAAAGCAAAACGAAAATTAAGAAGATGTTTAATACATTATGTGTAGATATGATTTTAAGGTCTTTTAATCATAAATTACCTCCCACTATTTAATTCAAATTCAATAACCCTCATTAAAGAATTCGAGAAAAACAATTTTTTCTAGTGAGTTTGAAGTCCAATTTAATTATTACATACCCCAATTTTATGGACACATACATAATAATTAAAAAGGTAGACAACACTTATCAATTACATCCTCATGTAACCCTCAATTATTTTACCTCACATTTCACATGGACCTCAATTTTGTGCGCCCCCATGTTACTCCTATGTTAAGTTAGACCCATCAAACCTCCATGTAAATAACCTACCCAAAAGGTTCCACTTGCAATGGTCAACTTATTAGAGGATAAATTACCCATGTGCATCTCTATGCTTAGTAATAATCACGGCTTTCTCGTTATAGAAAGTCTCACTTGCAATGGTCGACTAATCTACATAAGTAGCACCGACATGCTATTACTTTTGATGGTAGGCATGAAATATTAAACCCCGTTTAATTTTATCCCATATTAACTTAAAATTAAAATCGTTAAGATTTTATAAACTTATCTAATAAGTAATGGATTTTAGTATATTATGAAAAGGTCTCATCGCTTCGATTATCTTATCTAAGTCTCTATCCTAAACATGCTCAATAACACATGAAAGGAAATAAACCATATCATAAGCATAATCTTAAAAACATGTATCTTATACAAACATGCATCTTATACATAGACTCATGTATCTCATACATAAAACATAACATGGATATTTTGAGCCATATCTAAATCGATCCTATCTAGAGCTATCAAGGATCGAATGCCGGCAAGGCGAATAAATAATGAAAAATAAACATGCTTGTATAATCCTAATGGCCTCAAAATTCCATCATGCATATCAACTCATGAAAGCATATGTAAATTCTTAATTTACCAAATATTCCTCATAAATTAAATTAATTCGGGAGTTTTCAATAAGATTGATTTTTCCAAAAATAAACAATTTAAAACACCTTTTAAATAAAATTAATTATTTGGAAAAACCATTATCCAGCATAGAATACACACGGCCGCTAATTAATGAACTTGCATACATACACACCAACAGCACACGTGTACTTTCGTCTTCAAATGCTAACCCATGTCTTAAATATACATGAACAGAATTCTTAAACAGAAAAGAATTGTAAATCCTTAACCATGCACATGCACATGCACACACGTACACTATACTTTTGACTCATCTTCAATATCCAATGAAAAGAATTCTCCTGTAAAAAGGATTCTTAATCCTTAACCACACAATCAAATCACACCATCATCTCACACACGCCTGCACACACACACACGTGCATTTTGAATATATATAATATATATATTCAGTTTACACAAAAGTAAACCACGAGTAGATTTTTTATTAAAATCCCAAAATCAATAAAATTTATGAATTTAATTAATTTTAAACGTACATCACATATAACGATTAAAATTAAACGGATCATACATAACAATGCGCAAGCCTTAGGCTCTGATACCACTGTTGGGAAATATACATATAGCCCGATTAAACACATCAAAAAATTAAAATTTTAGTTTTTAGGATTTAAACATACGAGTTTATTAATCCTACGGGCTTATCACGTATCATAGACTTGCGCATCTCTAGATAGTTATTTAAAACTTAAATAAAGAAGATCTTACCTTATTCGATTTTTCATAAAAATTGAAAAGTTTCTTCTTCCTTAACGTAAGCTCCCTAGCTTGCTCCTCGTTGCTTTAATCAACTCCTTCGTTTTTTCCTTTGATGAAGATTTTGAATTCCTCCACCAAAAACACCTTTGATCGGATTCTTGATTCACTTCAGAGACCCAAGTGTTTCTCCTCTAAAGTTGATCTACACCCCGGATACCCACTCGTCTATAATCTTTAGTTAGGTTGATCTATAAACGTTTATTCTAACTCTAAAGAATAGTGTATGGGATTAAGGTGAAAGCAAAAACTACTTCTCTAAGTATTTTGGAAGAATTCTTGAATTCAAGATCTTGATGATTAATCAAGAACTCAAGAACACTATATGAGAGAGAAAGAGAGGAACGATTTTTCTATGCTAGAGGAACGAAATTTTTTGGCTTGTGAAGCTATGAAAATTTCGTTCTCTACATGTCTTATATATAGGACTAAGTTCTTGCAATTTTTTCCCATGTGGAACTCTTCTACATTAAATCTTTTCCATATAGGAATAAAAGACTAATTAATTCTCAAATAGAACTCTTCTATTTTAATTAGTTTTCTTTCTCTCTAAGAAATCTTGTTTTCTTCTAAAAAAAAATTAATTAAACTCTTTAATTATTTTCCTCCACCAAATTTTCGACCAAGGTTATAAAGTAATCTTTTAATAATTAATCCACCATACTAGATTAATTAAAAGTCACTTCCAATTAATTAAATGCTTTCTTGACTTAAGTTTAATTAAATTGATCTTATCAACTTAATTAATTCATTTATCCAACGCTTGAATAAATAAAAGTCTTAATTAATTAATATATTAACTCAACTACTTTGAATTAAATTACCTTAGTTAAGAAATGGATTTGTCCGAGTATTGTGTGTGACCCTTTAGGTTCACCAACATACTAGTAATGGGTTCATAACCTTTATGATTTAATTTGGACAATTAAATTATCTCGATTAATTAAACACTTTTAATTAACCATTTTATTATTTAATCTCCATTAAATATAAGATACTCATAAATCAAAGAAAAGTTTCTAGCTACTTATCTTGAAGACATAGGTGTAGGCGATTCAAAGTGAACCTTTCCAATCGCACATTCCATACAAGTGAGATTCTTCCATCAACTAATTTCCCAATTGAATTAAGGATTGAGGAATCTTATTGGTCGAAATCCTTGTAAATTCAATCTTAATAATTTAAATGTGTTTGACTAGTGATTAATTAATTCAAGAAACTCATCTCTTAATTAATTACTTACTTGCCTTGGCCAAGGACTAACTCAGTCTAACCACTTTGAATATTATAGGAAATTCACTTGTTCATCTAGACAAGTGGTGGATCCTTTGTTGTCAACACCAACCTCCATATACGAGTCACTACACCCAATCACCAGTCCATATATGTCCTTGTAAAAGAACTGGCGCAGGAATCAAAGTGCAGTGAGTCAATATACAAGATTACTATGATGACTCAAGTCAAAGAATTAATCTTGCACTATCGTGATTAAGAAACTCCTATTTGACATATATAGAAATAATTCCAATTTAGGAAGTTTCAGTCAGGGTAATCAGTGAACTTGTTCTCAACAAGCACCTGCGTATGTGCATTTGTGTCAACTACACTAATGTCTATAAAACGAGACATTCTCTAATTAAGAGTGTGCATCATAGGCGCAAGTCTATCCGAATTATCAATGTCTCATCTTGACAATTCTATGACTTGGACAGTATTTAGAAATCACAGCCTTAGAAACTTGTTTTATGATATCCATCCAATGAGATATCAAGCCCCATAGCTATGTGTGAATTCTAGGGACTTCATTATACAGTTATAACAATATAAAAATAAGATGAAGAAATGCCTTTTATTAAAATAATGTAAAACAAAATTGTTTATTACAAGAATAGATAAAGAAAGGCTATCTAGGACTGGCTCGCAGGGCACTATTCTAATGCCATCTACACCCTCCCCCGGTAGGGTGATTCGTTTAAAAAAAAAAGTATTTTTTTAAAAGTGTAAGATAATTATATATTTATCTAAGAGTGCACACACACACACACATATATATATGTGTGCGTGTGTGTTCAGATGTTTTGGCATTATAAATAATTTTTAGGTGGACATTTTGATTTTTTTCTGAAAAGAGCGATATGATGTTAATTCAGCGAAATAATGTCGTAAACAAGAGCAACAACTGCTAATTAACCAGAGTAAATTAAAAACAAAGCACTAAAGTTAAATAGTGTACAATCTTATTGTCATTATGTCTAATAATAGAAACTGAAACTAAATAAACGATAAAAGTAGTAGTTTGACATCATGAACGAATGGATCAATCTAGAAAAAAAAATGATTGGCTAAATAATTTTTTTTAATCAATCTCATGATATTGTTAGAAATGTACTCATTTAAAGATCTTACATTTTAAGAAATCTACTCACATATATATATATATATATATGTATAAAATAGCTAATTAATTAAAAGTATAACAATTTATTAATATCATATAACTTCATAATAACAAGGATATAATGTCTTCTTTTTTATATTAAATTAAAAAAATGTTACTTATAAAAAATCATAAAGTACATATTTAGGGAAACATCAAGTCCTATTCAATAGATTTAAAAAATTATAATTAGAACACATCAATGCAAGTTCTATACAATACATACTTTTATATTTTTCATAATAATGGCTAGGGGTATAATATTCTTTAAGAAAAAATATAATGGAGATATTGATGAACATAATCCATGAGGTACCAATTTGACAATTATGGTAAAACTTAGGTACCAATTGAGTCATTTGGGAACACTCAGGTACCAATATGATATTAATGGCGAAATTTAGGTACCAAAATAATTTTTACCCGTGTAAATAGTGATATGACTAACTGAGCAGCGTTCAATTCCAATCAAGATTCCATCTAATGCAGAAGAACTTCAAGGTTATTCAAGTTCAATTTACGACTATATTATTTTTATTTTTTTATTTCATGGTTGCAATTTTATTTCTCATTACTCTGCTTTTATATTTGATTTCACTTTACTAAAATTAGTCAACATATATTATTATGTTTAGTAATTACTAAGAAAATATAGAATATTTTAGTATTCTCTACGATTAAAATATGCTCTTACAGAAAAAATAAAAACAATGTAGTTTTGTGAAAAAATAAGCTTATGGTCAAAAGAGGAAATTTTTTAAATGATAAAATTCATACGTAATTGGAAGAATAACAAATGTATAAATTATTTTTAAATTATGTAGGTCTTACCATGAAAGAAGAGTGAAATACAAGAGCTTTTAGTTGAATTTTGTTCTCATCTCTTTTCTCGTGATGCATTTTTTATTATTCCAATTACAAAAATTTATCATAGATTTTTTATGCACATGCACCGAGTGTACTCCGGTTACTAGTATAAATTACAAGTATGCACAACATTTCTTACAAGTTACAACAAATAACCAACAAAGTTGGTCACAACAACAATAATGATAATAATAATTTTAAATTATGCTATAGTCTTATTCTGAATTAATACATTTATCAGTTTAACCTTGCAGCATTGAAGAATTCTTCCATGGCTTTCACAGAAAACCCCTTATAATTCTCGTCATCTCTAGTAGCATCTCTGATGATCTCTTTAATTTCACAAGCTTTCCTTCTCAGCTCTTTTCCTTTTTCACTTTCACCCATCACCAATTCCATCTTCTCCACAATATTTTCCTGCCTCACATCAAAATTAGTCCCTCTAGCAACTTCAACACAAACTCCAGCCTCTTCCACCAAAAACTTTGCATTGTAAAACTGCTCAGCCGCCATCGGCCACCCGAGCAATGGCACCCCGTTTTTCAGCGATTCGAGCACTGAATTCCACCCGCAATGGCTTATAAAGGCAGACACAGATTTATGAGCCAAAATATCCATCTGGGGCGCCCATTTCTTCACAACTAGCCCTGTTTCTTTTTCTTCAACACTCTTTAAAAATCCTTCAGGAAGCCATTCTTCTGCTATGAACTCGGCTTTTATGTCGAATCCTATTGGTGGCCTTACAACCCATATAAAATTCTTGCCACTAGCTTCCAGGGCCTTAGCCAATTTCAACATTTGTGAAGCTGAGATTGTGCTTTGCGAACCGAAAGATATGTATACAACGGAATTTGACTCTTTTTTATCCAGCCATGAGATACATTGATCTCGACTCATTGTAGCTTCTCTGCCAGTTCTTGCTCTGGAATCTTCTCGTAATAATATAGGACCAATTGCCAAAACAGGGATGCCTAATGTTCGCCGAAAATACATCAGTCCAATCTTGTCAATCTTTTCTACTGTGTTGATAAGCAGCATATCTGAATTTGCCCACGTCAGAAAATATTCCCACAAGAATTTCGTCATGGAATCGTGCTCACCAGCTTGATGCATATCAGGGGTAACTTGGCTGATACGAAATTTTCCAGCTTCGGGAAAATCAGGCAGTAAAAACTCAACATTTTCAGTGTGTTTATGGGGTAAATTCAGCCACATGGAGTTGTAGCACGCCATACCAAATCCGCCACCGGAGCTGAAAATGGCGTGAAAAATTCCGAGTTCATGTGCCACGTCAGCTGCCCATCCAAAGAAGAAGTCGGAGATCACACAAAGTGGCTTTTCACCATTCTGTAATTCAATAAGGTGGTGAAGTAGGTTTGTGAAAGGGAGTTTAAGTGATGGAGAGGCTATGACGAAGCGGCAGATGAGGTTGTAGGAGAGGGAATCGGTGTTTTCGGCCTCGGGCGGGAGGCCGTGATCAGAGGGGTTGAAGGGGATTTCGGTGAGTTTAATGGAGGAAGATGGAGGAAGAGATTTGTGGAGTTTTTTTATGTTAAGAGGGGTGTTGACAAAAGTTACGTTGTAGCCCTTTTGGTCTAAGAGTTGAGCTAAGGCTAGGGATGGTCTGATATGGCCTTGAGCCATGAAAGGGAATAGCACCACGCTTTCCCTTCTCTTTTCCATTGCTCTCTGTGTGTTTGTGTGTACAGATGGTGGGGATGGGAAGAACAAGGGAAGATATAAACTAGCTCATAAAAGCAATGTTTCTAATTTTCCACTTTGTACATATAATGAAAAGATGGAAACTGGTCCCATGCCAGACAGATTGACCCTTGTTGGTGAATTCTAGTACTACGTACAGAATTGATGTTAATGTTAAGTTGAAACTTCTATGGTGTTGTTAGGAAAATCTAGTGCTAATAGATTCCCCCAAGCGGTAAGGAATAGTAATAGGTGGAGTGGGTCGTCTATCACATTTTAGTATACCACTTAAGTGTCACCGATGAATAATAGACACTTCAATAACAGATTTGGACCGAGTAACAGGACTTCGAAAACGGTCAATGCACCATCACAAAGTAAATGCTCTAAAGTAGACGTCGGCAAAAGGCAACCCTTTCTTCACCTTTAAATCGTTGTTACGAATTAGGTAGCTTTCATCACTTATTCCAATACCATACCCCTTGATCAACCTTAGCACATGTACTACTGTCCATCCTCAGGCGTAGGTGGACCTGAGTGGGGAGCGTATTCAATTTCCCCCAATGACAAATTCCCTTAGGCCAGCGGCAGGCTTAATACCATGAAGTGGGATTAGTTCCATACCCAATGTGGCGTGGGGAAACCCGTGGAAAACCAAAAAAAAAAATAAACTACTGTACATCCTCGGTTCTGTGACAATTATTTTATTTTATTTTTGGTAATTTGTTCTGTGACAAAATCATACTAATATAAAGTGCATCACCAGCATCCAACAACCTCAATTCAGCAACCATTAATTTATAAGCATGATAAGATTCATCCACAGGAAAAACATTGAAAAATTTACAACTCCAAACACTCACAATCACGGAACAAAGTCATCCTTGGAAAATTCTTATATAAACCCGGAATCACAGAGGCTAGATTATGCCACGTCAACACATTAGTAACCATTGTTGATGTGGCATAATCCGCACGGGTCCATGTAAGAATTTTAACCATGCTTCAGACGTTGTGCATTGATTGTATAAAAGCACTAATGCTTTGTCACATATGTCTATCAAGCAAATGGACTCATTTACATTTATCGGTCGAGAGTGACCGACGTGACAAAGGTTGGGGCAAAACATAACCCAAATAATGATGATAGGGGTAATTAAGCTAGTAACTGAATGCTGTATAGAACAAGAAAATAACAAATTATATTCATAACTTACAGTCAGAAAGATGTACAAAATGACTCGTTCCAACTGTAGTTGATGGAACATAAAAGTGATAAGCCGATCCAAGATGCAGTGTGGAATTTTGAGTTTTTTCACGCAATTTAGAAAATTGAGGACTATTGTGCAAATGGGATTCTTGAGGAGTGCGAATCAAATGAGAACCGTATGGTAAGGGTTCATTATCCCTGGAAACACTCCTGATGGGGATAGCATTCGAAGGGGGAGTGGAACAGAAAATGTTTAAATCAGAGGAGAAAAGGTTGTGTTTTATAAAGCTTTTATGTGTTTTCAAGCTTGGGGATATCCGAAAATTTGGTTGCAAGAACTTAAAAGAGCTATAGAGAAAATCATGAGGAATTTTTTTTGACCAAATCGGTTCAGCCAAACTCAACCAATTACTTACAAGGGCAATAAAACCTTTCTTGTTTAACCACTCTCGTGAGAAATACTATTTGGATCGAGTTCAGTGAATCAAAGCTATTCACGTGCGAGTTAAATGTACTTAGTCATGTGATAAATGCAAACTCTAAGAATAGTTCAACCGAACATGATTTGTGCAAGAATTTTCCTTATTTTTTAGTTATATATCAATCACATAACAAATATAATTCACTCGCTACGTGATTAATTTAGATACTGCAACATTTAATCTTGGTTAGACTTTCCCACTTTAACTGGGGAGGAGACAGATGGCAAACTATTAAAAGTGTTCTCTCTTTTTTATTGAAAACTTTATTGATATTTTTTAAATTTAGTTAGCTTTTAATCAAAAGGACCACAAAATAGAAGGAAGAAGAAGTCGGAGAACTCAGTAATGAACCTCACATAGCAAAATGAGATAGGGCGTAGAAGCCCAAAATGGAGATGGGCTGACCTGAATTTTTGTTGCAAGTTCACATTTTGATATCTATACTGTTTATTAAGTGTGGACATCCTAGAGTAACGTTTTTAAGAAACCAAATGTATATTACTTAATATACCCTTTTACCCTAAGCAATTGTATGTCAATTACGACTAATTTCATGCTACCAAGTGAGTATGTGCCAAAGTGGGTTTTAAACCGTTGGATCATACAGATGAGGTGGTTGTAGGTGGTTATTTCACTTTATGACATCATCATGTGCATATCCGTGATTGATAAATATACTTGGCTATTACCCACTTTGGTAGCATGGAATTTCCCGACAATTACATGTGTCCCATTTCTCAATCTGCATTCTTTAATATGTAAATACTATTTTCACATTTTCATTTTATTTCGTGAAAAGAATATGTAACTCAAATGAAGAAAGAAAAAAGTGTGGATCGGAAGCATGTCATCGTCATACTTTTTCTCACAAATCATACCTGCTCAGAGGTATATTAATTCATTAGTTTAATTTTGATATTTTTATTTCATTTTGATACTTTTATTGTTTGATTTTTCTTTACGAGAGTTGAGTTAGGACTGTGCGGATAGGCAAATTTGTGTGTTTTTGATCTATGAGTTTCACTAGCTCTTGAGTTGCAAATAGAACAAAACACATTTTTCCTGTATGGATGGTACAAGGAAAAATAGATTTTATTGCTAAGTTGGCAATTGAGTGTGCATAAAAACAGTTTATATGTGATTTCATCTCTTCTTTCGTTTCACAATGTAATAATATGTTGTCAACAATGTTCTTCTTTGAGAAATTTTAGGTTTATACAATTTTTTCCCAATATATTTGAAAAGGTTATCATGGATACATAAATACAATCAATTTAATTGTCAATTTCATCTTGCAACCTATTTCATAAATGAATTTAGACATCTTTTTTTAATCGAATGTGCATCATTATCAAACGAAAATATTTAGTCAAAACAAATTGAGTTTATGCACACACAGCGAGTGTGTCTTCGTCGCTAGTATTTATTAAAGTTGAGAGCCTTAGGATATGTTTGTTTGTGTTTGTGTTTTCAAATTCATATTTTCATTTGAAAATGAAAATGAAAATACACACTTTACACCATTTTCAACTAAAATACAATTATTTTCATTTTCTACTTTCACATTCTCTATTAACTATATTTCAATTTTACCAAATCACACTCATATTTCCTCTCTCTCACTTCAAAAAATTCGTATTTCTGGCAATAATTGTGGTGTTGCAGGCGATTAAAGTGTATAGTATTAATATTCATAGTCTTGTGTATATTTTAAGACTCATTTTGAATATTTTTGATGTTTTTTTTGGAGTCGGTGTATATTGTTTTTTTTGGAGTCGGTGTATATCGTTTTTACTTATAAACATATTTAATCAATATAATATTATCTATGCTATTCACATAATTATTACTTTTAATTAAATCAATCATTTCCCATATCATTAAATCATTAATTTCAACCATTTCCATATGTTTTTTAAAAAGACGGTTGGAAATGAAAAGAAAACACATCCAAGCAGAGTCGCTTGGTCGGGAAAATGTATACTTCCTAAAACACCCTTTTCCTTTAACATGCCGGTAAAAATATTAGGGGTATGGTGGACAAATCAAAACTAGCAGCCCCAACATGCACTATTCCATGTCTCTCTCAAGCAGTATTATTTTATTTTTCTTGAATATGCAGTTTTTGGAAAAAATTAAAGAAATATTATATTTTTAAAAAACATTTCGAAAAATACCACAAATTTGACCGGGTATCAGAAAATACCACATTGCGCCTTCGACGAAGGCGCAATCTGACAAAAGCTGCAAAAAGGAAACGATAGCGCCTTGGTCAAAGGCGCTATCAGCCTCTGACATTGACTGATAGCGCCTTTGACTAAGGCGCTATCAGCTCAGTATATAACCACGCTTCTGCCTTAGCCAAAAGCGCTACCGAGATTGGTTTGTGATACACAAGATTTAGTTTGTGATACACTGAGCATTATCTTCCAACATCTTCAAGTAAATTTTGTGATCGTTTTTTCTTCTTCAAAATATTTAAAAGGTAAATTTTAATTATACAATTAAGTTTATGTAATGCAATTATGATATTAGTCTAATTTTAGTTAGTAAACATTTTAATTTAGTGTTTTTTATATAATTTAGCCGAATTTCAATAATGTGTTTTTCTTTTAGTTTAATTTTAAAGTATGATATAGTATATCATTTTAGGTTCAATTTTGAATGACAAGGTTCATGTATTTTTTTGTGTAGTTTTAGAATTTTCATATGATTTAGTTTAATTTGCAAAATTTATAGGTAATTTTTTTAATTCAATGTTATATTGGTATTTAGTTAAACTTAATTTTTACTAAGTATATTATTTCATTTTGTCTTGTTATTGATTTTATTGTTTATAGTTTGTGATATAATTTAGTAGTATTCTGTGGTTTGAATTATAATTTAACAAATGATATTTTGCAGAAATGTCGATCCCGAGTACTGTTAAACTTATTATATTCTCGGATGGTGAGGTAATCGAAGAATCAAATTCAATGAGATATAGTAGTATACGTCCGAGCGCTAACCTGAGAATAGACCGTAAGATCAAATTTGTTAATTTGTTGAGAAAGTTATATGATAGAACCAAAATTGATGTGAATCAATTTTTGTTGAAAGTTTTTATTAAATATTCATCTGGAGAAGGGGGTACCATTAGGGAGAATTTAATGGAGATCAAAGACGATGAAGACTTGTGGTTTTTCTTGGATCCTATCAATGAAGTTTCTACATTGGAGCTTTTTATTGAGAAGCAAATGATACAGTCTCAGGATCCCTTTTCGTCATTGTTAACACAAGTGATGCCGACGCCAAACCAATTCCCATCATTTTATTCACAACCCTTCTTACCAGATTTAAATATAGGTATAAGCCAAATAGCCGATACACAAGCAGGTAATGTTTGTTTTATCTGTACATTGTGTCATCATATTTTCTAAAATATTTATTGTTTGTACATAATTCTAATTACTATTTTTTGTGATTGTTTTTTAGGATGTTCAACATCAGGGAATGCGTATGACGGTGTTGGAATTGCACATAATGAAAATTTGGCGACCAATTCTACATGGGCTTTTCCATTTCCTGATATGCATGCAGGTAAATATTAATTTTGGGGCCAAATGCACATTTTTTTAGACTTTTTTATTATTCTTATATATGCATATTTTGTCTTCATGTTTTAACCCGTGGTTCTTTTGAAATTTTTATTAGTGCATGTAGGAGACCCTTTTGAGACCTTTGAGGAAGCCAACTACAATACTCATTTTTCTAATCACGCAGGGGCGAGCAGTTCAGCTGAACCCCATTTCGATCAGTTTGAAGATGACGAGAATGTTCAATCAGCAGATTCAGATTACTACCCTTCAGAAAGTGACATGGATGAAGAAATGAACTACATACCAACTGATACTGATGATGATGATGAGGAAATTGAAGAGGAAGATGTTCCTCCCGCAGTGGCTCAAGAAAGACTTCACAGAGTACTCCCATTTTATTCCACAAAAGATCCCGAAGTAGAAGGAGACTCATTAGGTCTACTAAATGGAGTACAAACAAGGGATATGATCTATGATTATCGAATAGGTAATCTTAGGTTGGGTTTGGTATTTGAGAACAAAAAAACCTTGCAAAAAGCGGTGAAAGATTACCACTGTAAGCACCAAAAACGCGAGTACAAGGTGACGATCAGTGAACCAAACAAGTGGAAAGTGGTATGCAAACACAAAAACAAACCCGAGCATTGTGAATTTGAACTCCGAGCTCATTTCAACGTGAAACTAAACATGTGGATAATTTCAAAATTCGGTAAGTTACACTCATGTCTCTTCGATAATACCAGGGAGAAACACCCTAACTTGGACATGAATGTGGTCGCCAACGAACTTATACCACATGTGGAAGAAAATCCGGCATTTGAGATCAATCAAATAATAGTACTTGTACATCAGAAATGGAATTGCCAAATAAGTTATGGCAAGGCTTGGTACAGTTTGCAACGTGCAAATGAACTTGTATACGGGACTTGGGAGGACTCTGTGAAAAACTTACCTAAGTTATTGGGAGCTATCAAGAAATGGAATCCAGGCACAATTGTTGAATGGGTACACAAAAATGCCTATGAAAATCCAAAAGTGTTGAAGTATGTGTTTTGGGCATTCAGGCCGTGTATAGATGGATTCCAACATTGCCGGAGGGTCATATGTGTCGATGGGACACATCTATACGCACGCTACAATGGTAAGTTGTTGATTGCAACTACTCTGGATGGAAATAATAACATCTTGCCTCTTGCATTCGCAATTGTTGACAATGAGATGAATGAATCCTGGCTTTGGTTTCTACGATGTCTGAGCCACTATTTTGTTTCACCCAATGAAGACGTATGCCTTCTTTCTGATCGTCATCAAGGCCTATTAAATGGATTCAAAGTCGTACGAGCGTTTCACCCTCCTCTAGGATGTCATCGATATTGTCTGCGTCATGTGGTTTCAAACTTCAACCACACGTTCAAAAATAAAGCTTTGAAGCACTATGTTCTAATGCAGGAAACACACATAGCATCGAAAAATTTGAACGTGAAATGAACAAAATTCGTGCATTGAATGAAGAGGCTGGAGCTTGGTTGGACAAAATCGATAAAGAAAATGGACACTTTCACATGACAGAGGGGTGTGAGAAGGCATTATGACTACAAACATGGGAGAGAGCTTTAATAATGTGATGAAAACAGCTCGACATCTTCCACTTACAGCTATTGTAGAATTCACATTTCATAAACTTGCGACGTATTTTTGTGATCGAGCGGTAGATGGTTTAAAAATGAAGAGCAACGGTCCCTTGACAAGACAAGCTACTAAACTCTACGAGAAGGAGACAGATGCTTCCAGTAACCACGAAATTAGAAAATTTTCTTATGCTAACCAAACTGGCCAAGTTTTTTGTTGCGCCCAGTTCGAAAGCCGTGGTCGAAGGTACTCCGTAGACCTAAAAAATCAAAATTGTTCTTGTGGAAATTGGACGGCAATTGGAATTCCATGCTCACATGCGGTTGCCTTGGCCAAAGCATTGACTTTAAGGTCGATAAATCTTGTTAAACAATATTACGGAGTTGATGAGTATATAAAAACATATGAAGGAAGGTTCTATCCGTTGCCTGACAAGTATTATTGGGATACCCCAAATTTTGAGCTAGTCCACAACCCTTATTCAAAGAAGAAACGACTTGTGGACAGAAACGTGAGCACTCGCATTCAAAATGAGATGGACTCGTAGATTGTTAAGCACTTTTTTAATATTTTATTGTTTAATTAGTAATGAATGTCTATGTTGTAATATTTTTCGTTTTAATAAAATATATTTCTCGGTTTTTTTTGGACTTGTTTTTATTGCCAAAATAATTAGAGATAATTCAAGTGATAATAAAACTAAATACCATTGAACAATAACTTAACTAATACTAATAAAATACAAAATAGGTTAAACAAAATTTGGGAAAGAAGGTTCTATTGTTGCCTTCGACGTTGCAACTCTGTAAAGCAAACAGTGGGATTCACCACCCTTTCGGATCGTCTCCGTCCATCATTTCTCGGTGCCGGCTGATCTTGTTGAGTCACGTACTCTTGTTCATGAGGTGCGGGGCTGTTCATATCCCAATTTATAGGAACATGAGAAATATTTCTCTGGTTTTGTGGTGGAGTTGGCTCTGTTGCGCCAAAAAGCATCTCTAAAGGTATTAATGGGTCCGACAAGTATGAAGCACCATCTCCACCATAATAGAAACCTTGTGACATCCCGTATGAAGCACCATCTCCACCATAATAGAAACCTTGTGACTGGGGAACGGGTGATGGATGTAAAATTTGTGATTGCGGCTCGACTGTAGGACGATATACCGGTGATGGGGGATCGACAGGGTACGGTTGAGTGTGAGTCCACCTTTGTTGTGCATCACTAGTGTGAGTCCATCCACCTCCTACCATACTAGCAATGTAAGGAAGACTCGATCTGACATTCCCTAATATTCTGTCAGCATCACTGTCAGTCTGATTGACTTGTCGGAGGAGGTTCTGAATTTCATGACCCTGAAAAAATAAACAAAAGTGTGAGATGAAATAAATTAAAGATTTAGCGAAATATCATACATCAAATCAAATACTAACCACATTATCTAGAAGAGGACCCGCCCCTGTTTGGTATGTGTTTCTCGACCAATTCAAGGTTCGAGATATATAACGACGAGTGATGGACTGATACCACTCCTCGTAGTCCGGTGCCGTGCCCACACCCTCAACTCCATTTATAATGCAATTTTCCCGGTTATTCCATATTTCAATTTCCCTCCTGAATTCTCTCGTCCAGTTTCTCGCATCTCGTCCCCTGCGATCAATCCTCCTAAATCGTTCTACTGCCGATGGAATAGTTTGTATGTAACTAAACTGTCGCATAACACGATCAGGGCAGTGCCACTCCACAATGTTAAAGCATATCAATGGGACAGATGATGTCCACGCAATCCAATCCAAACATCGTGGAGGCAGATCAGCAATGTCCGGATCAAAAAAGGAGTACGGAGTCCAAACAAACTGAAATAAGACAAAATATGATAGAATATTATTAATATCAAAGACATATAATACTTCATAATATAATGGTGTGACTATAATTTATTACTCACATGATGAACGGTCATCAAATCAAGCTGCTCCCTGAACGCAGGAAGATTGTTAGCAGTAACAAAGCTCCGTGATCGAGGGGGATACCACCTTCAATATAAAAAACAAAAATAAGTAAAGAAAATATGATGTTTGTTAATATATATGAATAAATAACTTACCGTGCAGCATGAGAAGCTCGTGCAATGCCATTTATATCTATCGGCCCAATTTCTTGAGGAAGGTTTGTAGGCCTAACAACCACTATCCGTGACCATGCCCAAATCTGTTAAAAGTAAATACATTAATCTCATAAGCATTCTTAGTTCTAATTAAGGTAAAAACACAATGTACTGAAACACAATTATCACACCTGTACCAAATTTAATGGACCTGAAATACTTCCTTTGGTTTTCAAGCATGCCTTTGAGAGTTCTCGGTACAAGTACGCCAATATAGCACTCCCCCAACTATATGTACCGACTTCGGCAATGTCTTCTAAAACCTTTAACCAAAAACATGGAATCACGTCTCCGCTACTATCTGGACACATCACGCCTATCAACAGAAATGCCCAACAGCGTGTTATTTTATCAACATCCTCTTCACTGGAACGCTCCTTAATTTGTCTATTCTCCGCACTCACGTGGTCAACAATCGCCTTTGCTTTTATCTCAAACCCTTTACTCGGAAAATCCTGAGGCCCAGTCATAATCCCTAGGAGGTTAAAAATCCGGGCTTGATGCTGTTGGTATGTCGCACACTCATCATCAGCAATTACCGGGCGACCGTCTACTGGTAGACCCTATAAAATTGCTACATCTTGGAGAGTAATCGTAGCCTCTCCATTTCGCAAATGAAAAGTGTTTGTCTCCGAACGCCACCTCTCGACCACGGCAGATATAAGACCCAAATCATTTTTCAACTTACGTAACTTATAGACACGGTAAAACCCCATTTCATTAAGCTTATGAAGGACACGAGCATGTGGAGCGGTGATATAGGCAGTATGGTATGTATGAGAGTCTGCCCGTCTAGACCGTAGTAGTAACTCTTCATCATCTCTGCTGAAAACTAATTCACTCCTATGATTGGCCTGCTCGGTCAGCACAGTATTGACTGAAGGACCATATATCCTAGCCTCGGTGCCACTACCACTGGTACTCGCCATCCTGGATTGAAAAATATGTAATAACACATAATTAGATTACGATGACTTCATTAAAATATTAGCCGCTAAAGTTTCTAATATTAAAAATTATAACATAAAATTATAATAAATTCGAAACTTCATAATTCATAATAAACTACACAAAATTTTACAAATTAAACAAAATCATATAAAAATTCTAAAACTACACAAAAAATACATGAACCTTGTCATTCACAAAATTGAACCTAAAATGATATACTATATCATATTTCAAAATTAAACTAAAAGAAAAACACATTATTTAAATTCGGCTAAATTATATAAAAAACACTAAATTAAAATGTTTACTAACTAAAATTAGACTAATATCATAATTGCATTACATAAACTAAATTGTATATAATTAAAATTTACCTTTTAAATATTTTGAAGAAGAAAAAACGATCATAAAATTTACTTGAAGATGTTGGAAGATAATGCTCAGTGTATAATTTAGCGTATCACAAGCGCCTGAAATACTTCCTTTGGTTAAATATATCAGTAGCGCCTTTGGCTAAGGCACAAGCGGGTTTTATACCCTGCTAATAGCGCCTTAACCCACGTGAAGTGTCAGGTGATAGCGCCTTTGAGCAAGGCGCTATCTGACACACGCGTCAGATAGCGCCTTGCTCAAAGGCGCTATCAGTGTCACTTTTTGCACCTTTTGTCAGATTGTGCCTTCGTCGAAGGTGCAATGTGGTATTTTCTGATACCCGGTCAAATTTGTGGTATTTTTCGAATTTTTTTTTAAAAATATAATATTTCTTTAATTTTTTCCAGTTTTTGCTTTTTGCACATTGCAACTCCCACTCTTCCCACCGAAACCATTCTCCTCATTTACACCCACTACTTTCTCCATCCCTCATTTTACATTCATGGAAGAACTTCATCATTTTAAATTTTGTTGGTGTAAATAGTGATATGAAAAACTGAGCAGCATTCAATTCTGATATATATAAAATTTGCTTGAGGCTCGTAGCCTCGTATCCTCGTATAGTTATATTGATCACTTATGACTGAGGCTCGTAGCCTCGTTGCCTCGTATCTGCTAACGGTCAGCTAAATTACCACTGTTATACGAGGTTTGGACAGCATAGAAGCATTTACATGAAAGGTCCTTAATGGCACCATAATTGCATAACACTACAAAATTCGCGTGTTTTTAAGTGATCTGGGTTGGGTTAACCCGTGACCCGACCCTACGACCCAAGATCCTAACCCTTCATAGCACCACGTGTCATCATCTGTGTGAAACTCATGTCACTATCAGATCCGTACAACATGAACATCTATAAATACCTTCTCTCAACACATATTAGAGGAGACAATCTCTAGTCCCAACTCTCTTGAGCTAGCATCGTATCCACTGATACCTTGACAATAGACTCGAAGTACGTTCCCAATATACACATTTGGGCTACTCAGCCTCGTAGGCATACGACCCAACGAACCAACGACCCTACACAAACGACCCAACAACCCTACAATACGACCAAAAGGGTACAAACCCATTAGTAGCACTTAAACTTTTGAACTACGTTATGACTTAATCCTCCAAGGAGGTATGTAGGCAGCTTGGACTAGAATCCAAGTGCAGTCATAAATTTGTCATCACCACCTTCGTGTGTCATACGAAGCAGCCCAGACTGAGGCAGACCGATCCCCAAAATCGAGCTAAATCAAATTCCAATCAAGATTCCATTTAACGCAGAAGAACTTCAAAGTTATTCAACTTCAATTTACGACTATATTATTTTTATTTTTTATTTCCTGGTTGCAATTTTATTTCTCATTGCTCTGCTTTTATATTTGATTTCCCTTTACTAAAGTTAGTTAACAAATGTTATCAACATATGTTATTATTGTTATTATTATGTTTAGTAATTACTAAGAAAAAATAGAATCGATTAAAATATGCTCCTACAGAAAAGGACAATAAAAACAATGTAATTTTGTGAAAAGATAAACTTGTGGTCAAAAGAGGAAAAGTTTTAAATGATAAAATTTGTACGTAACATTGTAAAGGGAGTTATTGAATTTGGAAGAATAACAAATGTAAAAAATTATTTTTAAATTATGCAGGTCATACCATGAAAGTATAAATCTATACTCTTTTATAAAACAACACCACCCTAGAGTAACTACTTTTGGTGTGTTTTGGAGTGTCATGACTAAATTACCCCCAATTTTAAAAGTATTTTTTAGATAATTTTTTTTCAATCTTTTCTCTCTTATATTATATTGCGTATCCTCAACTTCTCCTACATTCTCTCTCACCCACTATCTCTCCTATGTCATATTTTCTTTTCTTTTTTTCACCTAAATTTTTTAATACTTTGTTCAACTCATTTCTATTTATTTACAAAACCTCACATAAAATGCTGGAAAATTAATGGATTTTTTATTTACTCAGCACACGCATCGAGTGTGCCCACGCGACTAGTTACTAAAATGCACCACATTTGGTTGAATTTTGTTGTCATCTCTTTTTCTCTGTCACGCAGTAAATGTGC
The DNA here is from genome assembly GCA_019426215.1 of Buddleja alternifolia. Lineage (NCBI taxonomy): Eukaryota > Viridiplantae > Streptophyta > Magnoliopsida > Lamiales > Scrophulariaceae > Buddleja > Buddleja alternifolia. Next base: position 53,500,454 of record CM033391.1, read on the forward strand.
TCCGGTTACTAGTTTAAATTACTAAAATGCACCACATTTCTTACAACAATTAACCAACAAAGTTGGTTAATCGATTTCTTAACAGCCACAATAATGATAATAATAATTTTATATTATGCTTAGTCTTATTCCGAATTGATATATATATATATATATTTATATATATATATCAGTTTAACCTTGCAGCATTGAAGAATTCTTCCATGGCTTTCACAAAAGACCCTTTAAAAGTCTCCTCATCTCTAGTGGCATCTCTAAAGATCTCTTTAATTTCACAAGCTTTCCTTCTCAGCTCTTTTCCTTTTTCACTTTCACCCATCACCAATTCCATCTTCTCCACAATATTTTCCTGCCGCACATCAAAATTAGTCCCTCTAGCAACTTCAACACAAACTCCAGCCTCTTCCACCAAAAACTTTGCATTGTAAAACTGCTCAGCCGCCATCGGCCACCCGAGCAATGGCACCCCGTTTTTCAGCGATTCGAGCACTGAATTCCACCCGCAATGGCTTATAAAAGCAGATACAGATTTATGAGCCAAAATATCCATCTGGGGTGCCCATTTCTTCACAATTAACCCTGTTTCTTTTTCTTCAACACTCTTTAAAAATCCTTCGGGAAGCCATTCTTCTGCTATGAACTTTGTGTTTATGTCGAATCCTATTGGTGGCCTTACAACCCATATGAAATTCTTTCCACTTGCTTCCAAGGCCTTAGCCAATGTCATCATTTGTGAAGCTGAGATTGTGCTTTGCGAACCGAAAGATATGTATACAACGGAATTTGGCTCTTTTTTATCCAGCCATGAGATACATTGATCTCGACTCATTGTAGCTTCTCTGCCAGTTCTTGCTCTGGAATCTTCTCGTAATAATATAGGACCAATTGCCAAAACAGGGATGCCTAATTTTCGCCGAAGATACATCAGTCCAATCTTGTCAATCTTTTCTACTGTGTTGATAAGCAGCATATCTGAATTTGCCAACGTCGGAAAATATTCCCAGAAGAATTTCGTCATGGAATCGTGCTCACCAGCCTGATGCATAGCAGGGCTCACTTGACTGACATGAAGTTTTCCAGCTTCGGGAATATCAGGCAGTAAAAACTCAACATTTTCAGTGTGTTTATGGGGTAAATTCAGCCACATGGAGTAGTAACACGCCATACCAAATCCGCCGTCGGAGCTGAAAATGGCGTGAAAAATTCCGAGTTCATGTGCCACATCAGCTGCCCATCCGAAGAATAAGTCAGAGATCACACAAAGTGGCTTTTCGCCGTTCTGTGATTCAATAAGTTGGTGAAGTAGGTTTGTGAAAGGGAGTTTAAGTGATGGAGTGGCTGCGAGGAAACGGCAGATGAGATTGTAGGAGAGGGAATCGGTGTTTTCGGCCTCGGGTGGGAGGCCGTGATCAGAGGGGTTGAAAGGGATTCCGATGAGTTTGATGGAGGAAGATGGAGGAAGAGATTTGTGGAGTTTTTTTATGTTCGGAGGGGTGTTGACAAAAGTTACATTGTAGCCCTTTTGGTCTAAGAGTTGAGCCAAGGCTAGGAATGGTCTGATATGGCCTTGAGCCATGAAAGGGAATAGCACCACACTTTCCCTTCTCTTTTCCATTGCTCTCTGTGTGTTTGTGTGTGCAGATGGTAGGGATAGGAAGAAGGCAGAAGAAGGGAAGATATAAACTAGCTCAAAAAGTAGTGTTTCTCATTTTCCACATTGTTCATATAATGGAAATTGGAAACTGGTCACATGCAGGACATGTTTAGTCTTGTTGGTGAATTCTAGTACTACGTACAGAATTGATATTAATAATGTTGAGTTGAAACTTCTATGGTGGTGTTAGGAAAATCTAGTGCCAATAGATTCTCCCAGGCGGTGAGTAGTAACTGCCCAACATCAATAAGGTCCAGCACAGTTGGTAAATAGCTGGATTTCTTAAACATTTGTTCAGGGTTCGATTCCTGGATAGTCTCCGACGTTCAGTTGGGGGAAACTCTGGTATATACCAAAAAAAAAAAAGTAACTGGCCGAACGAGTCTTCTATCACATTTTAGTGTCACCGATGAATAAAAAATAATAAGTAATAATATATATCAACAATAATTAGGTGTATTATTTTATTAGGACTTGAAAATACAAATAGATGTTGCATTGCATTATGTCACTCTTCTTTATTTTCATTTTAAATCTTTATTTTAATTTTAATTTTGGCCATATAATTCACCCTTTTAATGGCAAAAGAATCAAATAATAAATAACAAAAATAAGTTATATATATCTATAATAATAAGTTGTATAATTCAGTGTTCTGAAAACCGGACCGAACATCGAACCGGAAAAGTTACCGGGTCACGGGTCACCGGTTCAACCGCGGTCGAACCGGTGACGTCATAATTATGTAATAAATATTATTTATTATATCAGTAATATAACATAATTGTAAAATATTGTTCAAACTAAATTATTCATATACATATCATATTTTTTAAAGTTATATATAATGTTAAACTAGATATGAAAGGATAGACCCACTATCCAATTTAAAATCCACTAGCATTTTCTTTGGTTATAAAAAAAAGAAACTGTAAAAGAAAAAGAAAATGTGAAGAAGTATAAAGTCAAAAAATACCCTAAAGCCTAAAGACCCTAAACTCACCCACCCTTCTCCTTCACAGCAAGCGGCGCCTCCATATCTGTTCTGTTTCTTCCTTATTTTTTTCTTTCTTTCAATCTTTTTTCTTTCTACTCTTTTCTTTATTTATCTTTTCATAACTTTATATCTTTTCCTTTCTTTCAATCCCCATCTTCAACTATATTATTTACAAACCAAATTCCATAAAAGCTCAAATCTGAGAATGATGGAGAAAAAGAAATGGAACCTTGAGAATGGTGGAGAAGAAGCTTTGAAGCTGCCAATAATTTCTTTGATTCAAAGCTCGGCCGGTTCCGCCGACCCGTAAACGGGTTGAACGGTCGACCGGTCCGTCCGGCGGGTTGGACGATTTTTGACCAAAACAACCGGTTTTGAGTCTAAAACGGTTTTGAGCATTAACCGGACCGTTTTTGTGACCGGTTCCGGTCCGGAGCGGTCGGACCGAACGGTCCGGTCCGGGTTTCAAAACCATGGTATAATTACATTAGTAATCTATAGTGAAAGTACATATGCATGCAGTTGCACACAAGGACTCTACAATTAAACTATATATAGAGGACTCTGTGAAGGATTGATATCCATATATAATAAATTACAACCTTTGAGGTCATCCAAGTAAGCGTACATGCGGATGGCCTAATTGAGCTAAATTTTGCCATATAAGCAAAATTAAATGAGGAATTTTGCCATGTAAGCAAAATTGATTGAACTCAAGTATGAATATAAGTTGCGAAAGTGTATTTAGTTTCTTCATGTATTTATCCAAATAATTTTAAATAGTCTCGAAAGGATGTATTGATAGCATTGGTTCAAATATAAAAATCCTTTCCCACTTCTTGAAGATGCTGGCAACAAACTCAGTTTGGCAATAATCTCATTTATCTAATGAGGAATCCTCATTGAGGATCTGTCATTTGAATGAGGAATTAGCACAAAACTTGAAAGGGGTAATATGCAATTGGGTAGTGGCCATGTCTATCATTTGAAGTCTAACTGTTTTCTATATCTATCTTTATTTTGAGGGAAAATTGCATATAACCCCCTGTGTTATCATTTTTTTGTTGAAAACCCCCTTATGTTAATTTTTTTGCACGAAACCCCCTTGTGTCAACCTAAACCTTGCACGAAACCCCCAATTTGTGTTAAATTCGCGGCAAGTAGCATACATGCGCAGTGTATTTGATGTAGGGTTGGGGGTTTCGTGCAGGGTTTAGACTGACACAAAAGGGTTTCGTACAAAAAAAATAACATAAGGGGGTTTCAGTAAAAAAGGGATAACACAGGGGGGTTATATGCAATTTTCCCTTATTTTGATTTACTGATTGTTAGTTTGTACTTTTTCTTATTTTCACAGAATAATATGTTATGGCAGAACAGTAGTGGACTTCTTTACGAAGATCATAAATCAAGAAGTTGCAGCGGGTACCATTTCATTTGTGACATTAAATTCATTAACCATCTTGCCCCACACCTTTTACGGTAAAAAAATTAATATTTTGTTCCTTTAGTTGAATTGAGATTGCTAAAAGACTTTTCAATAAAAGGCAGTAGTATAGCTGTTTGTAAGTTTATTCGGAAACATAATCAATGAATTATTTTGAACACATTGCAATCAAATTTTAAGGAAACCATTTTGACTGACTTGATCTTTTTTAAGTTTTCATTCCTTTTTTTTTTATATAAGTTATAGAATTTTGTTGTAAATTTCATTGATTTTAACTCTTTTACTTGTCTAATGTATTTGACAACTTTTCAAGTTTTCCACTCACTCTTTTTATTTTATATTTTTCTAATAGAAAATTTTCAATTAAATATTTAATCAATAAATATATGTCAGTGATTAATTAAAATTCATTATGTCTTTTCATGACATAAATTAAATCTCAAGTTATTTCTATATTTTCTTTTTTTGTGTTCAGTTATTTTCCTTATGCCAATTATTCTTTTTTTATTTACTTTTTGATGGATGTTTTCTTTTCTTAACTATTTACTATCCCATATATAATTTGCTAGAACATCAATTTTTAAAACAAATTTAACAAATAATAGACGGCTATTCTTAAATAAGTCATTGTTTTATTTATGTTTTTCTGGCATGTTATGCTTATATAGTTTTTCTCAATATATTTCTATACTATTCAGTGAACATTTCAACCAAATAAATATGTCCCATGTACATATTTATCTTACCATTACTAATCCAACCAAATAAAAATATGCATGTAAATGTTTATTTTTGTATGAAGAAATAAATAAAAAATATTGAAATTTGTCGTTATTGTAACAATGTTATAGTGATAGTTCAAAGACAATTGTCCCATTGTCTTTTTTCTGTTTTATAAACGAAACACATTATTTTCTAAATCTAAATTAATTATAAATTTCGATCTTTCTATTAACTTTTTTACTTTATTCATTTTTTGTTATTTGAATTGCATAATTGAAAAATTGTTGTCTTTATTTTTAGATTATGGATTTTTATTAATACCCAATAATTATAAAATCCTTTTCATCATAATTATTTACGTTCAAATTATTTGAATTGTCTTTTATTTTGTTCTTTTTCCATTTTTATTAAATTTTTCAATGATAACCAACAAAAATGAGGCAATTTATTAATGATGATGGTTACCTCTCATTTTATCTTTTAATATTTTCTTTGTTAAATTTGCCAACAATGTACTACTTTTTTCTGTAGATTATATATAAATAAATTATGTAATGATAGATATATATTTTTAAATATTTAGTATCCCGTGCCTTGGCATCGCGGTTATATCTAGTATAGAAGATAATAGAAAAGAATCAAATGTAAAATTATATATACATAATAGAAATAGAAAATTTATAAAAGTACGAGTCGTTTTTTGAAACTTTTGATATATCTAACAATATTCATATAATTCAATTTTTTAAAGGCGAAAGAGTGAAAAATAAAAAATAAAACTAAATTCAAATATTTACAATAATAAGAAATGAACATATACGACACAACAAAATTACAACAAATTTACATTTAATATTGAATCTAGGAAATAGGACACTTTCCCTCGTGGTTTTGGGAGATTTATTGACATCTGTTACTGTAATTCAATATTTGTCACTTTCATAGTTTCATTTAGTGATGACTCGCACAACACTTCATTAATGAACCGCCTTTCTTTTTGCACTCAAGAGCTAGCCAATGTTTTGAAACCCGGACCGGATAGGCCGGTCCGACTGCTTGGAACCGGAACCGATCCAAAAAACGATCCGGATAAACCATAAAACCGTTTATAGCTCAAAACCGATAGTTTTGACTCAAAACCGTTCAACCCGCCAGTTGGACCCGTAAACTGCTCAACCCGTTCGTCGTTCAACAAAACCGAGCGGTTCGTAGGATGGTATAAAATCTTACATATTTTTTCCCCCCAAATTCACAAATCAGATTCACCAGTCTTCACGCACAAAGCTGAACGCATCATATCCCTGTTTCTTCATAAATCAGAGCAAAGAAAGTATGTCTTTCTCCTCTGCTTATGTTTTCTTCTTCTCCAATTCTTCTTCTCTTTGCAGTCAGCAACTTTTTTTCACCTCATTAGTTTTCTGTTCCAGTCAAGTTGGTGTAGAATATAGTGGAAAGTGGCAGATTAATGCAAGAGGTTGATGGAGATGAAAAATTAAAGACAAAAGTGTAAGAGAAGATTAGAAAGGAAAACAGAGAAGAAAAATTAAGAAGTGAAAGAAGAAGAAGAGTACTTATGGCTGTTCTGTGTGTGAAGAGAAAAAGTAGGGTTTGTACTAGGAAATTTTTGCTGTGTTTGGTTTTATTTTGGGGTTTTTTTTGGTGAAAATTTTGGTGAAAAAGTTTATTGAAAGTTGTGTATTTTGATGAAAATGTGTTTAGTTTTGTGTTTAATTTTATTTTCAGAAGAGACAAAAATTACTGTAGCAGTCAAATCATGTAAGTTTTTGTCTTAAAAGTTGTGTTTATAATTGAAAAATATAATATAATATAAGTTTTAAATGATTATATTGTAGTTGATGTAATTAGTAGGCACCCTAAAATAGAGACAAATAGGGAGACAATAGCTGACAATTTTTTTGACCAAAAAAATCATTTTTGGTCAAAAAAACATAAAGCAAACAAGTTTCGGCCAAAAAATGGTTTGAAAATAAAACCAAACACAGCCAATTCTTTCTTGTATTTATATTTATATTTTTCTTTTTTTTTCTTTTGTAATTTTATTTTGCAGAACCATTAGAAAGTCAGTTTTTTTTATTTAAATTGGTCTCTTACTTTTGATTTGATCTTCTATTATTATATATAAAGGGAAAATTATACTGGGTACCCTTGAGGTATTGCCTAATTACGGTTTACACCCCCTAGTTTAAAATATTACATCTAACATCCTGTAGTTTTATATATTGATGTAAGGTTGTACGGATTAGTATAATTATGGGTGTTATTTGTTATGCATGGTAAACATTATGAGTGTATATGTTAGGATTAGTATAATTATGGTGTTATTTGTTAGGTTTAGAACTTTTTGAACTTACTGAATTTCTTGCATTTGTGTTTCTATTTGGTGTAATATGAGCATTTATGGTGTAATATGAGGATTAACTAAGAAACCTTATTAATCCATGAACATTAGAGGATTTTGCTCAACCTTACATCAATATATTAAACTACAGGATGTTAAATGTAATATTTTGAACTAGGGGGTGTAAACCGTAATTAGGCAATACCTCAAGGGTACCCAGTGTAATTTTCCCTATATATAAATGTTTGTGTGTGTGTATATATATATATAAGCATATATATAAACTTTTAATATTATTTGTATAATAAATATTATATATTGCATAATTATGAGGTCATCGGTTTGATTCGGGTGAACCGGTGACCGGATCACTTTTCCGGTTCACTGTCCGGTCAGGGTTTCAGAACATTGGAGCTTGGCTAACCTTATTCTTGAAGAGTTGATTTCATTTTATTCGTTTACCTTACTCATTTTGGCATTGCATCAACTATAGTCTTATTGCATTAAAAATTTGAGAAACACATAAAAAAAAAAAGACTATACAAGTATCTAAATTTTGAGACATAACGAAGAGATTATTATAAGTATAAAAGACTTAATGAGAGGAAAGAATAAATTAAGCACTTGATCTATCAAAATTAAACAAGATAATGTATAAAAGAATTATCAATTTACATAAAAATTTATGTAGTGATATTATTATATAAGTCTTGATTTTCGATTAGCCTAATATCTTAAAATATTAATTTAATTTTTCATGTCAATCACTATTTTATTTTAAATAATTATAGCTTATTAATTAGTAGTTTATTAGTTAAGTTTTTTTTTTTGAGGTGTAGTTAAGTTATGGTTCAAGTTTTGTATTTATCAAAGTTGAACAATATCTATGTATATGAATTGCTTTAACGAGATCATATGATCCACGTGCGATGCACGAGTTGTTTACTAGCTATTTTAAATTATGTAGGTCTTACCATGAAAGAAGAGTGAAACATAAGAGCATTTGGTTAGAATCTTGTTCTCATCTCTTTTTCTCTTGATGCATTTTTTATTATTTCAATTTAAAAAAATTATTCATAGATTTTTTATGCATACGCATCGAATGTGCTCTGATTACTAGTATAAATTACTAGTATGCACCACATTTCTTACAACAAATAACCAACAAAGTTGGTTAATCTATATCTTAAAAGCAACAATAATGATAATAATAATTTTAACTTATGCTTAGTCTTATTCTGAATTGATACATTTATCAGTTTAACCTTGCAGCATTGAAGAATTCTTCCATGGCTTTCACAGAAGACCCCTTATAAGTCTCCTCATCTCTAGTGGCATCTCTAATGATCTCTTTAATTTCACAAGCTTTCCTTCTCAGCTCTTTTCCTTTTTCACTTTCACCCATCACCAATTCCATCTTCTCCATAATATTTTCCTGCCTCACATCAAAGTTAGTCCCTCTAGCAACTTCAACACAAACTCCAGCCTCTTCCACCATAAACTTTGCATTGTAAAACTGCTCAGCCGCCATCGGCCACCCGAGCAATGGCACCCCGTTTTTCAGCGATTTGAGCACTGAATTCCACCCGCAATGGCTTATAAAAGCAGATACAGATTTATGAGCCAAAATATCCATCTGGGGTGCCCATTTCTTCACAATTAACCCTGTTTCTTTTTCGTCAACACTCTTTAAAAATCCTTCGGGAAGCCATTCTTCTGCTATGAACTTTGTGTTTATGTCGAATCCTATTGGTGGCCTTACAACCCATATGAAATTCTTTCCACTTGCTTCCAAGGCCTTAGCCAATGTCATCATTTGTGAAGCTGAGATTGTGCTTTGCGAACCGAAAGATATGTATACAACGGAATTTGGCTCTTTTTTATCCAGCCATGAGATACATTGATCTCGACTAATTGTAGCTTCTCTGCCAGTTCTTGCTCTGGAATCTTCTCGTAATAATATAGGACCAATTGCCAAAACAGGGATGCCTAATTTTCGCCGAAGATACATCAGTCCAATCTTGTCAATCTTTTCTACTGTGTTGATAAGCAGCATATCTGAATTTGCCAACGTCGGAAAATATTCCCAGAAGAATTTCGTCATGGAATCGTGCTCACCAGCCTGATGCATAGCAGGGCTCACTTGACTGACATGAAGTTTTCCAGCTTCGGGAAAATCAGGCAGTAAAAACTCAACATTTTCAGTGTGTTTATGGGGTAAATTCAGCCACATGGAGTAGTAACATGCCATACCAAATCCGCCGTCGGAGCTGAAAATGGCGTGAAAAATTCCGAGTTCATGTGCCACATCAGCTGCCCATCCGAAGAATAAGTCAGAGATCACACAAAGTGGCTTTTCTCCGTTCTGTGATTCAATAAGTTGGTGAAGTAGGTTTGTGAAAGGGAGTTTAAGTGATGGAGTGGCTGCGAGGAAACGGCAGATGAGATTGTAGGAAAGGGAATCGGTGTTTTCGGCCTCGGGCGGGAGGCCGTGATCAGAGGGGTTGAAGTGGATTCCGATGAGTTTGATGGAGGAAGATGGAGGAAGAGATTTGTGGAGTTTTTTTTATGTTCGGAGGGGTGTTGACAAAAGTTACATTGTAGCCCTTTTGGTCTAAGAGTTGAGCCAAGGCTAGGAATGGTCTGATATGGCCTTGAGCCATGAAAGGGAATAGCACCACACTTTCCCTTCTCTTTTCCATTGCTCTCTGTGTGTTTGTGTGTGCAGATGGTAGGGATGGGAGAACGGAAGAAGAAGGGAAGATATAAACTAGCTCATAAAAGCAAAATGTTTCTGATTTTGGAAGATAGAAACTGGTCCTATGCGGCCATGCAGGGATATATTTAGGTCGCATTCATCACTTATTCCAATCTCATACCCCTTGATCAACTTTAGCACATAAACTGGTCCCATGCTGCCATACAGGATATATTTAGGTAGGGCTGTAAACAAGCCGAGCCTAATGAAAGTTTCAGGCTCGAGCTTGAAATCGATTATACTTTTTTGAGCTCGATCTTGAGTTCAAATTCAATGAGCCTCATTTTTTAGGGCTTGAGTTCAAGCTCGAAGTAGATGAGCCGAGCTCAAGCTTGAAGTAAAAATTAATTTAATTTTTTTTTCTTTTTTAAACAAATAATATAAAATAAATTCTGTTTTTTTTGCTCTAGCAATACATTAATAATATATAGTATACATTATTCAAATAACCAATAAGTATTATTAAGAAAAATAATAAGTAAATATCTTATATTCAATAAATATTTAGAAAATAGAAGAGGGTGTCGTGAAAAAATAATTTCTTTAAATTATTTTATAGAAAATTATAATATATCAACTAAAATATATAATCTTATAATTGTTGTTGATTTGCACTATTTAAACAAAATAGACAAAAAAAACTTAAATATTACTAAACTATGTTGTATATAAAATTGTAAGTATTATTTTTATGAAATTCGAGTATTTGTAGTTATATATTAAAATTAATAAAAAAATAGTAAAAGCTCACAAGTCGGCTCACGAGCATATGAACAACTATAAGTGAGCTCGAACTCGAAATAGCTCGAGCTCGAGCTGAGCTCAGTCGAGCCGGCTCATGAGCAGTCGAGCCAGCTCACCATGCTCATGAGCCGGCTCGACTCACCTTACAATCCTATATTTAGGTAGTATTCATCACTTATTCCAATCTCATACCCCTTGATCAACTTTAGCACATGCACTACTGTCCATCCTCTGTTCTGTAACAAATTTTTTTTTTTTTTTTGGGTAATTTGTTCTGTGACAAAATCCAACTAATATAAAGTGCACAGCACCACTAACATCCAACAACCTCAATTCAGCAACCATTAATTCATAAGCATGATAAGATTCATCCACGGGAAAAACATTGAAATATTTACAACTCCAAACACTCACAATCACGGAACACAGTCATCCTTGGAAAATTCTTGCATAAACCCGGAGTCACACCCGGAGTCACAGAGACTAGATTATGCCACAATAGCACATTAGTAACCATTGTTGATGTGGCATCATCCGCACGGGTCCATGTAAGAATTTTAGACCATGCTTCATTCGTTGTGTATTGATTTTATAAAAGCACTAATGCTTTGTCACTTATATAAAGTGCACCACCAACAACCTCAATTCAGTCGCCATTAATTCATAAGCATGATAAGATTCATCCACAGGAAAAACATTGAAATATTTACAACTCCAGACACTCGCAATCACGGAACACAGTCATCTTTAGAAAATTCTTGCATAAACCTGGAATCACAGATGCTAGACTATGCCACATCAACACATTAGTAACCATTGTTGATGTGGCATAATCCGCACGGATCCACGTAAGAATTTTAGATCATGCTTCAGTCGTGTATTGATTTTATAAAAGCACTAATGCCTTGTCATCATTATATAAAGTGCACCACCAACATCCAACAACCTCAATTCAGCAACCATTAATTCATAAGCATGATAAATTCATCCACAGAAAAAACATTGAAATATTTACAACTCCTAACACTCACAATCACAGAACACATCATCCTTGGAAAATTCTTGTATAAACCCAGAATCACAGAGGCTAGATTATGCCACATCAGCACATTAGTAACCATTGTTGATGTGGCATAATCCCTACGGGTCCATGTAAGAATTTTAGACCATGCTTCAGTCGATGTGTATTGCTTTTATAAAAGCGCTAATGCTTTCACTTATGTCTATCGAGCAAATGGACTCATTTATATTTATCGGTCGACAGTCACCGACGTAACAAAAGTTGGGGCAAAACATAACCCAAGAATGATGATAAGGGTAACTAAGCTAATAGCTGAATGCTGTATAGAACAAGAAAATAACAAATTACATTCATAAGTTACAGTCAGAAAGATATACAAAATGGCAAACCAGTAAAGCATACCGCTGAATGTAAATGATTTGTCTGTTCGTCTTAATTAGCTTAATTAGAACCAAAAATATATCCTGCATGGCATCATAGAGAAATTGATAGAGCATATAAAGGTCAGACGATGTCCAGATTAGAAGAGGAATATAAACAAATTAATCTGAAAAATGACTCACTGTATCAACAGCTTATGATCCAAAATGCGTCAAAATATCATCATCAAGCAGAAAGTCGAAGTCACCAGTATCTAATGAACCATCATCAAATGGAAAACTAAATGGACTCCATAATTGTAAATCCGGTGACAAGCCATTGAGAGGAGACGGATACTGGGTCTCGACAATTGCATCTTTTACAAAATGTGGCGACTCTCCCACAGGAATATCATTTTCATTCCTACTAGGTGACGCTTGTGACTGAAATCCCGAATCCTCTGGCCTATACCTCATCTCATTGAAACCCGCCTCGGGTTGCTCTATTTGATCAACTATAGTTGATGGAACATAAAAGTGATAAGCCGATCCATGATGCAATCGCGAATGTTGATGTTCATGATGCAGTGCAGAATTTTGAGTTTTTTCATGCAATTTAGAAAATTGAGGACTATTGTGCAAATGGGATTCTTGAGGGGTGCGAATCAAATGAGAACCGTATGGTAAGGGTTCATTATCCCTGGAAACACTCCTGATGGGGATAGCATTCAAAGAGGGAACGGAACAGAAAATGTTTAAATCAGATTCTGCTAAGTGGGGTCTGCCCCGATCAGCATTGTTATCCCGAGGCCTCACGGCTGTTATCCCATCATTTTCTGGCTGGCCAGAAAATGGTATGTCATTGTGGTTTACATCCATTACCATGTTTTCATGATCATGCGGACGTTCGTTAAAAGTTGGTACTGCCCTTGATTTCTGGCGTTTTCTTTTTCGTGGCTGTTTCCCTTCTTTGATTGGTTTAGGCGTAACATCAACATTAGGCTCAAGGGGTACTGTATCAATAGATTGATTTCTTCTATCATCTTTAGATGAAACAGATCTCTGTCCATTATCAACGCCATCGACGTCATAATCACTATCGCTGTCAATGCAAGGTATCTTCTTATGTCCACGACTTTTCAAAGGCGCCTCGCTAATGCTAGACGATCCATTTTCACTGCTCGGTTGGTGAATCAACGCTTCCTCCCTGCTCAAAACACCTAACCATATCGAGCTCTCTTTAGCACTCATCTTATCCTGTAAACACTTTGACTGCCTAATTAGTCTCCTAATCTTTGCAATATCAGGCGACATATGCTTTATAACGCCACTTAGCACCCCTACTTTCCACATCTTCTTTAAATCATGAGGCTTCTTGTACGGAGGCGACTGACCCTTGGCCAATCCCAATTTAACCCACCATTCCTCATTTCCCGTTGGCCACCAAGGTGGGGCCAACCCTTTCTCAAGAGGATACCTACGCTGAGGTGGATCACAATGTTGCAACAACGAAGACAAAAGTGATCCCAATGTCGCATCTTGCAAATCTTGAAGAACACTCTGTGAATTCCCATTTTTAGAATCACCCTCCTCGCCCTTGGAAAGGTTGTCAGCCTCGTACTTAGCAATGGCAGCAGGGCCATTTTTGTCAAACTTCACTTTTTCTTTCCACCAAGCTCTTATATTATCCGATGCACCACTAACTGGCTTACCCTTCTCAGGAATAATACCATACACAAATCCACGGGCCTTGCATACTTCCACGAGCTTCAGCATGTACTTCAAGATGCCATCGTGAGCTCGTGCCATTTTCTTCCTACGTGCCTGGTCCGTGGTGGACTTAGCTTTGTCTGCAGCTCTCTGTATAGCAAGCTTCTGCTTTTCCTTGATCCTTCTAAGCTTGACTCTGTCCTTCCACATTCGCTTCTGCAGTTCTTCCGCCTCAATCTCCTCGTCACTAACATCTCTTTCCTCTATGTTATCTTCACCTCTTATATCATCAAGTTCAATATCGGAACTGTTGTGCGATGAATCACTATTAATATCCAGATGTGCACTCCAAACGAATTTAACAATGACAAGTAAAAAATAAATATATTTCAACCCGGTAATTTTACAACAAAACCCAATTGATTTTCAACAAAGCATGAAAAAGAATCAACTCCCTATAATGCATGATCGTAAGCAGATTAGGTTATATCATGCCTCATCATAAATTTTTAAGCAACATCTAATAATTATCAGTTGTATAATTTGGTAAAAGTTCATATATTAAGCAATCAAATATAGCATCATATAATCATCTCTCTTACAGATATATATTATCTTTAAATCACAAAACATGGAAACAAGGGCTGGCCACTATTACTTTCTCAAGCGCATTAAAAGTCCATCAAAATTTCACTTCTCAAAATTTATATTCTATCTCTCCAGAACGTGCAAAAACTAAATAAAAAAAAAAACCTAGAACATTCAACAGCATTTCCAACCCAAAAAATATAGAAAATCAATATATAGAAGAACTAACAATTTGAAATCCTTAAATTTAGCGAGTAAAGAAAGCAATCAGACCTGATATCTACTCCTATATCTTCCATAACAGCCATGGCAGAAAGATTTGTGATGCCTGCCAGAAAACCCAATCGAAAATTGTGGGGATTCTATGAAATACACAATCAAAATAAATTCAAAATTAGGGGGGATGTATTCGTTTTGGCATACGTGTAATTTTGTGGTGGATTTCCGAGTGTGCGTACGGCCGAGAGAGAGAGAGAGAGATGCAAAAGATTCACATAAATAAAGGCACAAAAAAAGTTAGGGGTGGAAGAAAAATTAAAAATTGGCTTTTTCAATGATGAAAAAATACAATTGGTATCTTAATCTTAATTAATAAAAGGTAAAAGGTTTTTCAGATCTCGTGACATTAACTAATAATAAATTTGTGGTGATGGGCTTTGGAAAGTCCATATGAGTGGCGATACAAATGGAAGCCAACATGGGAAAGTCCTCAACTTTATTCAAACTTCACAAGAAACTTCGTGAACCATTTATGATTTTTCAGTAAAGTGCATATTCACAAATCGGATCTTTCATTTCAAATCGTATTTTAGTTTTTATTTTGTGTACTTATATGTATGATAATTGTATGATTTTTTTGCTTAAATAAATAAGTGATATATATTTTATATATTTGCCATGCATATAAATAAATGAAATAGAAGATGAAACACGATTTGAAACAAAAAATTTCAATTAAATTCCCTCAAAGAATGAATTACGGTAGTGTATAGTTTATTTCTTCATTTTAATTGAAACTAATATTAAAACCGTTACTTTCATTCAAGTATTGCATGACCGCTTCATCTCAAGTAAGAAGGGCCATGGAAGATCTATTTAAAATCCCGAATTTTATTTTTTTTGAATTTTGTTGTAGTTGCACGAGCCCTTTTTGTGTGTCATAAATGACTTATGAAGAAGAAGAATTATAGAACAAAATAAGAGGTTGCTAATTAAATTTTAGGAAAAATATCATTGACTCGATAATCTCGGTAACTAGATCACTCAAAAAATGTTAAAGAACCCAAAGGAGGATGAGTCATATTCAACTTATTCTCATAGGTTTATCTACAACATATGGTTTACTACCTTATCCAAAAAAAAAAAACATATGGTTTACTCAAAGTCAACTAACTCGAATAGGCGTGGGTTTTCACTCAGTTGGTCACTTGTATATATTATCTAATATCTATCCTGTCTGTCATTTTACAAAGTCTATTTTTTTTGTTGTTGTTATAATTTGGTCCTTCTATTTTTTAGTTACAATTAGATCTCTTAAAAGTTACAAGTAGGTCCTATATTTCTTTTTCTTTTTTAACTCAATCATATATTATTTAACTATAATTATAAATGAAAGATATATATTAAAATTAGTACAAAATGCATATGTCATATAAATTTAAAACATTGAAATATTTATATCAACATAGATTAATATTACATAATAACACAAAAAGTACACAATTTTACTTTCAATCATGGTGTATTGTTGTTAATTAAACAATGTAATATGTTTTGTATGTATTTTTTATATCGCATTGTAATTATTTTTTATCATATGGATTATTACTAAATAAAAAATATAATTTAATTAATATTTAATTTAATTTTACAAAATACCATAAATATTGTTCGCGTAATATTATAAAATAACAAAATATATTTTGTTGGATAAATATGCAACAAAAACTTAAAGTTGGGTGTTATTTGTGATATATGAGAAGTAGGGGGTAAATGCAAAAAAAAACCTTGTGTAATGACTTTTTTGTTAAAAACCCCTCTTGATCATGAAATATCCTAATCACTCTCTGTGTTTTTAAAGAAGTCGGTAAAAAGCCACTTTTTTGTAAAAAACAAGCTTGTTTTTCATGTTTTTCACCTTTTTTGACATGCTTATTTGTCATTTATAACTCTTCAATCAATATAAAAGGTAAAATAATGTTATTTCACCAAAAAAACAAATATTTTTTTCTATCTTTTTAACAAAAAGTGTCTTTTTGCATACTTTTTTAAGAACACGGGTGATTTTTAGCAAAAAGTTATATCACATGATTTTTTTTCGCATTTATCCCTGAGAAGTAGTATAAAATGAGTTGTAAAAAGAAATATATAGAGAATATTCATTTTGATGTTAAAATTGGTGCAAACATTGGTTTACTATAATTTCACCAAAATTTAAGTGTAATACATTGAAGGTGCTCTAACTAGTCAAATTCTACTCCTTCATGTAGATAGAGATAGCACCGCCCCTAGTTTTCCTCTTCTCTCTTGAAGAAAAGACCATTGGTCTTCTTCCTGCCAATCGCCGACTTCATGGCTGTGGGTCTTCTTCCTGTAAACCGCCGACTTCACAGCGGTTTAGCCTTTTCTCGGACACCTATTGCCCCTCTTTCTTATGCATTTTCTTCACCTTCTGTTTTCTTCCCCCTTCCTTATCTCTAATGGAGACTTTCAGCCTATTGCCCATTAGATTGACCGTCACTTCACCTATCAAATACTCACTTTTCACCACCAACTTGCCGCCACCGGAACCTTTCGCCAGGGTCGCATATTTGCAGCCGTCTATTCCTCACCACAACGAGTTCAAGGACTATCGCCTCCACCTTGACACTGAAATCGTTCCTCCGCCAACGGGATGCACTCACCACTCTTTTGTGCCACCTTTCGTTGGCTTTGGACATGGGATCTTCAGATCCTTCTCCTTTGCATTGGAAGATAGTGGTGATGAGGTCTGATGCAACTACTTCACAGCACATCAACCCAATATTTGTAGTTGCAGTGGTGTTTTTTCACTACTCTATTTGCTTTTCTTTCTTTTGTTATGCATTATGGTTGTTTTTTGCTTATGTGTTGTTGCGGCAGTCTTCACTTTTGGTAGAGGAATATTGTTGTTGTAATCTCAAAGATACAGAGATTGGCTTCAAGCTTATTTGGAAAGTTCAAATTTTGGGTTCACCCTGGAGTTAATTTCTTCTCGAAGAATTCGCTCTGTTTCAAGTTTCAATTTCAAAAAAATTCCATTTGTTAGGATCAAGATATTGAAACTCTAGAGATCTCCAAATTAGGAGATTCACTCAATTCTCTTTGAGTTATCAGACTAGTTATTCCTTTTTTACTTCATTTTGTACCCTCTCAAAGTTTGGATATTCTTATAATGCCTCTTATTTTGTATCTTATGCTTCTTAGGGATGCTTTGACCCCTGTTTTGATGTAATTCTAAGAATTTCCCTCAACATTAATGAAACTTAAGTATTGATTTATAAAAAATAAATAAAAAATTCTACTCCTTCATTGTTTATAAATTTTCATATATTTAATTAGTTAAAAAAAGTAATCTCATTATCTATTTTGCAAAGCAAAATAGTTTATTCACCAATTAAACCATGGGAAGGAAATTTTAGTTTATTCCTTTATAATAAAATGTGAAAGAGTCCATAATATTTCCATAGTTTTACATGAATATGTAAAAACCATACATAGAGAACCTCCACTCCATATCAAATTAATTTCTCGATCATTATCATCATCATTATTATTATTATTATAAGGATTTAGAAGGCTGATAAATTTATTCATTACATTATCTACAATAGCCAAATTAAAATTAAACCCCCCTTTTCACAAACCCTAAATCAAAAACCCTCTTTCAATTGTGTGATTTAGTCCTCACAATTTCTTCTTTCATGGCGAGTGTCAAAGCACCAAGACTCCCGCCGTCCTCCACCACCACCCCCGGCATGGCGGCCGCTCTGCTCCCCACAAACCCCCCTTCTCCGATTCTAATCTTCCCGAATTTCACTTTCCCCCCTTCTCCTTCATATATGTGTCCAAACAGCAGCGCCTCTCTACCCACACATCCGCCTCTTTCGATCTCCACCATTTCAGGATTCAAGACCGCTCCCAGGCTGTCCACGTACACGCCGCCGCCGCCCAAATCTATGTCCGATCCCATCATCTTCATCCAAACAGCGAAGAAAATTGACCCGCTCGTGATTTCCATGAAATATTCGCCGATTAGGATTTTGAATGCTTGCCAGATTGTATCCATGAAGATTGATTTGCTCCAAATTAGTGCGGTTCCTCCGTCTTTCTTCTTTCCGACGAGAATCCATTTCGCTATCGCGCAGGCTACGCCTGCCCATATGCCTGAAACGATCCAGAACAATGGAAGAAGCCAATGCAGGGGGTATTTCAAGGTGGTGTTTGCGAAAAGTAGCCAGTTTAGAGGGGCGGATATTACGTATGCTAAGAGGAAGTAAGGTAAGAATGTTTGAAGCAAAGGTTGCGCGAATATGGACCATGATGTTTGGTACCAAGTTCTTGCTAGTGTTACTTCGCTTGAATTTGAATCCCCTTTCTGTAACATTGTTGCAATAGGGCAGCCTGAGAGGTCTACTTTGACATCTGATTGCTCAATGAATGCTCTCCAGGCCTCCGGGAGTGGCTCATTGTTTCTCAAGTGCTGGCAAATCTCGTAGATTAGTGAACGACCGTGATCAATCGAAGCACTCTGGGAAGCGGATGTTGCCCGAATGACATCCAGCTCGTGGGACCTTAAGAAAGGATTGAATTGAAGCTCCTCTGACTGTTCTTTTGTGAGATTTTCATTAATAATTACCTCTCCGACATCTATAAATGGGAATTCAGCCTCGTCCCATGGCTTCGTGCAGTCAAGGGCAATATCTTGTGTAGCTTCATCCTGAGGGACGGCCCGGAATTGAAGCTGGAAAATGTAGCGAACCCCATCAGGCGAACTCACACGTTTCTGAAAATCGTCAGCGAGGAAAAGCAATGGACGTTTGTCATTTTTGTCTCTAGGAATTGCACCTGTTTCTGGAGGGAGGATTCCCATTGGCTCAACCTTGCCTGAATCTTCACTAATTCGCTCATCAAAAGGCCTTAGCTTGAATTTGACATACATTTCTTGTCCGTCTGTGAACCTGAAGAGCCTGCAGATGTTTGAGTAATAATGCAGTTGAGTAAAAGTGTCTGCATTGCGAAGGGATGTCCAAACTGCATCTCTGATATGTGGTGCACGTTTCACGTGTTCTTCTCGGGCGGGTAGTCCACATACAAGCCATGTAGCAAAATCAGAAATAGTACGCGCATAGAATGCATTGCCTGTTTTCAATGTCAAGTCCAAGAGAGGGGCTTCACAATCTGAAAATAATCTTAGAGCTGCTCCTCGTGCATCGATTCTTGCATCATCATCAGCGCTCAAGCTGTTGCTGTGCCTGACTATGATAGGGTAAGTCTTCCCAGGTTTAAAGATTTTGTGGTCTGGCAATCCTTTAATGTTGTCATATATCTTTAGTAAGCCTTTTCCACTAACTCCAATTCTGTGGAAGTATCTGGTTCTCACCTTAAGAGTTGTAGCAGCCAAATTTGCAGCAAGATTTCCAACAATCTTCTTGTATTTTGTGTCCATTTCTTCGATACGCTCATCCATCTCATGCATTGTGTTTTTTATCATGATGGGATTTTGAGATCCGATGTATACACCACCTCTTTGTAGGACTGAGTTGATCGGAGCAGCTGAAAGGGCACCAAGAATCACATTCTTTTGTATAGTTGAACCAGGAAGAACAAGGCTTTGGCTCCCAACTACTGAATTTTCTTGAACCTCAACTTTTCCTTTTGTGAAACCATTGGAGGAATAGAAACCAGTGATAATTCGGCTAAAGTCACCTAGATGGACACCTGCACCAATCGACACTAGTTTGTGCTCTAAAATGGGGTTGATGGCCCTGATAGAACAGTATTTCCCCACTTTTGCACCCAAAAGCCTCAAGTATATGCAAAAAGCTTCTGTTCCCGAAAGAAGTTTCGCGAATCTAAGATGACAAGCTATCGTGATTCTGTGACGAAGCCAAATTTTAAGGTTCCCCTGTGGGGTTTCATCGTTTCTTGACAGAAAATTGTTTGTTAAGCATGTGAGTAAGATGAGTATTAATCCATGAGCTGAGTATGCTGTGGCAACTGACATGGAAAAGCTCAAAGGGCTCAGAGATGTACTGCTGATGATTATAGCATATGCAACGATGGTGAAAGGAAACCAGTGGAAAGCTCCAGAGATGCAGAGAAACATGAAGTGCTCAATGTTAGGAGTCCTTGAGCCTAATAGGATATAAATGCAGTAGAAGATGACTGCTGAAACAGAGCTTATGAACCCAACTTTGTAAATGCCCAACAGATGATAAATGGGGTGATGGATGTCATCTCTGACTTTTGGTAGTTCTGCTGCCTGAAAACAAAAATGGCAGGATAAAATGTTATCAATTCCAAATTTTTAGCATGTTCGCTAGTTTAGTCTTTTTTCTTTTTGTAATTTCTGTTATTACCTACGATTGTTAATTCCAAATGGTGATGTTAATTCCAAATGGTGACTATAGTCGAAGATGAAAATTGTAGGATATCTTCTGTATAATAATTGGAAGTGACATCTAAGAGAAATATGGCTAAAATTAGCTAAACTACTTCAACCTTGAAAGTTTTCTTATTCATGTTCAAGTGTGTAATAGATTCCAAACAGTCCTTATTCCTCAGTAAAGTTAAAAAATTATGCTTCAAAATGTTGTAGAATCTTTATACTGTCTGAAGTAGGCATTCCAATATTAATAACACAAGATATACAATGTGGTATAACTACTTCTTCAAAACTTTTCTTGAGAGATTGTCAGACACTTATTCATTTAGTTATTAATTTTAGAATGGAAGGAATGTTAAGAAATTCTTACCTTTTGAATGTTGTTACCCTTGTTTGACTTGGAAACAGATTTTCCCTCTTCAGTGACTTGCAAGGCAGGTACCTCAGTGCCATCTCCTAGAACACTTCCTTTTTGGATCAAGGCATAGGGACCGACTGACGAATTCTTTCCAATTCTTATTGGACGAAAGCTTAAGATTCCATTTCTCACCTCATGACTCTGTACTAAAACTCCCTCTGCTATCACGGCTCCATCTCCAATGGAAACGAGAGCTGGGTCGGTGATATCAATTGTATCAAGGACCACTGACGATCCTATCTTGGTTCCAAACATCTGAAACCAGTAGTTCAGCAGCACTGTTCCTCTCAAATGCACAGCTAAGACTTTTGATGAAACCTCTTGAGCCTTGTATAGTGCCCACCACTTGATGTAATCCAGCGACCAGATCGAAGTATTCGGAATCAAGGCATAGTTTGGTTGAAGAAATGAATTTCCGAAAATTGCAATGCAGCTGCATGTGGTAAATATGCAAAATATCCAAGCAAACGGTGCAAATGCTAGAGAAACAATGTAAGGCATCCATGGAGTTGTTTTTATCAGACTAAGGATTGAAGGTATCGACTTCATATATAGAGAAATTGCTATATATGCAGGAAGGATCAGCAAGATCGAGACATAAGTGAGGGCGAGAAATTGCAATAAAACGATACCCGATTGGTGAAACACAGAAACTTCAGTCACTACATCAGAGGAGATATCATCAACTTCTGTATATGAGATTGATGAGTTTTTCATGTCGTGAGGCTGCGATATCATCAAGAGATTCTCTGAGAAGCTAGCCAAGTCATCGATGCTAGTTGCTGTGAAGATATCGACTGCTCCAACTGGTACACCAAGAAAATCCGAAAGCTTTTGAGCTGCTCTTACCACACCAATAGAGTCAATTCCATAAGAAGTGAGGTTTGCAGTAGTAGATATCTTGCTGCTATGAATACCAGTCTGCTCCGAGATAGTTTTCTTCAGAAACTCGACGATTTCTATATAATTCAGCCTTGCATTAGGTGAAGGGATACTTATCTTTCGGTGGGCCCGAGGCTTGTGACCCTCCCTGCATGTTCCCGTAGTGTTGGACCGAAGAAGTGTTCGTTTTGTAATTATTGGTTCCGGTGCTAGATTCAGTGTCTCATCAGTAAAATGTTTGAGGCATTCAAATCTCTTGATTTTTCCTGATGTTGTCTTACTGATGGTTCTTGGTTTAATCAATTTGACAGCAGCTAAACTGACACCATGTTCTTCAGCAACCTTGGACGTAATTTGCTCGACGACGTCTTTGTTTGCCAGTTTACCATCCCTAATTTCTGCAATCACAACCAAGCCCACATGATCAGAAGTATCTTGCATTGATATCCCTTTTGTTGATAAAATCTCCTCAGGGACGCCGATGACAGCACAACAACCGGGGCGTAGAAGGTCAGACGAGCCCTCAACTGTCTTTTCAACATCAGCTGAGTAAATATTTCTCCCAGCAACTATGATCAGATCCTTGATTCTTCCTGTGATGAACAAATTTCCATCAATTACCCGTCCAAGGTCCCCCGTTCGTGTGTATATTCTACCAGGATGATTATCGAGCTTATTTCTGAAAGTGTTTGCACTAAGTTCCACCCTTCCCCAGTACCCAATTCCAGCACTTGGACTACTAATCCATATTTCGCCTTCTTTGGCAGTTTCTTTATGCTCTTCGCCCGTTTGTGGATCAATTATTCTTATATCCACATCTGCGTTGTCCGGATTCACATACCCACAACTTACTCTTCCTTGCCAATCGATTAAGATCGGTTTTCCTTCCCCATATGCACAGCTTACAAAAACGCAATTTTCTGCTAAACCATATCCCGGAGCCATGACATACTGAGAAAGTCCAAACGGAGTAGTGAGCTCAATAAATCTTTTCAAAGTCTTTTGTCTCACTGGTTCAGCAGCAACCATTAGAAAAACCATTGAAGAAAGATCATAGTTTTGAACTTTATCCTTGTTGAGCTCCAACCTCCGTATCATTAGTTCGAAAGAGAAATTGGGGCCCGCACTGTGGGTTCCCTTGTACTTGCTGATGGTATCAAGCCATAGGAGAGGATTCTTTATAAATGTCATTGGAGAAAAAAGAACTGCAGTTCCACCACTAACCAAAGCAGTGAAAAGCCCACCAATCAGTCCCATGTCGTGGTATTGTGGGAGCCAACTGATAAGAACCGTGTTTGATGTGCTTCTGTATCTCCTCCTCATTAGCTTCACGTTATGACTTAGCCCTCCATGAGTTATCATAACGCCTTTTGCATCCCCAGTCGACCCTGAAGTGAATTGAAGAAAACATAAGTCATCAGCCTCAGGAACATCACCAAAATCCATCATATTTGCTGTGGGTAAGCCTTTGGATTTTCTTATCCAAGAATCCGTGTGTAACCATGGAAGATTAGGCCAACGTCCCGAGCACTTCCTATTTCTATTGGTCAATGGTAACAAATTCTTCACAAAACCTGCTCGAACAGCTGAATGATAACCCACAGTTGAAAGAATCGCCACTGCATTGCATGATATAGATATATTCTCAATTTTCAAAAGGGCTTGTCCACCTCTTTGAAGTGGATCAGGTGGCAATACCGGGACGGGCAGTACTCTGGCTCTTAAACACCCAAAGAAGGCATCGACAAAATCGAGACCTGGAACATGAACAAGAAGGACCCTATCACCAGGCTTAATCTCTGGTTTTCGGCTCGACAAAAGCTTCTCAGCAATACAAGCAGCATTTGCATGAAGCTCCCTGTAGGTCCTCTGGCTTATTACTTCTCCTTCATCATTTATCCAAGTGTAAAGAATCTTATTTTGGATGGTACTATGTGTTCCCCAGTATTTCAAATAGCAATCAAGGCTTGAAAAATCTGGAAATTCCACTCCTTTGGACTCATCGAGCATCCGAGGGATCTTACCCCAACACTCGGACTTCAATGATAACAATCTCTGCAGCAAAATTGGTCGAGCAAGTTAAAGTGGAATTCAAAATATCAAGAACACGAAAATTTATATGATATAATTTTTTTTAAACATTTTCAAGTACCTTTACATAGGGGAATCGTGGCAATGGATCATCACATGCGAAGTGCCTATGAACCAAAGCCATGGCGTAGGATGAATTTCTCTCTGTCAGCTCAAATGCCATGAGTCCACCTATGTAGTAAGTGTTCTGCTGACCCTGAAGTTCAGTTTCTACTTTTTCGTAGAACCCATTTTTCATATCTGTATTCAAGTCGAACGAAGTTATTAATCTCTGTAATTCTGAAAAGGGATCAAGAATCATCAAATTATGCACCCTACCTTGGCTTCCGACATGAGGAAAATACTTGAATCGCCTTTGAAGAATTAATTTTTCTACTTCTCCTCCCATTCTTTTGACTGCATCAATTGCTAGCTGTGTAACTTCTGGTCCCTTGATTTTATTCGAGTCGCCATAAGACCAGAACAAGAATATATCAGTATCAGAATAAAATCTCTGCATCGCCACTGGATTTCCTATTGTTTCAGGATCCTCCATGAATTCCCCAAAGTAATAGAATCCAACAGGCATATGTTCCAGCCCTTTAATCTTCATTACTGTCGTGTAGTAATCGATGGTTTGCACTTTACTGAAAAGTTCCTTTTCAAGCTCAGTGAAATCCATAATTTCATTTTCAACATCTGTAGAAGAAAACTTATGTTTAGCATCTAACAAACAAAGCTTAAAGCAAGACGAAGGGTTGCTAAAAGAGAGAGTAAGAAAAAACCTGCTAAATTGAGTGATGGTGATCTATATGTTTTTCCATACTTGAATGGAAATGAACCGGATATGATTATTTTATCAAATTCAAGACTGCTGAAATCTCCATTATTTTGTTTGACATCAACTTTTATATTTGATGAGTGGCGTCTGATCACCACTACTTCGGTGTTGCAGAGGACTTGTAGTGGTAAAGATTCACTGATTTTCTGCCAAAAACTCATGTAACCGCCTTTAAAACGCCTGATTTTTCCAGCCATGGATGTTCGAGTGAACTCATGAATGTATGCATAAGGCATATCTTGAACAAATCCATATCCAGAAGCAGTATATCCATAAGCTACAGATTTAGGAACAGATTTTATGCCTCGTCCCTCAAGAAACACAGGCGTTAAATCAGAAGCTGAGTCACTCACAGCATGAACTCCATATCGACCCGATTTCTTGGCTTTCTCCTGTTGATGGGAAATTAAAATTTGGATCATCTCCAAGTTTGAATTTTCTAGAAAATAGAAGATGTACGAAAACCACAAGACTTACCTGAAGTTCTAGAGTTAGGGAAATTACTGACACATAGTCATTTGCAACCTGGATATCCTTATACTTTCCGGTGAAACTATCAATCAGGGCCAGTTTGTGGCAATCCATTTCTTCCATCTCAGATCCCATTTCCTTTGCCATATGGAAAATAGTGGGAGAGCTACTAGCTGCAAGAACTTGTCCTCCAAGATCATAAAACTTTCCTGCAAATATCAGAAATATTACTGATACTATCGAACAAATCATTCTGCAAATATCAGAAATATTACTGATACTATCGAACAAATCATTCTTAGAAGTTCCTAATACGCAAAATCACAATAGTTCATATGGTGGATATCATGTGGGGTCCACCATACACTGTGGGTTGTAATTATGGAGTCTCGAGACTGCTTAAGAATCACAAGTGATGTATATGATAATGTTCCTTTTACCTTCAATATCTACTGATTCGCACATTCCACTAACTGTGTGATATTTCTCTAGCACGGTTACGTCATTGTAACCGAGCTTACATAGTGCATAAGCAGCTGATATTCCACTCGGGCCGCCACCTAGGATTGCAATTCTTGTGTTCACTGGCCAGCAAGGATGTAGCTTTGAGAAGTGATCTTCGATTGATTTCTCGGGCTCCATTGATGCAGGCACTCTACTTCCACAGCCTGCCCGGGGTCAAATGAATGTTTCTGAAGAAGATTTACATACCAGGATAATACTGAGAGATCATATATTTAAGAAAGGAAAGAGAAGCTCTCCTGCCTTCTTTATTCTTAAGCCCAGTTCATTGATTAAATAATGTCTCTGATTTATCAGAAGTATATGACGATAGTAGCAAGCAAGAGTTCACATTCTGGACAAAAAATTATCGGTGAAAACAACAATCCAAAATTTATTAGCTTTTCTAGGAACAGATTTTTACATGCTTTTTTTTCATTTTTCCTTTGTTCATATTGGGTGATAAGAGCTTTAAGAATATAAATTTTTGACAGCAAAAACTGCACGTTTTTATACAGAAAACGCTTGAAATTGTATATATACCTTTTCAGAGAACAGAGTGTAAAACACCAGTTCTGCAGCTGTCGTATATCGCCTCCCGGAAGACTAAACCTCTGTAATTCCATTGCCACCAGACGTTAGAAACCCAGAAAATCCGGCGATTATAAACACAAAAATGAGATCAACAAGAACTAGCTAAAAAATAAGCTGCTGCTTAATAAAACTCAGAAACTTTTTTGTGTGTCTTCACTAGTCAGAAATTGGACATGTACTACATATTGTTCAAGCAATGTAGCTAGCTAGTTACTGAATTAGCAAATTAATGAAACAAACACAACCCACACAATTTATTATACTCTACGACTAAGCTCTTATTTATAAACTAACAAGAGATGCTGATAAAAGCTAAAAGCGACTTCTATGATTTTCAAAAACTGAAACTTAAAATTGCCAAATGGCAGAAAAATAATTACTGTTTTGAGTGACGACGGGAACTCCACCAGTGGCCAACTGCTGATTAAGTCAAATTTCAACACTAGAGATGCTTTTTATAGTTCGAAAGGGTACGTGACAAAATATTTCCAACTTATCATCTTAAGTCATATAATCATTTTTGGTCTTCGGTTAATCCGAGAATTTATCTTAAGCCCTTGTCTGATGTTAGGAAATATTCCAATTTTGTGCTTCTTGGAGATATGATACTGTGATGCCGTCAACGTATGGCAATAACTTATTGGCAGAATTTAGTTACAACTTATTTGATTAAGTGCTTTTGCAGCACCTGGATATTGAGGGCGTTACGAACAATTAAAAGACTTTGTTTTTGATGGTTTAATTAATACTATAGTTTATGAATTATGATCGGTGTGCCATATGGGGGAACCAACAGCAGTGGTTGTTCCTTTTTTTTTTTTTTTTAATGAATTGATTACAAGATACATGTTTTGAATATCAAATTGTAACAAGTTATAACCAATTAAGAATTACTACAATCAATTAAGATAACTGTTCTTTTAAAGTATAGAAAAATCTCACGTTTACGGCGGAAGTCGAACCCTAGAACTCTAATATATTGAGGTCTTAATTTTGCTAATAGAGTTAGGACTCATCGACAATAGCAGTGGTTGCTTTGGTCCAAAAACAAGATTAGTTGATTAGGACCTAAAAACAAATCTAGCTACTTGAAGCTCGATTTGAGATCAATCTTTAAGTGTTTTTCTGAGCTTGGTTTAATTTAACATAATAAGCACGTTCAAACATTTTTTTTTATTCGATAAGGTTTGAAATTCGATTCGAGCTTGACTCGTGTTTGATTCAGTGAAGTCGCCCCACTCGGATTGATCAGCCATCAAACCAATATAATAAAAAAATAATTGTTGAAGCTCGATTAATATTCAAATATTATGCCACAACCACTCACTCCTTGAGAAATACGATAAATTAGTAAAATAACGGAAAACTTTTTTTTTTTGGTAAAAAAAAAAACCGAAAACTACAGTTTAACAAAATGTACAATCCCTCTTTGTAGTAATCTTCCAAGTCTAGAGTCTGAATAAACATTAGCTGTTATCTCAACCTTTCTTGAGTTCACCTACAATGTCCCTTACAAGTTACAACAAAAATATTACAATGGCTTCCTCTCTTAATTATTAAATTATATTTACGTCCCTAGCTTGCAACTTATCTTTGTCGAACAATCATTCCCTTCTATTAGTCGAACTAACGAAATTTGCTCACTTCTTCGCTATTTTGTTTTGGAAAATAATTTGATTGCATCATTCCAATAATCCAATTGTATACTCGTTTGTTAATCACGTCAATATTGATCAAGCTCCATAAATCAGATGAGAATAAATGTAATTTCAAGGAGTTGTCATTGTAATTTAACCAAAGTATTAATAATATTTTTTTTAATAAAAAAACAGATTTCAGTACTGTAATTAGTGTTGTAAACTTCACCCTTCCTAGATTGCAGATTCTCTCTCTCTCTCTCTTTTATTTAATTCAATAGGAAGGGGATACGATATACCCTACATATCTAGTCCGACCAACCTAAGTTGATAGTTATAATTTTGAATCATAAAAACTCTGTTTAACTCCATAAAGGAGGGGAAAAACCATAACTTGTGCAGCCTGAATTCTAATCTAGAACCTCTCACATAAAGTCAGTGGCGGATCTACATTTTGGGTTTGGGGGGGACAGTGCCCCCACTTAAATTTTTTTTTAATATATACATATTTTTTTGTTTTGATTTGTAAATTACATTAATGCTCCCACTCAAATTTTTAAAGACCCCCCTCAATTCCAATTTTCATCTCATT
The DNA here is from genome assembly GCA_019426215.1 of Buddleja alternifolia. Classification (NCBI taxonomy): domain Eukaryota; kingdom Viridiplantae; phylum Streptophyta; class Magnoliopsida; order Lamiales; family Scrophulariaceae; genus Buddleja; species Buddleja alternifolia. Next base: position 53,529,445 of record CM033391.1, read on the forward strand.
CTCGGTCTCTTTCAGAAGATGAAAACTCGTAGACTACAGTTGTAAAATGTAATTTACTAATTATTGTTGATCATTTTGTGTTAAAAATATTTGTGCCCCCACTAATTCAAATTTCTAGATCCGTCACTTCATAAAATGAGAAGTGAATACTACTATACCAATAAATTTTGGGTGATTTCAAATTCTCCCTGCAACAAGATTTTACTGTTAATATATATTTCCCTATTTTATTCTCTCTTCTTGTAAGTCTCTTCTTGTAGCTGGTGAAGTAACTAAAATAAAGTCGGCTAAGAATTATGTTTAAGTTTTAACAATGTCAACCGTTACAGTATTAGAGAAAAATGGAAAATAATTTGTCTTGATACATCTGAAATTTCAGCTAAAATTAATCATTAACGTCAGAAGCACAAGAAGTGTTGTCATCAATTAGGCAACCAGCAAATTTCCCTGATTTTTTTCAAATTAATTACATGGTCAAATTCTTTTAAAACAACTGCAATTTACCAATTTCGCCCTTAGACTTTCAATTAAGAAATAAAGTGACATATCAAGAAAACTTTTACATTCGTGTAAGAAGAATTGATTTATCTAGCTATATCTATACTTCTATAAAAGTGTGAATCTTGGAAGTTATTTTTTTGAACTGTGAAAGTACATTATTGCCCTTTATTTAAATCATTTTATTAGAACATAATTATTAAATATTATGTATGTTTGTTACTAAATATGATTAACATAATTGTCTGTAATTAATAATTAAAAAAAATCCACCTTCCCAACTACCCAAAATGTATGGAACCATACAAGCCAATCATGATAGTTAAAAAAAATCAAATCACACCTTATTAATTTGAGCAAATTTTTACATTCAAATAATATAAATGCATCCTCTCCAACTTTCCAAAACCATTCCAAGATTGCTGAAAATATAATCTTGATATCTGTCAATTCTAGTGCAACTTAGGTTCTAAATCTATTTTCTTCTTTTTTCAATTTTATACTATAATTAAATACATTCTATATCAAAATGTTTCATGTGAACAAGTACAAGTTTGAATTAGATTTTTTTTTATATATATATATATATATATATTTCCAGATATAGATATATAGTACTTGAATATTGATATTCTTTAGTGTATAAATATGTATTTTACGTACAACGTACGTACACTCTACTAGTTACATTAAAATAATTGACCAAAAAATTATGTGAAACCCACACTTAGTCGAAATAAATCTAGGATTGTTAATAAGAAAGAAGTTGGTCTTTCTATTGTCATGAGAATAACAATAGAAACTTCATCTTTTATAGGGCCGTAAACAAGTCGAATTGAGTCAAATCCAATAAGTTATTATGTGAGCTTGTTTAAATTATTATCGGGTTTTATAATTTGTGTTTGATCTTGATTTGATTATTAATCAAGTCGAGCTCAAACGAGCCGATCACAAGTCGAGCTCAAGCTTGAGCTTGATTTGTTTGTATATATTTTTATCATTTTCTACTGGTCAGTCGAGCTCGAGTAGAGTCAAGCCGAGCTTCAAACTTGTTGAACACAGAATAAATTGTTCAAGTTTGATTTGATATGTTAACGAACCGAGCTCAAACGAGCTTTTATTGAACGATCTCAAATAGAGTATTGAGTTTCACTCTAATTGTAAAATATTCTACGATATTATTATGTTCACTAATACAAGAAGACAGAACTTGATCCCTTCAACTGTATAAAGGGACTAAATCAGATCAGCTCTAATGAAAACAGGGAAATAAAACTATGCAGTTATGAAAATTAACACTACATTCTTGCTACAATGCTTCATAACAATCCAACAAATAACAATAAAATGTAATACATACATAAACTGCACTTCATAAGAATTCTTGCTACCCCCTTACAACATAAGGTCTGATCTTGCAGGCAATCTCTTGAAGAAATTAGTCGACAATGAGGGAACCTTACTCCGTAACTTAGGATGCCTCAACATGTAAAAGCCCCAAACCAATATCGCTACTTGAAATGGCGTAACATAAAGCACAAATGCAGTAAACAAGCAAAACGCCACGAACAAAGCCGACGCCCTCGGGTCCCGCCAGCTCAATAGGGACTCAAATCTCTCCCCTTGCATGGCTAAATCACCTATCACAGTTTGTATCCTCCCCCCAATACTCCTCAGCCTATCATACCTCATCCTCACAACGTCCGACGACTTTGAAGTAGGAAACGTGTCGAATTCCTCGTCCAATTCGTCAGGCCCAACAGCATCGGCGTGAGAAAGTCGAACATCCATATGAGGAGGGTGCCTTGGTTTCCATCTATAACTCCAAATCCCAATAAAGAAAAGGTAGAGAAATAGAGTAGGGAGAATGAGTTCAGGGTAGAGGACTAGAATCACAAATAGTATGTGAATGAGAACTGTTGTAAGTGGATTTTTCCACTTGCAAATCTGATCAAACCATTTTGCAACTGAAACCACCCCACTCATGACACTCATTATTCTCACAAAGTTAGCTTTAGCCTTTCTCACACTCCATATGTGGGACCCGACATCGAGCATGTACTCGACCGTCTCTTTCTTCAAAGGAGGCTCGGACCGTCCTAGCCGAGCCCCGACTATCTGAATAGCCTGATGCCTCAAAATATCCAGCTGAATCACTGATAATGGGTGAACATAGTGCATTTTGGGGAGCAATGGATGAGTATACTTATGTAACATATTGAGATAAGACGTACACGAAAACCTAACAGCCACATGAATCTCTCCCATCTTTTTCACACCAGAAGGTTTCAACACAATCAGAGGATACGAGTGCGTGTAAACACGTTCCGTCTCGAGCGTGGATAGTCTAATCCTAACTTTCCCAATGCTAGAATCTTTTCCACCCCCTTGTAAATGACCATTATCAAACACCCCTATTGTGATGACTGTACACGGGTCGAACACTTCCCAAGTGTATTGCTCGTTCCACCTAGGGGCAAAACTGTCGATGATCGTTCTCGTTCGTACCCATTTGGGCCCGTATTTAGCTACACAATACGCGTCAGTGGTTCCCCTCCCATCTTTTGATTTCATCGGTGATAGCCCCGTGGCACTTATGATTCCCAATTCAAGAACTCCAATGCTAGATTTCCATAACATCTTTGAAGTCGGCCTATAATCGCTACTATAATAAGTCGACTCATCCAAAACATGATAACCGCCATCCAAGCTGACCCTCAAATGAATCTTGCTAGAGAATTTACTCTCTTTCTTCGATTCTCCCTCAACAAGGAAATGTTTCTCAAGATTATGCCACTTAGCTGATACAGGCTTATTGTCGAGCCTTCTAGATACACCATTCAACAACATAACACATTTCCCCAAGATTTCGCCTTTATCCTCCACAGTTATGACCAATGGCTCCTCAAATGGCTCTCCAACTACAAAAACTAAATCCTCATTCCAAGATGGATTCACATTCTTCAGTATTTTAGTTTTCAGAGCCTGATTTCCACAAACAACCTTCGCGTAAACTTCAGGGGGTCGATTTTTATCACTTGGAATCAAATCTTGACACTGAATTATATTAACTCTAAGATACCAAAGCCTAGGAGAAAGATATACCTTCCCACGAATCCTTGAAATGCCATCACTGCCTACTGCAGCTGCATCAGAATGCCAGGCGTCAGAAAATGCCTCGTCAGCCTGTGTCCCTTTCCAAAGGGCAAGCATGATTTCTCCCTTTTTGAGCTTTTCACCTTTTTTGTCTTCCAGTTTGTACCATTGTGGGGCCAGGGGACTATCGGGCGGGACCCGTCTCGGGATATCAACTAGATCGAACGAAAGTCTTCCTATAAAATCGTCCAAGACTATGTCCTTATCCTTCACCACCACTTCGATGTGGGAAGCTTGGAGCTGATCCTGTGCAAAGGCAAAGACGAGTTTCCACTCTGGATTGGATTTCTTCTCGAAATGCTTTGTGATTCCTTTGTAGTTACCGAGTTTAACTTCGACGTAAGGATCACAAGAGCCCGTGACGTCCTTAGCAGGGAGTTCTTTTGCTTTGACGACACGGACATAGAAATATTCCATCTGCTCGACGAGGTCATAGGCTGAAATGACCTTATCGCCACCGATGATTACCCCTGAGCCAGCTATTTTGGGAGATGTTTGCTTCAGAGCAAACTCTTCGGAAACTGGAAACTTCTCCATTTTCTTGTTTACTGTGATCAAACCGAACTGCAGAAGGAACACCGGTCTATAGTTACCTAAGAAAATACATTTGGCATAAGGCGATTAAACTAAGTACTTAAAGAGCAAATTCATCAATGGTGTTTGAACCTTGGAAAGGGAGAGAATCTTCTGAAAATTCGAAGAATTTGGAGCAGCATTAGGAAAGGTTTAACTTAGCAAGAAAACGTTTAGGATGGAATCAAAGATGGCTTAACTCAAACAACTCAAGAAGACTGATGAGAGTAGTTATGAGTTGCTACAACTATCTTGGAAAAAGGAGATTACTTGTATCACTACGATATAATATATATATATATATATATATATGTGTGTGTGTGTGTGTGTGTGTGTGTATGCGTGTGTGTGTGTGTTATCTAAAGTTTGTATTTGGATCAAGAAAAAATGTGTAGAAACAGTCTTAGTATGCATTTGTGCTGTGATGTCAATGAATATTTTCAATATGCAGAGAATAAAAACTAATGATCATGCGCAGATTTTGATTGACTGTTTCTCAACTTTGTTTTTCTTTTCTTAGTTTCCATCTTTATGTATTTGTGGGATTTTCTCGTTCTTTGTAATCCTATGTGCTGATGCTGCATGGAAATATATTTTCTTTTTCTTCTTCTTTTTTCAAAAATATGTTTAATACAATTTGAGAAAGATCACTGACTTCAAAATCTTAATTTTAAACCTCCAGATCAATTTATTTATTTATTTTAATTGGTACAAGGAAAAAGAACGCCTATTTCGATTTTATTTGTGTAACCGTTATAAAATAACAGACCTTTATTTCAATTTTCACTTTTGGGATATTTTTTGAAGCCTAAACAAATTATATAGTTCCGTACTTTAAAGCCATAATTTTGATGAAATGAGATCCATCATGGGTCCAAAACTAACTAGTCCACTCTATCATTGGCGTGTGGTTATTCATCTCCATCAATCTCACCTAATGCAGTCCAGTGTAGATGTTCAATTATATAATCTTTTTTGTTACACAAGCAGATATGTGACAAATGTATATACGATTGGTTAGAATGTAGCAGGAAAAAAAAATGAAGTAGAGAAGAAAAAAATTAAAAATTATCTATTCACATCCTAACCACCTATATATACACTTGTCACACGTCAACTAGTGCAACACGAAAGTGTGATTGTGTAGCTAAAGGACTACTACATAATAGTCCACCAATGAAATGCTAATCATATATGTACAAGCCACTCCTCAATGACACTTCACAAAAGTAATGGGAAAGAAAGTGTTAGGTATGGTTTGGTTATGCAACCAAGTCATTTTCTTCTCACCCACTTGCTACCTTCTTGACAGAAATATTTTTGGATTAGGCACAAGTTATAACTAATTGCAACTTTTTACCTATGTTTAACAAATTTATACCTTCAGCTGTAGAACATAAATTTCTTGCTTATTGGACACAGCAATCTGTATTCTTCCAACTGGAAGTAATCAAAACTTGCAATCAGAAGTCGGAACATTCTAATCTTTTTCATTATTTAGCACTTATTCAACGCATCATTCGCATGTTACTTGATTATTGTTAAGTACAACACAAATACATTCTAAATGTGAAGAAACTTGTTTTTTGATAGTTCTACAATCGGAACAAAATTCAGTTTTAATACTTCATTTGTCTTTGCTGTTAACTTACAAGAACACCTGAAAAAGGTGAAGCTAAAACCTTTTTACTTGGACGGCTGCGCCTTGCCTCTTTCCAGATTCAAGCATTGCATCCAGAACAGCAATATCTCGGGCACCTTCAACAAAAGAAAGGCGAGGCTCAACCTGGTGGCTGCCATCCTTCTACAAACCGAGATATATAATATAACAAACAAAAAAGAGGATATTATATTAATTTCTTCAGAAAGATTAGAAGTTATGTTCATACCTAGATGAGGAGAATATTTTTGGTGTGTAGTTGTAATGCAATAAAAGCAAAGAAGGAAGTTCGAGAATGAATAAATACCAACTTCTATCAAGGAAGAAAAACAAGCAAAATAAACGAGATAGAGTTGTGGGATAGCATTACCTTAAGGTTTGCCTGAGAAATATCCGATAGAAACGTCTTAAGCTCCTCAGTCACGCCACTAAAGGGGTAAAACCAGCTTTTATTTTGGCCATCAGCGGTAAAAAGGACAACCTATGATAACACCAAAATCCATAAAAAATCGGAGTTCATTTAAAATAGCCCAATTAATAGTAGGAGATCATAAAACAAAAATCATTTACCGTGTATCCATGTTTCCCATCTTTGCTTCCTCGCTCAACTTGTAATGTTCCCTTTAAGCCCACAACTCGCCAAAGAACCTATGAGTCGAACAATGCAATTGTTGTTAGCGTTCCAACCTCAAATAATATTATAAGGGCATGTCGGGAAAGTGGGAAATAATACCTTGGGAGATTTAGATGATACCACCATCACGAAAACTCCAGAACTCCCATTCTCTAGTTGACTGAAGGGACAATAAAAAGAAGAAGAAGAATAAGAATGTAATGTTTTAACTTAGTAAAAAATATAGAAATGCTCATAGATTGTTGCAGTGCATCAGAATCTTACATTGTCGAGGAGATATGATCAGGGGGAGGTAGAGTTGAATCAACATGAGATGTAATGGCTGATACGGAAGTTATTTCACATCCAACCAGCTTTCCATATACAAGAGAGAGATTATCAAAGCCAAATACATGTTTATAGGAATATTAATAAATAGAAACACAAAAGTTGTAAGTCCTGTTCAAAGGTATGCAATCACCGTAAAAACATAAGGTTAACTCACCATTCTTAAACCGGAAATGTAATGCACACCCATATCTAGAATGAAACCCCCCTGCCAAAGTAGGAAAACCTTTCAGCCGAAAAGGACTGGAAATGATAGATTCAGCCAATTGATCAGAAAGTAAAGTGACTTCATAAAATATACAAAAAGTTGGTTAAAACAGTTCAGAATCATAAATATAGCATTATCCTTCCAATTAATACAAAATATGGAAATATAATTGCATTAAAGTTTTGATTCAATAAGCATGTGACCTGGCAATGGAATTCAATTCATAAGTAAATTTAAGAACAAAAGAATGTGAATTCAAAATTTGCCAGATAATACTCATCAATAGTTACTGCCGGATTGCCAGAAACTAGCAAAGTGAATGGACTTATTAAGCAACACTCACACTAAAGTCGCGCCTCCAAGAACTTGAAAAATAAGGATTTGAGCTATTCATTGATCCTTCAATAATGACATGTACATTAATAATGTCGCCAATTTCAGCCATCAGCTTCTTGCCCTGTAAAATCCAGTCATTTATTTATCTAATATATGACCAACATATAATCGATCAAATAAGCATAAAACAAGAACGTGAGGGTACCTCCACAAAGGCAGGTTCAAATCGATAGTTTTCAGCAATTGCCCAAATTGGGGCAGAGTTGAGAGAGTTGTAGCGTGATATCGCTGTTTCTAGCTCAGTACCAGCTGAAATTGTTAAAAGGGTAATCAATTTCCCTATAATTATTTTCCAAAAGCATTATTTCTTTCCACACACACAGAGGCATGGGATCAAGATGTCATTATAATCTTACAAAATGCAACCTTGTGAAATACGAGTAAAATCAGATGAGACACTAAAATGAATCCAAAGAGAATCATTTTTAGTTAAGAACACATATTTAACAGATGCATAAAAACCACTGCACGAGTTAATATTAAGATCATTAGAGCTTCAAATTCACATAAATGAAATCAGCATCTTACTTACAGGCTGCAGCCGGTTTCTCTTCAGAACCAAAAATCGTGAAGAATTGTACAAGACATGCATAAAAAGACAGTGTCAGTTTACCTCATATAAGCAAAGAGAAGTATGATAAAGACTTGATGAAAATCAATTTTGGTCTAATGATAAGAAATAGGCTTCTAGAAACTCCATATTTTTCTGAAAATTGCAATATATACTTTCTTAATAACATTTAGCATTCGATCACCTTGCAGGACATGCTTCCCACTCTTCAGCAACCTCAGTGACATATCCACCTGAACAAAATGGCTCTCTTGTGAAATATGGTAGAATCACATTAAAATCGAGATTGAAATAAAAATCTGTAATGTATGGAATGATATGCTGTGCTTTTCACCATACAAAGCCACAAGGGCGGAGCCAGAAGTTTTAGTCTTGGGGGGTGATATAGATATATGGGCTCATTTCGAAGGCAAATTGAGCATTTAACTGGGCAAAATGTTGAATTTTGTTCATTTTATGTACAAAATTAATATTGTAGACGGTTTAGAAGGTCCACTGCCGGGTTCAGCCCCTACTCGCTGCGTCTCTGACCAGCCGAATGTTAATATTGCTAATATGCTCACTAACAGAAATGCAAGTACAAAAATGTAGATAGCACAAACACACACACACCTGAATCTGGCCAGCAAGGACCACGGCGACCCCAATGACGGAAGCATCTTGAATGATGTCATTGAGTCCTGCCTCTCCCCACTTACACTCCACATCTGGGAAAAATTGTTTAGCAATCTCAACAGCACCTCTGGCTGATTCCTACACAAACACACTGACCATTTAAATTTTATTTGCTCCTCTCGAGCATTTTTTGCACGCCAACCTCAAAAGCTATATAAACCCCACATTAGAACCTCGTAATAATTCCAACGTGGGATCCAATCCAAGTCCCCATAGATTTGCAACTAGGATCATAACATATGTTGATGACAAGAAATTAAGGGAAAATATTGAGCAACTTTTAAATTAAATTCAATTGACGGGTTCAAGGCAATTTGTCCAGTTTGCAAGTTTTAAGTTTTCAAGAAAATGAGACGATAAACATCTATTGTACTACATCACATCTTTATTTCCCACAAAATTAGGAGTGCACAAATGCAAAAACAGAGATGATTAATTCACATAACATTAGAGATATCTGAAATGAATCCCATGAAAACAGGTATGAAACAGGATTTTAATTTGTTACCTGAGAGCGGCTCCAAATGGCTGTAAGAGTAAAGAGGTCGGAGATTTCAGCCAATCTGGGGATGTAACTATTTCTAACAAAGATGCCTGCCCCAACTATCGCTATTTGCGGCTTCTGATTTGCCATTGATTCGGTTCTGTTGTCTTGCCTAGCCTAGGAGGATCTGTCTCAGATCAATGCACTAACTGAAATTAATCCTCATACATTTTATATATTGTATTTAGGTGAAGCACAAATGATAGATAATTGAATTCGTTAAGCATATTGTTAAGGATTCGATCATGGGGGCGTGTATAGAAAAATTTGTTGGGAGGGGCAAAACTCACTTCCTTGATCTTTTTAGAAGGGATTAGTTTTCGATGTCCGATTGGAAGAAACTCTTGGCATAAATAAAAAAAACATATATTATATTTATTCAAATTAAACTTATTCTAAAGAGATGATACGCTGATATTGCTTATAAGATGGATTTAGGGCTTACATGGTTTCTATTTATTTTAAAAGTGATTAAAAAATAAGTAATAAGAGCTTATAAGATATTTTATTAAAAAAAAATTGTCAATTATTTTGTAATAATTTATAAGATATTTTAAAAAGGTTATAAGCTCGACCAAACGCTCTCTCCGCCATTTTTTTTCTCTCTCAACAAAGTCCAACATCCTTTCTTATTTTACTTTGTTTTCCTTATTTTATTGGATGTATTGAAAGAAGATCTTTTTGCACTCCAAATAACAACACAACATGGGTATCATGTGCTAAAAATTTGACAGGTGTATCAAAAATTAGATGTCGATTTTCATGGGATGAGAGACATGGAAAATAAAAAATGGTGGTTAAATACATTGCTAGATCGGATTCGGATCAATAAAATAACTATTAAATATAGTAATAACTCTGTATATAGAATAGGGCACACCAAAGTGGAAACTTGATTTAATCACCATTTGGTTTTTGACTTTATTTAGATTCCAAGAATCCTTTAGATTATTTGATAATTAGGAAAATCCTCAAAAACATTTGATTTTTCTTTTCCAAAAAGTACGAACTATTCCACCGTTGAAAAGTATTATGGCTAATCAATTCTCGTTGAATTTGAGGCTTAATGATATTAGAGATTTTGAGAGTATTTCTCTATTTTGTTAGACTCTGTATGGTTGTGTTTTCGAAAATAAATATTAAATTTTTATTAGAAAATGTGTATTATAGATATTTGTGTGAAAATATTAATTTTTTTTTGTTTGGATGTATTTTTGAGAAATATTTGGAAATTGTATAGATGTGATATAAAGTTGATTGATTTAATTATATATGCAACGATGATGAGAGAAAAAGTTAGAATAATATTTTATTTATGATAAAGTAAGAAAGGGAATGTGTTGAATAGTTGAATTATGTAATTAATGAAAAGAGAGAATGAAGTGATTGAAATGATGAGTAGTTATATAAGGAAATGTGTAGTAGGATTTAAAATTTGATTATTTTCTGTAGAATTTACCTTGGAGTGTGCATTTTTATTTTTTGGTGATCCAAAAAATGAAAATGCACCTAAAAAAAACAACCATACAGAGTAGTATTTGTCACTAATTTCTTAGATAGTATACATTCTCTCCCAAAAGGCTAAAACCATGGTTAATCGTCATTTAGAATATAAACAAACACCTACAAAATGAGTTAAAACTCACAGAGCTCAATTAGCATAAAAATAGAACAACACATAATGAGTTTTTAAAGAGCACATTATCGAAAGGCACATAGAAGTAATTTTTTTGCTACAAGAGGTTAAGAAAGGGAAGCCCAATTCTTGGGGCCGGGTCGCGCAGAAAGAAACCCTTCTCAAGATGGTGTCTCCAGTAAGATTCAATTTTTTGTTGTCTCTGGGATTATAAGCCGCTTTTCACTTGACTCAATTACCTTGAGTACGTATAAGTAATACTTTTATGCTATGTAGATAGGAAAACGAAGAGGAAAAGGTATAGACCTAAAGCATAAAGTTACATCTTTTATAGCACTGAAAGATTTTCCATAATGTTTTCCTCGCAAAATCCATTGTCCAAACATAGCATAACTCAAATTTTAGTCTGAACTTCTCTTCTATAAGCAACTATGAAGTCTATTACAGCATCAAATCTAAAGCCTTTTGACTTGGACAGGAACTCCTTGCCTCCTACCAGATTCCAGCATTGCATCTAAGACAGCAACGTCTCGGGCACCTTCCACAAAAGAAATACGAGGCTCAGCTTCGAAGCTATTGTCGTTCTGCAAATAAAAAGCCGAAGGTATCATCAATAAGACATTCAACAAATGCCAAAATTGCGAGAACTCCAAAATCTTGAACTACCTTAAGGGTTGCCTGTGAAACGTGGTGAAAAAAGGCTTTTAGCTCTTCAGTCACTCCACTAATGGGGTAGAAGTCGCTCTTTAGTTGCCCGTCGGCCATGAAAAGGGTAACCTGTGACGTGATGCATTCATTAGTCAGTAAAATTTGTGACTTCATTTTTTATAGATTCAAGTACAAAACTTACCGAGTATCCAGACTTCGTTTCTCTATTTTCTAACTCGATTTGCAATGTCCCATTGGCGCCCACAATTCGCGAGGACATCTACACAACTAAACATTAGAACTTCTGCCCACAGTCACAAACAAATATTATAATGCAAAGATTCGTATTAATTCATACCCTGAGTGTTTTTCCTGATACAACTGTTACAAAGACTCCGGAGCACCCATTCTCCAGTTGGCTAAAGTAAAGAGCATTAGGAAAGGAGTTTTTCTAAGTTCAAAATTATTAAAATTCGAAAAGCTCAAAGATCAAGACCACACTTCGAAAACTTACACCACTGAACACATGTTATCAGGGGGAGGCAAAGCTGTATCTAAATGAGACGTCATGGCTGACACAGAAGTCACCTCACATCCTGCAAGCTGAATTTCACAAAAGCGCAGAAAAAATCACATAAATCTCGACATAAAGTTAAAAGCATATAAGCACTTTCTAGATGAAAGATGAATTTTGTCTGCAGCCTTGGTGTACTCTTGGTAGATTCCTGATTTTTGTTTTTTAACCTTTTTGGTTTCGTCGTTTTGTAGATCCAAACGAAGCATTACGAATCGAAAAGAAGGAAAGTAACTCACCATCCTCAACACTGCAGCAAAATGTACTCCGATATCTAGAATGTAGCCACCCTACCAAAACATAAAAGTTTCAGCACTATTTGAAGATTGCTAGTTCAATAAATATTACTGTAAAAGAAACGGGAAATCACAAATAATTACTTGACAACTGCTTTCTACAAATGTAGTGTATCAAACTTCATTAAAATTCTTGTTGGTGTTCTTAGAATGAAACGATTTCAGATTTATGGAAATTGGACTCACTGTGAAGCTGTGTCTCCAAGGAGTTGAGAAGTACGCGCTCGAGCTATTGATTGGAATTTCTACAATTATTTGAAAATTTGTCATGCTCCCGATATGAGCCATGAGATTTTTCCCCTGGTCAGTTTACAATAATCAAAATAACATGCCATCCTGGCAAATGAGTAATAAATAAAAGCCAAAAGCAGAAATATTCAGTACCTCGACAAAAGCAGGTTCAAAACGGAAATTTTCAGCAATTGCCCAAATTGGTTGACGAGGCAAGGTGGTTCTGAATGAATTGTAGCGTGAAAATGCAGTTTCGACCTCACTAATGGCTGTACAAATTATACAAAATGACTCTCCGTTAGACAAAGTCCCATACCAAAAGTAGCAGGGGTGGAAGGTGCAATTTATGCGCGTTTGCAACTTGGCATACATTTATATTCTAATGCAGTAGTCTAAATGAGCACACTTTTGGTCTAAAGAGGCCCTCGGAATATGAAAAGCATAGCAAGTTGAAGAATAGAGAAATAATTAATAGCTCAAAACTCATTGCTTTTTGCATGAAACTTTACAAAATATATGTAAATTCAATATGATTATACTTACAAGCTGCTGCTGGTTTCTCTTCATGACCAGAATTTCAGCCAAGCAATGCATAACACATGTACAAGTATACAATTACAAACTGTTAGTTTATGACATTTCAAGCAATTCAACTGTATAGTTTACATTGAGAAAACCGTAAATAATCTTCACTCTTCGGCATGATAAGAGTGCCATGGAAGTGTGAACTCACATCAAAGTTATTTGTTTACTTTCAGTTATACTGAAAGAAGGATATTTTTTTTGCCTATTCAAACTGCACGATAAATTACCTTGAAGGACATGCTTTCCAGCCTTCAGCAGCCTCAACGACAAATCCACCTACAATAATAGCTCAATTGTGAATGACAGAAACTCGTCACATTCAAAGTCAATCTTTATATTTGAATTTCGCCACCCCAAAGTGAAAAAATATCACGTTTTCTCCCTTTACTTTGAGTTCGCCCCCAAAATCCAAAATTCTGGCTATAACAAAAGAGGTATAAAAGTATAAATTATGTCAAAAGTTGTAATTGAACCTAATTAGTTATTATATTTTTTCCCATAAATATAGCGTACCATACCGTGGGGCAAGCCTCCCGCACCCTCGGTAAAATTCCTAATGCCCCCACTAATCTCAGTTTCTGGATCCGCCACTGAGAGCAATATTCATATAATAAGAGCATACATAGCACACAAAATGGTAAATAACACGCAGAGAAAAGAGAGATATGCCTGGACTTGAGCAGCAAGAACCACAATAACTGCAACAATGGAAGCATCTAGAATGATCTGATCAAGTCCTGCATCACCCCATTTGCATTCCACCTTGGGAAACAACTTCTCAGCAATCTCAATTGCACCTCTCGCCGACTCCTATAAAAATCTCAGACTACTTCTCTTAGCAACATTCTGTATTCTCCAAATTTACAATAATAATAGAGTTCAAATAAGACATATGGATATTTTCACCTCAGTGCGGCTCCAAATCGCTTTGAGAGTGAAAAGGTGAGAAATCTCAGCCAACCTCGGAATGTATTCAGTTCTAACAAAGATACCGGCTCCGAGTATTGCTATGCGTGGTGGCTGAGCCATTGAAAATTCAAGAAAAATATGATCTTTGCGATATGATAATCAATTAACTTCACATATCAATGCCAGTGCCTGTCAGTCTCAATCATGGTTCAAAGTCGCGGTATCGGGGATAATATCGGGGGATGCTGTTCCATATCGGTCGCGGCGTATCGGGATATTATCGGGCGATACGATATAAAAGTATTATAAAATGCTCCAAAAATTCTAAAGAAATTAGTAAAATTAGAAACAAATATAAATGACACAAATTGCTATCTTTTAATACATATTAAAAATATTTGCTATATCAACCATCAATAAAAAAATTTACGTCATAAATTAAAAATAGTTCAGACCGTTTATTAGCTTAAAAAAAATAGTCCAGCCCATTAGTTCTTCCATTTTTATTCTTTACACCAATTCAAATAATTAGTACATAAAGCAATGAAGATGAAAAAGGCCCAATCAAAAAAATAATTGGGTTAGTAAAAAAGCCCAACAAAGAAAAAGGCACAAATTGTAACAAATAAAAAAGCCCAACAAAAACCCTGCTGCTACTTCTTCATTAATCTATTTTCCTGGTGCAAATGTCCGCCGCTACAATCTATTTTCGGTTTTCCTCCTCCTTTTCTTATTCTTGCCATCTTCCTTCATTTTTGATGGTTGTTCATAGCTTTTCTTCTTTCTTTTCACTCTTCCCTTTCACCTCCGTGCCTCTCTCCTTGTAAACCGCCTACACCGCCTCGCCTGGCCGCCTACACCGCCTCGCATCCACTTCGCCGCCGTCGCCGTGCTTCAGATCATTCAAGGCCGATAATATCGGTAATACTCCGATATACACCGATATTATCATGAAACCGCCGATATTATCGGGCGATATCCGATAATATCGGCGATATCATACATTCCCGGTATAGAGGCGTATCGCCGGTTTTTATCGGGTCGGACCCCTCCGATCCGGTTATGTATCGGCTGATATCATCGGATATCGGCCGATACTTTGAACCATGGTCTCAATGGTCCCGTGTCATGTAATTCTTCCAAATGGGTGATTGTTAATGTTGATAGTGATCAGATTCTGGAGATATATTTGTTGTGGGGTTGATTCAGAATCCGATGTTTTTGTCTTCATTATTGGAGCCAAATGTTTCTTGCGAAGAAAAGTAAAGAGGAGTGGTGTGTGTTTAATGTAGCAATGGAAGAGACTCTCTAGGACTTGGAGTAGTACTAATAGCTCGTTTGGCCCCGCGGTTTTGAAAAGCCAAAATCCGCGTTTGTATTGCAAGAGCGACATTTTAACGAGTCTTTGTCCCCCTTTTAGTATAATTTCAATTGTAATCTTTTTGTCGCAAAACCATAATTTGACGAAATTGATAATTTTTGTCATAATTAGTTTTACAAGAATTGATTATCGTATAATCAAATCATAAATACCCATTATACTTTGGAGCTTTCTGAACCCACAGTTAAACTTGCGAAAATCCCGAGTCTACCCGATTGCACCTAAAATATGAAGAACAATGATCATTTTTTTTTTGGTTGCCCACCCGGTTCACTGGAGCTTTTGCCCCGACTACATCAACATCCAACCCGCGTCGCACACCTAACAATGGTGGGTGAGTCTCCCAGTGGAAGTTTTCTTCATTCACAAGGTCTCGAACCCGAGATCTTGGTTAAGCGGAACCGAGCTGCTTACCACTCGGACCAACCCCCGTTGGTAACAATGATCTTTCAAAACTGAAACTAACGAGTCTAGAAAGTCACTGAGATAACTGATGTACATCATACGGTTCACGTGGAAATAAGTTGACATTATTTGCTAGTGTGCTTTTCTACTCTCAATCTGAAGTTAGTCCCATCATCAATTTTAATGTGTAGGCTTCCCTATAGAACAATAACATTCATTTAATATATGATTAACTTTCAATGGCAATTCTACTAGTTTCCAAGAACAGCTACAAAATTCAAATACTCAACTCTTTATCAAGAAAGTAAATATTGCACAACTGATTGTCAATTCAGTAGAATTTCATTACCCAATTGGTCAAACACAAACCATAACATTAGATTTCGTAGTTCTAGTTAATGAAATACTATCATCCCTTAATCTGGTAAATACATTGA
The DNA here is from genome assembly GCA_019426215.1 of Buddleja alternifolia. Lineage (NCBI taxonomy): Eukaryota > Viridiplantae > Streptophyta > Magnoliopsida > Lamiales > Scrophulariaceae > Buddleja > Buddleja alternifolia. The sequence goes on from CM033391.1 coordinate 53,545,789, forward strand.
CATTTTCATCTGAGGTCTCCCACCATTCCTTGCATGCTACACTGAGAATACACTGTATACAAATACGAAACGACGGGAAATGATAATCCAAGTATTTGATACTGTCTAATGGACGAGCCTGAAGACAAATACTGGGCTGTAAAACTCAGTGAAATTATACTCAGCTTCCAGTGGTGGAATGTAAATATCTTCCCTTGGTTCCTCGTTTACCCCGGTCTGAGTCGCATATTCCATTGCCATCTCATAGTCCACCTGCAAACGCAATTTACATAACACATTTCATAAAAGATAATTAAGCAACAAAAGAAGACGATGGGGCAGCTAAATAATGGACCAAATTAGTTCTCACTTGTTCAACATGTTGAGCGAGCTTTTCACGTAATGTTTCTTCTGTAACTAACTTGGCTGAAACTTGTTTAAGTAATTCTGCATCCTTATCTTCACAACGTCTCTTCTTTGAAGCATGGGCGCGTGACAAATCTTTTAATATCTCATATATAGCGCCTGTGGCATTGGGAATGTACCTAAAAATGGAATAAATTTGATTCATTTAAAAAAAAAAAAAAACATCATGAAGGGTTGTACCAAATTCAATGCAAAAGAAAAAGATTTACTTGTTCAAACTCCGTTTTCTCTCCTGCTGCTCACGAGCCTGAATTCTTTTCACGATTTTAGATTTGAGCTGGATACAACATTGCTGAATAGCTGTCTGGAGATAGTATGCTCTCATTAGGCTACCAGAAACTGTCACACAATATAAAGTAATTTTCAACATATCCATACCTTGACAGCAGAAGCTATTTCACTTATGTCATCACCAATGTACTCTTTTCCAGTTCCTTTAAATGGGATTTTGGTGCTTACAATGCTTACAAAGACACCAATCTTGTCTTGTGTTTGGTTGATCTTGTAACTATTCCAGCTGAAAAATGATAAATCAATATTATTTTTTCATTTTCAGTTCCTTGTATTTTTACAATGTGATAGAAAAGATTGAAATAATAAAAAGCAAAACATGGTCATTTCCGTGTATCTTTTTCAAAAAAATAGCTCTGGAATTTGTGAGAAATTCTGTTACTTTACACAGATGATGCATGTAGCAATACTAGCCATAAAATTAATTTGAATAAAATTTGTAAATAATTGATGGTATAGTGCATCTCTTACTTGATTCTCTTTATAGCAGTTCTGGTGACAACATCTGCTCCTTGCTCGAACAGAAGCGGAATCCGGTTAGCGAATCGGAAAATATTTAAGCCCTACAGTGTAGTGCGCACATAAAATTCAACATCAGGTACTGGATGAACAACTAGATAAGGTGAAGTTACAAATTTTTATAAGAATTTTGACTAAAATAATATGCTATAAGATTGCCCTTCTGAAAAACTGATGCAGACAATTATGTGTTATCTTATTGAGGAGAATGAAGATCCCAAATGAAAATAAATATAACTTTTGGCTACGCAAAAGCAGCCACCCACAGTGATGGAGCCTTGGTTTTGGAGTTTTGCTATCAAAATGAAAAAGAAGGCACGTCATGTATATACACATACAACGACACCTCTATAAATAGAGAAGAAAGACAAAGGCTCTCGTCAAATCCGTGACTTTTGACATGCCTATCGCCAACAATAAATATTTTAAACTAATAGTGGTTTCATCAGTAATACTGATAGTAAAAGGCAAAGAATGGAATTGCCCAGCATTAGAAAGGTAAAACAGTAGGCTTTCCAAGTGCTTTGCAGACTTCATAGAAATAGTGAGGAGAACTCACTTGTTTAACATCTTTCCCACCCAAACTAAGTCCTGCTTCCACAATGAAAGGATGACCTTCAAACACTTGAGCACTGCATGTGACGAAAAACAGTCTTAAGTCCTATTTATAAACAAAATAAAATCTCAACTAAAAGGTAGGGAGACCAAAAGGTTCAGAAGGCTTAATGTTATTAACGCTACCTTCCTGAATAAGTAGCAACCATATCTGGATGCAGCTCCTTTATAATCCCTAAACGTAGATTGTATTCTCCAGCCGGACTAAGACACTGCCAATGGCTCACAGATAATGCAATAAGTTAAATAGTAATATAAATAGAGTACAATAAAATCAGGAGTCGAGGAAAAACTCAGTGAAAATAACAAAGATGGCCAACATATTTCAGTCACAGAAAGCAAATGAGTCAAAAGGGTGAATATGTACTAGAACTTACATCACCACTGGGATCATCAAACTTCGCTTGACGGAACAACTGGTGGATGCGCACAATTTGCTGGGAGGTTAGAGATTTAACAGGCATTTTTGGGCCAAAATCGGAGCCCATTTCCCCTATAATGTAAAACATAGACCTTTCAGTTAGTAGGAAATTATTTTCAAAGATTCAAAACTTATTATGCATCTCTAAGGTTCTTGCCCACTGAATTAATCCTTGCAATATATCTCTTGCATTCTTCTCAAGTTAAAACAATCAGTTGCATATCTTACCAATTAATCGCTCGGCATGGGACTTCCCAACATTCACAAATTCATGCTGAAGAAATTGCAAAAGATTTTGCTTTGAAGTTTCAGCAATAAGTCTTTTAATCAAAAGCAAATCAACTGCTGATGGATGGTACTTAGTCTCAAGAGGAGCTGGAGGCATTATATCCGTCCTCCTCGCAAATCTTACAGTGACATTTTTCCTTCAAAAATAAACAAAGAATTATGTCTATTTATCGATTAAGATAGTAAGAAAATAAATAGAGGGTCTAATCATGCATATATATACATATATGTGTGTGTGTGTTTGTGTATGTGTGTTTGTGTGCGTATATAATATACAAATATATATATATATAGAGAGAGAGAGAGCAAGTACTCAGGATATTCCGATAGAAACTTGAAAAGAAATTGTGCGTAGGGAGTGATGACAGCCATTTGACGCATGTAGTGCAGTATTTTTGACTGCAGACGCAAGAAAAATCATAAACTAAGGTTAGTATCCCTGGAATCGTAAGAAACAGAGCCTAAGGTATGAATTAATTTTCTGAGTTCATACACGATATGTTGTCCAATTCCCCTCGATAACTATCTGGATATCAGCTCCATGCCATCTTTCCTGGTTATCTCTCTTTTGATGTACGTGAATGTGAGGAATATTCCTGAAAACCAACAATTTCCCATAGCCTCAATAACCAGCAAAATGCGAAAAGTTTCTAATATGAAGTTCTGAAATATATATTCCCCATACTTGTTAATATCTATGTCTAGTCTGCAAAATGATGAATAACTTTGGCCCTTCATTGAAGAAAGGATCTCAATGGGTAGTCCAGTACTCATCTTGGACCAAATAAGTGCCTGCACGTGTGGAAGATGGATGAATAATCTTGTCCTGGTGGGATCATGTTGCCACCTCCTCAGAAAGCAACATATAGTATATCAGAAATAAAGCTGTTAATTGACAATGTGATGCAATAAGAGTGAAAAGTTTGCCTAATTGCTGAAACATATAGAAGTCTTATGCTTGTAGAAGAATTATATGAACACATTGGCAAATGTGTTTGCGGAACCTACCATCTTTGCACCAAGTCCAAATTTTCCACGCGTCTGTTTCAAGCCATACTTAGTTCCAGAGAGAACTGCAGAGATACTACTTTTAGAAGGCCAAAATGAAAACAAACTACAGAATTATTACAATTAGAAATATAAGATTTTTTTATGCCACTTTCAGTAACTTAAAACTATTCCCTATGAATATAACAAATTTACAGGACTGGAAAGAAATAAAAGAAGCTAAGGGGATCAGATTCAAAACCTCGCCCAAACATATTTGGGATATCATCATGTGGCATTCCTCTTCCATTATCCTATAGCAAAGACTCAAATGGAATCAGAAGAGTTTTATGAGGAGAGCTGCCCAATACAATTCTATGTCCAGGAAATTGAAATAGCTAAAAGTGAACTAATGGTCATATAATAAGCAAACCATGCCCCAAGGAATAGATAGAATGAACTAGTTTCACCTTACAAGTGACCCTGTAAAATGAGGCCTCGCGACTCTTAATGGGCTTCAGAGACAGTGGTGCTTTGACTTTCTTCCCAAGAGCAGCATTCTTTGCCTGAGTCTCCTGCATACGAGCTTCCTTGGCAAGTCTTTTCTGAAAGACAAGATACAGGTACAATCTTTAGACGACTTGAGAATACCATTTCCTACACTACCAACTTTTGTAAGCAAATTTTACACACTCAATTATGGAATCCAACTAAATTGCATTCAGAGAACTGGAGCTACAAATAAATGCACCTCACGAGCTTTTGCCGACTCAAAATCATCATATAGCGCTTCATCAACACGTTCATAATCAGCAAGACCAATCATGGAATTATACTGGCTTCTTCCAATCTCTTCACTAGAACGATAAAATCACTTGAGCATCAATAGTAATAAATGTCTGATTCAGATCATGCTGATACTTACATTGTTATTTCTATGATGGGAAGTTCAGAAATTGCCTCGGCTGAATCAAGCGCATTTTCAACAAGCTCCCTCACAGTAGTGTACAAACATTTTCCTGGCTGAGAAAACATGATAGAAGGATAAGGAATAGAGAACTTAAAGCTCTAACGAAAAAGGTTACAGAGTACATACATGAAACATTCAACACCTATTCAGCCTACATTTCTATTCATTGCATTCCAGCATTTTTCACAGTTTTGCTGCGTTAAAAGTCAATCAAATGCTTTACACCAGGTCGTCAAATGACTTACAGCTTCTTTTATCCCTTCTTGACTGGCATTTAATCCAAATGCAGGGACACGAGTCTTATTGTCACTAGTCACTACTAACCCCCTCCATACAGCTCCCATTACCAGCCCCATCGAAGCTTCTAGTACCCCCCCCCCCCCCCCACCAAAAAAAATTCTGTCTGCATGCTAAGATAAGAATAAAATACATTTAGCCACCACAACCACCACCATAGTTGTCATAGGAACCAATGTCACCATAGTTGCATAGGAACCAATGTCCACTATCAATCCATGAAAGCATAGCACTATCCTCCAATTATTCAATCAATCAACCACTGGAAATGACTAAAACACTGCATAATAATTTTTGCAACAATCAATCATCTAATTTGTATAAAGGTAGGTAACTTGCTTTCCGGATGTTTTATTCTAATATCTCCTCCACGTTACAAAATTGTAATCATCTCAAATCAACTTTATCACAAGGGATGCAATGCAATAAAGAGAAATAAAGGAGCAGAACTGGGCAGGCGTGCTCGTGGAAGCTAAACGCGAGTTTGTTAGTAATAACGCAATATAGTCGTTAGACTGGTTAGCTCCTTTTAGTTAATTCTATTAGTGTACTGTTACAACAGAGCTAATATAATCGTGTTTTTCGCCTAACCCCATCCGATCAATCTGCGATTTAACTTATACCCTGAAAGCATACATAAGATGGAGAAGATGCAATAAAACAAACACAGTTTTGGCAGTGGTTAAGCTGCTCTTTTCTCCCATTAGATTAATCACATCATATCCCAACAATCAAATCCAATTTATCATAAACGAAAAAACTAAATCAACATAAACCTCACATTATCAAAACCGGCAATATTCTTGTTATCTGCAAAGAACTCAGCCGGAGATTCTGCCAAAACAGAAGAAGGGATTCATTCAACAAACAACAAATAAATCAAATTAAAAACCAGTTATTAGTTAACCCACAAAAATCTTACGAACGTATACAGACTGATTCGATAATTAAAAAAGGAAAACATACTCTGTTTGAGAAGTTGAGTGTCTTTAGACTTTCTGGGTGTTTTCAATTTCGACTTCTTCGTTTCCGCTGGACTCTCACTACTTCCTCCTGTCTCCATTTTCGCTCGATTTCACACACACACACACACTCATACACACAGAAAGAGCGCTTTACTGTATTAAAACGTACCCCATTATAGGGGTTTTCTTTTCTCCCGCGCCATTCACTCTAATTCCTACAGAAGTCGCTGAATTATTGAAGACGAAATAACATAAGTCGCTAGTTTGTATCGGTTAAAATCGCTGTTTCTTTTGGTGGGGCTCTGGAATGGGCTGCATGCTCTGGGCCATGGATCTGGGTCATAATCTTACAATTAGTTGGGCCGGGCTATAGGTAAGAACAGGCAGAACGCAGACCAAAAGGAATATGGAAACTATATTCTAAATATTTTTAGTTGTCATCTTATGAAAATATATGTGTGTGTATATATATATGTATGTATGTATTTATGTATTTTCCAGTGGGATGGAAGACAAAAAATCTACACTATTGTTTTAGGGACGGAGCCAGGATTGTATATGGGAGGGGAGGGGGGGGAATACAAAATTATAGGGGGAAAGATTGATATTTTTTTAATTTTGAGGGGGCCAAAAATTAGAATACTAAAAACTTGTAGGGTAAGAAAAAGATTTGCAAATATTGAAGGGGGCAACTGACACCACCCTGACTCCGTCTCGGAAAATTATATGCTAGATCGAGTCCAATGATCCTAGTGTTTATCTCTCTCATACAGTAAGGTGTTTTGTGTGTGATCCCCACAGACAGTTGTGTGAAAAAATAGACACAGATTATACACTCGGATTATTGGACTCGATCTGATATGAAATTTCCCCTCCGTCTCTGGGTCCTAGTAATCAATTATTAAACCAAGATGTGACATTCAGTAGTCAGTAATCACTATTTCATATTGATCTTTTTTGTTTTTTTAAGAAACGATTACATCATTACATTGGATATCGAATCAACAATTGTAATCAGCAATTTCCTATTATAAACTGGTAACAACGAGCTACATCTAGAAACAAAAAACTATCATATAAGTAGAGAAATAATTACACATTTGGTGGGATCGAACCCATAATCTCTAAGTTACGAGGCTTCAATCTTACCACTAGACTATGACACCATGGCATTTGATTTTGAGTTTTTGACAGCAATATGTTAAGTGGCAAAACGGAAGTTGTTTATATTGCTAAATGTACTTTATTTGTTAGTAGATTTGTGTCCTGAATTGAAAATGCTGAAATTTTTAACATAATTATTTTCACTATTAAAATTGTGGATGTTCTTAATTATTGGTACTAAAATAAAAATTCTTGTCATATACATTCGTGGTGTTGGCGATGAAATATAGAACGGAACGAATCATAATTTATTGGAAGGTGTACAGAGTAAGAACATGGGGAAACAGACCTTTTAACAAGCAAAAATAACAGCACGCATTGTGCTAGGGGAAAATTAAATAAATAATAATTATTAAAATAATACAAATTTTATTAGCCTTCAAAAAGTAACACAATTCGCTCTCGGTTATAGCGGAATTTGACTGATTCCGCTATAACCGAGGGCGGAATGAATAAATATATTTTTTTGAATAATTAATTGCATTCCGCTCTAGGGCAGAGCGAAATGTAGTTTATATTTTTTTTTAATTTAAAATTTTCCATTCCGCTCTTCCCAATGATCTCATTCTTGTGAGGTTACAAAGTTTATATGAAAATCTATAATTTATATGTTCAAGTTGAAACCTAAAAATGTACAAAAAAGAGAAAAAATTAATGAGCCAAAATAAAGAAAAAGACATTATTTTATTTTAAAAAAGCTCAAATGTTGCTTTTTTGCTTTGTCGTATTTCTTCAACATGGCATCGAAATGATCCCATTTTTGCGGGGTTACAAACGAAAAAAGGGAGAAAAATGAGCCGGAAAAAAGGAAAAAAAGTCATTATTTTCTTTAAAAAAAATGCTCAAATGTTGCTTTTTTGCTTTGTCGTATTTCTTCAATCGGGTATCAAAATGATCCCATTTTTGCGTAATTACAAAGTTTATATCAAAATCTACAATTTATATGTTCAAGTCGAAACCTAAAAATACACAAAAAATGGAGAAAAATGAGCCAAAAATAAGAAAAAAATCATTATTTTCTTTTAAAAAAATGGTCAAATGTTGCTTTTTTGCTTTGTCGTGTTTTTTCAACCGGGCATCGAAATAATTCCATTTTTTTGGGGTTACAAAGTTTATATCAAAATCTATAATTTATATGTTCAAGTCAAAATCTAAAAATACACGAAAAAGAAAAAAAAATGAGTCGGAAACAAGAAAAAAGTCATTATTTTCTTTTAAATAATGCTCAAATGTTGCTTTTATGCTTTATTGTATTTCTTCAATCGGGTATCAAAATGGTCCTATTCTTGCGGGGTTACAATGTTTATGTGAAAGTCTATAATTTATATGTTTAAGTCAAAATCTAAAAATGCATGAAAAATGGAGAAAAATGATACGAAAACAAGAAAAAAGTCATTATTTTCTTTAAAAAATGTTCAAATGTTGCTTTTTTGCTTTAGCGTATTTCTTCAATCGGGCATCAAAATGATCTCATTTTTGCAGGGTTACAAAGTTTATATCAAGATCTACAATTTATATGTTTCAAGAAGAAGCCTAAAAATACACGAAAAAGGGAGAAAAATGAGTCGGACACAAGAAAAAAATTATTATTTTCTTTAAAAAAATGCTCAAATATTGCTTTTTTGATTTGTTGTATTTCTTCAACCAATCCATTCTTAAGAGGTTACAAAGTTTATATAAAAATCTACAATTTATATGTTCAAGTCGAAACCTAAAAATGCATGAAAATAGGAGAAAAAATGAGCCGGAAATAAGAAAAAAGTCATTATTTTCTTAAAAACAATATTCAAATGTTGCTTTTTGTTATCGTATTTCTTCAACTGAACATCGAAATGCTTTTATTCTTGCGGGATTACAAAGTTTATATCAAAATCTACAATTTTTATTTTCAAGTCGAAATCAACAAGGTCAGGTTTAGAAGATTTCAAATTTCAACCGAGCACACATGCATCAAAAGAAAAATTTGTGATTATAATAAAATTTAGGGAAAACACACACACAGACCCCCTAACTTATTGTGTAATTACTTCCCTCACTTATTGAAAATTACCAATATACCCCCTCATGTTAAAGATCTCTTATAATTACACTCGGATCTCTTATAATTACACCCCTATATGTTAAAAAATGCTTACAATTACACCACAGTATACCTTACAAATAGGTCCCTTGAGGGGGTGTGTTGGTAATTTCTAATAAGTGAGTGGAGGTTTTGGTAATTACACCAATAAATTAGGGGGGCTGTGTGTAATTTTCCCTAAAATTTGTAATATATGCACATGAAATTTGTAACGGACCCTTCATAATAGTCTCATACTATCATAATATATATATATATATATATATATAGAATATTACGGAAATCTCTCCAAAATATATTTTTGTTATCCATAAAAATCCACAAAGTTATTATTCTTAGTCAAAAGTACCCGCACCCCCAACATTTCATTCAAAAAATTCCAACGGGTAATATCATCTATTTTTTGGATTAAATTACCTCTTGTTTCTTAGGTTAAGAATTAGTGAATAGATTGTATTTTCTTAATAAAAATTCGTTCTTTTGGATCTTTCAAATTGATAAATTGCATAATATGAATTTTACTTTATTAATGTAAAATATTTTAGTAATTTTTTGTAATTAGTTTTTAGCTTAACATATAAATATCTAAACATATTTTATAAGATTCAAGGTAAATTGCAAAAAAAAATTATAGTTATAAATTAATACAAGTTATCAATTTGAAAATTTTAAATAAAAGTTGGTCGAATATATTTTGGGATTAAAAATACTATCATGGAGTTCTTTTATATAAAAATATATGCTAAGGGTTTTGTCGTAATTTTACCTTTACAAATTACTATAATTGGAAATAAAAAGTAGAAGAAAAAAAAGAAAAGATAAGGAACACGTTTTCTAAATTCAAATCAAAAGTTCATGAGAAATGAAACATGACACATGCATAAGGGCGATATCTATATCTATCTATACTATTATATATTTGAATGGTGTGTTTGACCAATTTTGACTTCAATTGAACTTAATTCTAATATTCTAGAATTTTGAGTTCTTATAATACCTATTGATATAGTAAAATAGGAGATAAAGCCTAATAGGAGCTGAATAAGGAACATAAGCCCAACAGAGGCCCAGAAACCGAATTGCTAGACTAGGTCCGCGCTAAGTAACAGTACCCGACCCCATAAATACGAGTCATCCACCGTCCGTTAGTGCCACATGTTAGCATCCTATGAATGCCCAATGACCATTGGTACAGAGTAGGACATTCAATGAGCTCAAGCCGGCTCGAAGCTCGAAAGCTTGAATATTTTTAAGCTTGAGCCGAAGTTTAGGGCTTGAATTCATATTCAAGCCGAGCATGAGCGGAGGCAGGCTCGGCTTGAATTGAGCTCGGGCACGTATAAATAAATAATATATATATAATATATAATATATATATATATATATGCATATATTCAAAATAATATACTAACTGTAATACTATATAAATATCACTTATACTTTATAAACAAAAATGCATAGATATAAGGATAATATGGAAGTCAAATTGGATGAAAATAAATCAACCGTATTTTAATTGTAAATTTCTCAAGTAGCGAAATAATATAGAAAAATAATTTAGTGTTTTTGACTTTATGAAATCAAGTTTAAGGATTTTTAGTACGATTATAGTTTGATATATATGATTTTAAAGTGTCTTGAAATTGTTATATTTTTTCTTTATTTTTATCAACTGTACTAAAAGGATAAAATGATATTCTAAATTCAAGCCAGCTCGGGCTCGGCTTGAAGCTCGTCAAGCTGGGCCCAAGCCTTGAACACAAAAGCTCGTTTAGTATCAAGCTGAGCGTGAGCCTATGCAAGCTCGGCTCGCTCGGCTTGATTGACAGCCCTAGTACAGAGTGTGCACTATAAATACCCCCTCATGACATTTATTGGGGGTTGGAATCTCTAGAATATTCTCTCAAGAATTAGCCTCGTATATTCATTAGTAACGAGTCTATAGACTGAGAAGTACGTTCCTTTACGCTTACAAATTTGGAGACTAGATTCGTTCACCGAATACGACCCTGTATACAATAACCAAGATAGAATTACGTTGGCTTAATCCTAATTAGGTACGTAGGTAGCTTAATTATTATTGAGTGCAGCCATAATTCTTCATCATCATACTCGTGGAGTGAGTCGAGTCATTCCAGACTGAAAAATTTGGGTCCCCGAATTTGAGTTAAATCAGTTGGCGCCGTCTGTGGAAACTTTACTTTGAGGTTGCTGAGACTCGTTAACAATGAGAATTGAGGCTGGCAACATGAAGAGTCGTTTGATTCTGGAAGAGGAAGAATTGAACACGAATATGCCTATGGAGGAAGGAACGAGTGATGTTGTAACGATGACGAAGGGAGAATTAGATAGGAGGATGAAGGAGTATGCTAAGGAAGAGATGCAGAAATACCTTACTCGTACTCCGACAACACCTAATGTAGGAGAACCACATGCAGATCCTTCCGCAAAAAGAAGTTTATTTCGTCAAGAGGAAAATCGGGATGAAAAGCAAGAAGGAGAGTCGTTAGACGATGATGATGTGGTGAGTATTCGTCAAGAGTATGTAGAGGGGAGAGGAAAGACTCGTGCAATGGGGTCGCCGGGTGCACCGCGACGAGCAATGCATTATGAGGACAAACATACAAGGGTGGAAAAGGTTGCGGCTCCTGTGCAGACGAGGCTAGCTCCCACGCTGATGGCCCACAATTCTCCTTTTATCGCTGAGATCATGAAGGAAGTTCCGAACGGTCTCTTCCGGATGCCAGATTTTGTAAAATTTGATGGAACGGGCGATCCGAGACCCCATATCACGTCTTACGAGTTGTTGATGTCTTTGCAGGGACAATCGGATGCGATTAATGCAAGGATATTTACCACGACTCTTGTGGGTCGGGCGCAAGATTGGTTCATGAGTTTGGCCCCCGATTCTATAGAGTCGTACTCACGATTAAAATATAAGTTTGAAAATCATTTTGCTAGTAACAAAAAGACGAAAAAGTCTATATTTGTGATTATGGCACTGAAACAAGGCTCAACCGAGTCTTTGCGTGAATTCATACACCGCTTCAATCAAGAAGCCATGGACCTTCCGGAACTTAATAATGAATTAATGCTAAGCTTCTTAATGAGAGGCTTAAAGAAGGGAAACTTTAATGATGCACTTTCTCGCCGCCCTCCACGATCCCATCAGGAATTGATGGAATTGGCGGGAGAATATATTAATGATGAAGAAATGAACGAGTTGAAAGACTCGGATAATTTGCAAGTTATGAATGATCCGCGAGGTCGTAAAGAAAAACATGAAACCGAACGTTATGAGGGAACGCGGTCGAGGAGAGATCATTATCGACCTCGTAGACCGAAATTTGAACATTACACCCCGTTGAACTCAACTCGTACGAGAATCCTGGTTGCTGCTTTACGTACGAGTCAAATTCAACGACCCAAACCAATGAGAAGTGGTGTGAAAAAGAACATGGATAGATACTGTGAATTCCATAAAGACCATGGCCACGACACTGAAGAGTGTTTTCAGTTGAAGGATGAAATTGAATGACTTATCAAATTTTGGGTGTTGAACGATTTTATTGATCGAACTTTGGCAGAAGTAAGAGTCCCAGAGGCCACTCGTACGACTGAACTCTACCGACCGCGCAATCGTTCACGAGAACGATCCCATGAGAAGTCAATTGAAAGGGATCGCCAGACTCGTAATTACGAGCAACCTAGAAATGAAGATCACAGAAGCGATAATTATCACCCAAACAATGAACGCCCACGAGGCAACCCACTTTATAACGAGCAAGATCACCATCGCAGCAATAACGGTCCTCGTAATTACTAGAGAAATGACTATCACCGTAATGATGGTTCTCGTAATCACGAGCGAAACAATGACTATCACCGTAATGACGGTTCTCGTAATTACGAGCATAATGACGTTCATCACCGTAATAGCGGTCCTCGTAAAAACGAGAGAAGAGTCGAAGTGCGGGAGGCACCCAAACAAGGTAGTCGTCGAGAGATACACATGATAGCAGGATGACCTACTGATGGGGACTCCTCTAACGCAAGGAAAAGATATGTGAGGGAGAGTCGTTCGAGCTACTACCGTGGCGAACCTGGTAGGATTCTTTCACTTACTGGAGGATTGAGTTCGAGGAACGAAGTGATTCGCTTTGATGACAGTGATTACGATGGAATGCACGATCCTCATAACGACCCTATGGTGATTTCAATGGATGTGGCCAATTTTGTGGTGCATAAGGTTTTGGTGGATACGGGGAGTTCTGCAAATATTATCTTTTGGGACGTTTTGAAAAAGATGGAGCTGGATGGAACTCAGCTGCGAAGTGTAAGTATTCCTTTGGTTGGTTTTACATGATCTTCAATTATGCCTAAAGGGTCAATTGAGCTAGATGTGTCGTTGGGGGTGGGGTCGAGGTCAAAGACGAACTGAATTACCTTTTTAGTTGTGGATGTACCCTTTGCGTACAATATGATTGTGGGATGACCCATGTTGAATACATTTGGAGCTATTGTTTCGATTCCACACTTGAAGATGAAGTTCAAAATAAACAATGGTATTGGTGAAGTGCGTGGGAACCAACTGGAGGCTCGGCAGTGCTGCACAACTTCATTAAAGGTGAATTCGTCAAAGAAGAGAAAGTGCGAAGCTAGCAGAATTGAAGTGTTAGATGAAGAAGCAAAGACTCTGATTGAAAGTTTGAAAAAAAGACAGAAGCGAGTTGATGCACGAGTCGAACCCCTTGTCCACAAATCAATTGAACTTATACCGGGAAACCCGGACAAAAGGACATAGATCGGAGGAGAGATGGATCCTGAAGTAGAAACGAAGCTGGTGAATTTTTTGAGGAACAACTCTGATATGTTCACATGGAAAGCTGTGGACTTCAAAGGTATCGACCCTGCTGTTATCGTTCATCGACTCAATGTTGACCCGGAGACACGACCTGTGAGGCAGAAAAGAAGGAATTTTGGTCCAGACAGAGACTGGATAATTGAAGAAGAAGTAAAAAAACTCCTAGATGTAGGATATGTAAACGAGATCCAATTCACAAATTGGCTCGCTAATGTAATCCTTGTACCCAAATCGGGAGAAAAATGGCGAATGTGTACTGATTTCACTGATTTGAATAAAGTTTGCCCTCGTGATCCTTACCTCCTGCCTCGTATAGACTTACTTGTAGACTCTACTGCAGGTTGTGCTCTTTTGAGCATGATGGATGCGTACCAAGGTTTTAATCAAATAATGATGGCAGAAGAGGATTGATAGAAAACTGCATTCATTACTGCGAGAAGAGTTTATTGTTATAATGTCATGCCATTCGGTTTAAGAAACTCGGGGGCAACTTACCAACGACTCGTTAATATGATGTTTGACGATGAAATAGGGAAAACGATGGAAGTTTATGTAGATGATATGCTTGTGAAAAGTGTGAACGAGAGTGACCATTTGACACATCTCAAGAAGTCGTTCGTAATTATGAAAGAGTACGGCATGAAGTTAAACCCAAATAAGTGCACCTTCGGGGTACGAGGTGGAAAGTTCTAGGATACATGGTCACCCAACGAGGAATCGAGGTTAATCCTGAAAAAATTAAAGCAATTTTGAACATGCAATCTCCAACGAGTGTGAAAGATGTACAAAAGTTAACAGGAAGAATGGCTAGTTTAAATCGCTTCATTTCTCGTTCGGCAGATAAGGGCCTACACTTCTTCAAAATTTTAAGGAATGTAAAACGCTTCGAATGGACGAACGAGTGCGAGGATGCTTTTAATGATTTAAAAACTTACTTGTCGTCTCCACCTCTATTAACAAAACCAATGTTGGGAGAACCACTGTTCTTATACTTAGCAATTTCGCTAGTAGCCCTTAGTGTTGTACTCGTACGGGAAGTCGAAAGTGACCATTGTCCTATGTATTATGTTAGCAAGTTGGTACAAGGGGCTGAGTTGAATTATTTAGAAATTGAAAAATGGGCACTTGCGCTAATGACTGCAGCCAGGAAGCTCAGACCGTACTTTCAGTCTCATCATATTATTGTATTAATAGATCAACCTTTGAAGCAAGTACTTGCAAAACCTGATGTGTTAGGGAGACTTGTAAAATGGGCCATCGAGTTAGGAGAGTTTAGTATTGAATACAAGAGTCGTACTTCGACCAAAGCCCAAGTGATGACAGATTTTCTGGTGGAGATGACGGTAAACCCCAATGTGGTGGCCTCGATTTCATCTACAGATACAATCCCCTGGTCTTTACATGTAGACGAATCATCGATGACGAGACGAGGAGGAATTAGAGTATGGTTTCGTTCTCCTGAAGGAAACGACTTGGGGTTTGAAATAAAACTAAACTTTGATGTAATGAATAACGAGGCAGAGTATGAAGCATTGATTGCGAGTTTGAAAATGGTAAGGACCCTAGATATCACAAACTTGAAAATATTCACCGACTCACAATTAGTAGCGCGACAAGTTTCGGGAACTTATGAAGCAAAAGAAAAAACTATGGTGAAGTACCTGCAAAAAACAAAACAACTGATGATGGAGTTTGAGAAGATTGAATTATGTCAGATACCGAGAGATGAAAATCAAAGAGCGGATGCACTATCCAAATTTGCAAATCAGATTGTGGGATCGACGAGTCGTTCTGTGTCGCTACTTGTTTTTGAACATTCGGAACTAGAATCTCAAGCTCTGGCCACGGCTCCAGAGGAAAGGACGAGTTGGAAAAAACTGATTGTAGAATACTTATTACAGGGAATCCTACCAGAAGATAAACACGAAGCTCGTAGATTATGTGGTAGAGTTGCTCATTTCACTATCCTGAATGACGAGTTGTACAAGAGATCAAACGCTGGACCCTTGCTTCGTTGCCTTGCCCCGACGGAAGCAGAATATGTTTTAAGAGAAATACATGAAGGAAGTTGTGGAAATCACTCGGCCGGACGATCGTTAGCTCAAAAAATCACACGACAAGGATATTTTTGACCAACACTCGTGAAGGACGCACAAGAGTTTGTGAAATGATGCAGACAATGCCAAATGCACTCTAATGAAATACATCAGCCGGGAAAACCCATGGAAGTGATAAAAACCGCATACCCATTTGATTAGTGGGGCATTGACATACTCAGTTGTTACTTATCTTAAACTCGTCTAATGAACTCGTATAATAAGACAAGTAGAGTTATGACTTATCAAATATTCGTATTCATTTACAGGTCCATTCCCGCCGGTTAAGAATAAAAAGAAATTTATTATAGTGGCAGTGGAGCACTTCACAAAATGGATTAAAGCTGAAGCGGTGGCTCTCATTATGGAAGAGGTTATCATTGACTTCGTTTGGAAAAATATCATCTGCAAGTTAATAAACCTAAGAAAATAAATAGAAATATGTGTGTTATAGTAATAGATATTATAATTATGAAATTTGATTGGAAAAATATCATCTGCAGATTTGGTATACCTCGGATTTTGATTTCTGATAATGAAACTCAGTTCAACGGCAAATCTATTACATCGTGGTGTAAAGAACTGAAGATTCAACAAAATTTTACATCTGTGGGACATCCCCAAGCAAATGGCCTGACTGAGGTTGCTAACAGGATACTAATGCAACACTTGAAGACTAGACTCGATGGTATGAGGTCCGCTTAGGCAGACGAGCTTCCTGGGATCCTTTGGGCCTACCGCACTACTCCAAGGTCGTCTACCGGTGAAACCCCATTTTGTCTCGTCTACGGATCTGAGGCTGTTATCATAGCCGAGATTGGTATGATGACTCATAGAGTATGAACTTACGAGGTGGAAGAAAATCAGTGCGCACGGGAGTTTGAGCTGGATGTTATTGATGAGGTACGAGAACGAGCATATGCAAAAATATTGAGACAAAAGAGCACCATGGCGAGAGCATACAACAAGAGGGTGAGAGAGAGATCCTTTCAGGTGGGAGACTTGGTGCTGAGAAGGGTAGAAGTCTCGAAGCATGTTAAAAAATTGGAAGCTAACTGGGATGGTCCGTATAAGATTACAAAGATAACGAAAGGGATGACGTACAGATTGCAAGATCTTCAAGGGAAAGAGCTGCCTCGTCCGTGGCATGTTGATAACTTGAGAAAATTTTATGCTTGAAGATGTTATCAATGATTACACTCGAAATAAACGAGTCTATATACAAAGACCCATCAGACGAGTGTAATGATGTATTTTGACATATTGATAACTTGAGAAGATTTTATCAATGATTACACTTGAAATAAACGAGTCTATATACAAAGACCCATCAAACGAGTGTAATGATGTATTTTAACATATTGATAACTTGAGAAGATTTTATCAATGATTATACTCGAAATAAATGAGTCTATATACAAAGGCCCATTAAAACGAGTATAATGATGTATTTTAAATGTGAAAATAGGGTTTATACTCAAAAAGGGAGTTTAATGTTTGTTTTAATATTAGAGAACATAATGAGAAAAAACAAATGTAGAACATTAAATTGCTTTTCAAATAAGCATAAAAACGAACAACATACGAGTTCAGGAAAGAAAATAATTCAGAAATAAAAAACAAACAAAATGGCCACATTCGCCAAAACGACTCTATCCTCTAGGGTTTTCACTTCCTTGGGTTGAAGATTGGGCTTGATGAGCTGGAGGTTTATACCAAGGAGCCAATTCGGCGAATTCAGGAAACTCGATGGGCACAAACTCCTCGTCTTCGGTCGAAAAGGAGTCCCGGAGGAGTTTGCGTTTATAGCAATCTTCAAGATAATGCATATCAAAGTCAGACTTGAAGGCGTTCAGAAGTTTCCCATAGTCGATGCATTTGAAGAAACCGTCTTTCTCATCTTTAAGAGCCTTGGAAAGGAGCAGGCGGTCAAAAAGGGTAGACTTCATGAAATCACGAGCCCCACCAAAACGACTCTCCGCGAGCGCATCAACATTTTCTTGGGAGGCGAGATGCTCGTGTTTCCCCTCGATTCGACCAAGCTCGTATGCATCATCCATTTCCTTTGTCATGTTATCCAAACGAGCCTCGACTCTTGCCTTCTCACTTTCAAGACGAGCAATTTCAATCTCCAAGGCCTTCACCGCATCTTGATGATTGACCCTCTCAGCAGTCAATCGACGAGTCTCCAACAACTAGTTCTTCACTGTTGAGAACGAGCTCTTTTCAGCTGTCGTATCGGCTATATACTTCGTGAATTTTGCCCTTTCTGACCTTAGGTCTTCTTTAAGCCAGACTGTTAGGTGTCGAACCTACAAAAATATTTCCTACTCCTAAATTTGCAGATAGAGATAAGTAGGGTAGAATCCACAGAGATTGGTTCAGATTATTTCTCAAATTGCTAATATTAAAATAAAAGGGGGGATTTTTAATAATTGATTAAACTAAACTCAAAATAAATAACAAAAATTATTAAAATCAAGAGATGCAAAATTAAACAAGTAGAATAAATCAATATGTAATGAGATTCTAGCCTAGGGAATTTTATCCGTTTTAATTCTATAATTTGATCATCGATGCAAAGATAATTCAATATTCTTGAATAAATTGGCTATAGTAGTTAACAAGCTCAAACAACCTCGTTTCTCCTTATTTTTATCGAAGCTCTTTGATTATTTCCCTTATTAATTGAATAACCCTAAACAAGCTCTTAAGATTTAATTCAATAATAGCTTTAATAATTAGAGAAACACCAATTCTAATTAACAAACTCGCAAGCTCGGTTCATTTAAATTAGATTACATATCCCCATAATAACAATCGAAAATTTGTCCATAATCAATGTTATTAATTGCTACCAATATTAGAATTGACCAAACAATTACGGATTTGGGATTCTAATTAGCTATATATTATTTCAACAATTAAATAACCGGCCGAATTACTCAATTAATTGAAACAATAATATCAACAAGTATAAAGAATATGTAAATATTCAAGAATAAAGAAATAATAAGAATAAATTAGATCTCACAAATTTTTGTAGAATTAAAACTTCAAATATCCTCGGCTAGAACTTAAGTTTTTAGCAAGACATCTTCAATGGAACAAAACGCAGAATTTTTCTTCTTCTCTTCTTGTAAAAACGTGTTGAATGATCAAAAGTGTAGAAGAAGAGATAAAAATTCCTGCAATATCTATTATATATGTCTAGCCAAAAGACTTCTAACCAAAATAAAACTCTAGTTCTAAAGGAATAAGGAAAATACAAATAAGACTCCTAAATGAGATAGGAAAGCTCCTAAAAAATAGGAAGATCCTACAACTTCATGTGTCTTCTTCTTTTTCTTTCTTTTCTTCATCTTTTTTTCTTCATTTTCCTTCTTCTTTAAAATTTTACCTATCAAAAATAAAAACCATAATAAATATCTATAATTTAAACTCAAATACTAATAAAAGAATAAAGGAAATATATGTAAAATATGCATAAAATGCACACTAACACCGGCACAGCTTAAAGCCAAGTCGTGCAAACAAGCCGAGGCCTACACGAATGTTCGCAGAATATTATAATTTCGCAAAGAATCAAAGAGGGACAAAGCATAAATTGAAAGAATGGAAATCAAGTATTACCTTCATTAGATGAGAGACACTCATTCTTTCAACAGCAGTATAAGACTGCTCAATCAAGATAGTCTTATCACGAGGCAGATGCATGCTGCGATACATCTCTAGGGCTACATTCGTCCCTTGGGGACCAGCCAATATGGAGCTTTGAGGATAGATCCGCCAATCTGGAACAATCGGATCTCCACTTATATTCTCCTCGCACCTATTGGGCACCTCGTATTCTTTGTAGTCTTTGAGATTAAGGGCCTCAAATCACTCTACCAGACGAGCAATAGTGGTTCGTGTGCCGGAGAGAACGATATCCTCCTCGGAAGAGGTTGTCTCCCTATGTCGTTTGGCCAAAGAGGGGCGTTGACGTACGAGAGGGACGAACGACTCCACTCTTGGACCCTCAGGATCCTTGTCTTGATCT
The DNA here is from genome assembly GCA_019426215.1 of Buddleja alternifolia. Classification (NCBI taxonomy): domain Eukaryota; kingdom Viridiplantae; phylum Streptophyta; class Magnoliopsida; order Lamiales; family Scrophulariaceae; genus Buddleja; species Buddleja alternifolia. The sequence goes on from CM033391.1 coordinate 53,565,793, forward strand.
TCTAAGTCGATCTCGACGCGGGACAAGGGGATAATCTTCCTTGTTTGAGAGTCGGTTCTGGTACCGGAACTAATGATCCTCAGGGATTGTTGTCGGCCGGTATTCGGTGAACGAACTGGAGAAGTTTGTATGGGTGGCGGCTGGACTTGTTGAGCTTGGCTGAGTGAACCCTAGGCGGCAGATGATTCTTCTTCGTCACGAAGAGCGTCCATACGAGCCTTGCGAGTAGCCATTCCTACAAAAAAGGATTATTCTTATATTCAATAAATTTGAAAAACACTTTAAATAAAAAAAGAAACGAGGCTCACCAATATCAGTAACTCTGGGGAGGGGTATTGAGCTCACCCCACAGGAAACCAGCATAGACTCGTGCATGAGCTTTTCAGTAACAAAAAGGAATGACACTAGTTCTTCTAAAAAACCCCGCCCCCATGTTGGGTTCCTATCTCTAATTCTCGTTCTCTAATGCCCCATTGTCTTGGAACGAGCCTACTGTCGCCCTTGGGAGGGGAAATAAAGATGTATTTGTCCTTCCATGACCCAAATGAGTCACGAGTACGATCTTGGAAAATGGCATCTTGACGGGGTGAAAAATAAAAGAAACCACGCTGGGTTGGTATCTTACAACGGTTAAGAAAAAACATTCTATGAAAATTAGCTAAGCTAGCCGGATGCCCATAACCGGTCGTTAAAACTATAAAGAGAACTATATGTCTACACGAGTTGGGCAAAAGTTGTGTTGGACTCAGTCCGTAATTTAACAAAATGTCATTAATACACGAGTGGAGGGGGAATCTAACTCCCGAAATAAGGTGTGCAAGGTGAAATGTACGAAAACCTATGGGTGGTTTATGCATACGATCCAAAGGTCCAGGAAAACGAATTATATAATTCGCGGGAATATAATACTTAACCCTCAACTCGTTCTCCCTAGTAGACCTAACAGTTGACACTTGATTAAGCCATGTTAGGTAGGTGTTAATGTCAGCAGGCCCCTCTAAATCTATTAGGGCCCCTGCACCTTCGTCTCTTCGAGACGACTCAGGATTTTGATTTCTATTAGACGACTCAGGGACATCGTCCGTCGGAGCATAACCTTCGACCCATTGGTCTAGAGCATCCGACCCAGCCTCCTCATCAGAAGAACTGGGATTTCATTGTTGTTAACAGACGCAGAGGAACGAGTACGAGCCATTATAACAAGAAAGAAAATAGAAAACAAAGAATACCTACGAGTTGGAGGTTTTTCGGAGGATGTACGAACCGAAGACCACTCGTTCAGCTAGACGATCGTAATCTTTCTATAAAATTCTCCCACTACAAAATTCTCTCTCTAAGAAGTGAATATGAAAGTAAAAAGTGAAAAACCCTGGAGGACTGTTTATAGGGAGATGAGAATAGGAGATGCGACGGTCTGGATTAATTACATCTAACGGTTAAAATGAAGCGACACTTCGGATGAAAAGTAACTGAAGTCATTAAATGACACGACTGTTGAGGCTAGAAGATGCGACGGTTGAGTGACCTACACGTCTCTTGATATAAAGAGATATTAATTGCCAGAAAAGACACGTCTATTGTAAAAAAGCACAACGTTCGAGTAATAATGATTGCTATTAATATAGGTAAATTAATGATAAAATTATCATTTATGATAAAAACAGGAAATAGAAAAGGAAATATAATTGAGTTAGAACACCCACTGACAATGCTTATAAAAACGAGTATGAGGTGGCATGAATTCAAGTCGTAACTAAATCACTACTTCCTCAGCATGAATTCAGGTCGTTACACGCCTAATTCTTCAAACTGGCGAAGTGGAGACTTAATGATATAGTAAAATAGGAGATAAAGCTCAATAGGAGCTGAATAAGGAACTCAGGCCCAACAGAGACCTAGAAATCGAATTGCTAGACTAGGTCCGCGCTAAGTAACAGTACCGGATCGGGTCGTTCCTTGACCCGACCCCACAAATACGAGTCATCCACCGTCCGTTAGTGCCACCTGTTAGTATCCTATGAATGTCCAACGACCATTGGTACAGAGTGTGCACTATAAATACCCCCTCATGACATTTATTGGGGGTTGGAATCTCTAGAATATTCTCTCAAGATTTTCCTCGTATATTCATTAGTAACGAGTTTATAGACTGAGAAGTACGTTCCTTTACACTTACAAATTTGGAGACTAGATTCGTTCACCGAGTACGACCCTGTATACAATAACCAAGATAGAACTACGTTGACTTAATCCTAATTAAGTACGTAGGTAGCTTAATTATTATTGAGTGCAGCCATAATTCTTCATCATCATACTCGTGGAGTGAGTCGAGTCATTCCAGACTGAGAAATTTGGGTCCCCGAATTTGAGTTAAATCACCTATAAATTTTCTTATTAGTTGAATTTGAATTATACTATATTAATGAGTATTATTCCAATTGTCTCAATTCTTTCTTAACTAGATTAAACCTTGCCAAATATAGTATGGTAACTTTTATGAATTCGAAAATGTTTGATATGGAAAGAAAATAAAAAATTCCGTGATTGGTGGTTTGGGGGGGGGGGGGGGGGGGGGGGGCGTTGAATTTTTTCTTTGTTTTTTTGGTCAAGGGGGGTTGAATAAATTGTGTGTGTCTTTATTTGGAATAGTTGTTTAAAATATGTAGAGATAGCATCAAATTACGGTCATATTATTGAATTCCCTAATTGATTTAGTAATAATTACTCTCCAAATTAAAAGACGGTCCTAATTGTTGTTATATAATATCATCAAGTTGGGACTTGGGAGCAACTCTTGAGTTCGTCCTTTCTAATTACAAAATTAATTCTTCGTTTTTGACATTCTTCTGTCACTAAACTATGTTCACCTTTTCTTTTGTAGACATCTTTTAAATCTCCTTTTCTGTTGAATATTATATATATATATATATATATATATATATTTATAATGTTCCCTTTCTTAAGTTGCATATTTTTACAATTTGATAATAATTTGTTCTTTTTAATTTTTATGTATAATATTGTGTTTCTTATATGAGCATGGACTCAAAAATTTTATCTACACCAGTATTCAAAGAGAAAAGGTAAACATGTATACTACAATATATTTATGTATTTATCCTTTTTTTTCAATTATTTTTTCCCATTTGTTCTATGTCATTGAGCACAGCCACACACATAATTTTTTACAAGCTGGATGATACAGAAATTCTCTTGAAATTAGTTGATAACGAAATTATATTACATGGAGTATATTCTCTTATTTGTGTAAGTCTATGTACAAGTTCTAAATAGAAAGCAAAGCAAGTATCTAAATGTAAAAGTTCTAGAATGTTAATGATTCATCTCTTGAAATTTGTTATTTAATCTTTTCGTACGTGCCTCTTTTCGAAATTATAAATATGAAATACTAATTTCTTTTTATCTCTACAATTTGTGGGATAGAGATTTTTTTTTTTTTTTTTGTTTTTTGTTCTCAAGTGGGATAGAGATTTATATGGCCCTTCTTTATTTTCCTCTATGTATTCTTTTCTTTTACATGCACAATGTTCTTAGGTTTCTTTATGTTGTTTTGTATTTATCTTTTCCTTATTTATAGTTAGGGTTTCTTATTTACCAAGTCTATGTAACTCTATAAATATGTTATTTAGTAATACATGTTCTCTACGGGGGTTTCTCTAATCTAATATGATATCAGAGTCATGGGCTTTCGATCTCTCGCTTCGGCCGCCACCCTCAAGTCGCCATCCCCGTCTGGCGACCTTTATCTAGTTTAGTTCTCTTTCTCTGTTTTTTTTGTTTGTCGCCGCCGCCTCTGCCCTTTCCCTTGGCAGTCGCCGCAGCCAGCTTCTTTTCCTTTCTCTTCTCCCTTGGCCGCCAGCACCGTGTGCCCTCTCCATTGGCCAACGCCGCCACCAGTTTCTTCTCCCCTAATTATCTCATTTTCTCTTCTTCTTGTCTTCATATGGCCGCCGCTACCGCCGCCTTCACTCTTTGGCTGTCAGGCGCCGTGTTTAGCTGTCACCACACCATCTATTGTGCCACCGCTACCCGAATGTGCCTTCTACGTCGTGCACTTCTCGCTCTTGGACGCTTGAACGTCTGTGCCCATCACATTCAAGTGTGTCCCTTTACCGCCTTCTTCTCAATTCTGGGTCCAATTTCAAAGTTCAAGACCCTCACGTTTTGATTGAGGGGGAGTGTTAGGTATTATAATATCTTTTCATATCTTTCTAATATTTATATATTAGTTTAGGTTTCTTTATGTTGCCCTGTATTCATCTTTTCCTTTTTTATAGTTAGGGTTTCTTATCTACCAAGTCTCTGTCACTCTATAAATTTGTTACTTATTAATACAAGTTCTCTATGGGGGGTTTTCTAATCTAACAAGAAGTTTTCCTTTTTTTCTGTTTTGATGATAGTGTAAATCGTCAGTCAAAATTTATCACGTGAATTACCACGTGGGGAGGAGAATCCAATCCAACTCACGACAAACTAGGTTGGGGGTTGATGAATGTATAGACTACGCTCACTTTAAGTGAGCTGCCTACGTACACGATGAATGGGGATCAAGTCAGTTCGTAGTTCTTTATTGAAGTTACTCTCATACTTAGCCAGTGTATTTTTCTGGAGAGAGTAGATAATTAGCCTTTCTCAGCTCCTCTAAGGTATTTATATGGAGCTGGTAATGGGCTATAGGTTGTGGGCTCAGCTTTATCAGTGGCCCATCATGCTTAATAATATATCCCTTATTTAGCCCTTAGACTATTGAAATAACCTATTTACTCTTATTGGGTCGTCAGTCCTTCGGGCTCGACCAGCATATTAACTGCGGATTTGATCAACAGGTGGCGCCCAAGCCCGAGCCAGGGTATGTTAATTATACCATAAGACCCTTAAACATTTTTGGTGCACATCACTTTTCCTAAAAGATTCATTTAATCTCTTTAGTAATTTCTACTCCGAAAAGTTGTCTCCATCTTCCTTTAAATCTCTAAGATGTGTGTTTAAGGGTTTCTTACTCTTATTTTTCATCGAGTTTACTGTATGCATTGTATTCCAAAGCCCACGTTATTACAATCAATTTGAAATCATGTCTACTAAAAATGACAAAAGAAGAATGTCAATAATATTTTCTAACATCATTGATAACCTTATACTAATGGAGAGTATATCAATATTACATATTATTCCTTGAACCATAGCTGTCAAATTGGAATTTGATGAAATAATTTTTGAGATTACAATATTGAAGTAGAATGTTGCTATTCAATGCTTCAGATATGTAGTACTAATAGTTTTAGTTTCAAAGATTGAAGCATATATTCTTCTGTGAGAAACTTTTAATGTTCTTAAGTTAGAATTTTTAAATTTTCCGCTGCATAGTTTAAGCATTGAGAAGTCAGAGATATAGTTAAATCACATAGCACAATATTATTCATCCACCGTAATAAGCTTTTGCCATGAAGAATCAATTCTGTCATTTTTGCGGACAAAATTCAGATTATAATTTTTCAAAATTACTTTTGTTTTTATATTTAACAAATTTGCTGCTACATTTTATCCAAACATGCTAATATCTTAAAGCAATGAAGACAAATTTTTATGCCTATGACAAATTTTATCGGGGTATAATCACCTTTTTGTTGTAGAACAATATAATAAGAAGTGATAGCTTCCCATAATTTTCAATTTTCATTGATTAGTAATACATTAATCTTTTGCGAACATGCTGTTGTAAATATTATGGGTTTATTTGCTATTAAATTCATACAGTTATATTGCTCAAAAACATAAACAGGTACAACAATAACAATATTGATATGACATATTATTAATTATAAACTTTATTTCAGATAAAAAAAATTCTGCAAATAAATATGTACCAAATTAATACTTTATCATTTCAATTATTCCGTGCATAGCACGAGAATTATGCTAGTTCTAATAACAATAAAAGATCCATGTCACCTTAACATTATCATAATATAGTAAACGTTTCATCAATTAAATTTGTCTCTATTTGTTTGGGTAAAATGGAAACGTTTGAAATGCTACCTTGTTGATTCATGCATTGGGATATGATTTTTGTGGAGCAAAATGTAGATGAATATTTTCATATCACAATGTCTTTATCGAGTTATATGTCCTTTTCATTTTGATAAGATATTATCGAGTTATATGTCAATAATTGTGCGAGTTGAGATTTAATATTATAAATATACATAAGATACTAACTTTGCCAATATAAATTGGCTCAATTGGTAAGGATGATCCTTTTTCTTCAAAGAGTATGTGTTCAATTCGCTCTGCCGACGTGAGGGTTGTATTGGTGAGCGATCTATAAGTACCTATGTAAGCGACTTATGATTCCAGAGACATGCTCTATTCCTGATAAGTGACTGAAGACGACCATACCTAAACTTTTACTCACCAAAAAGATAAATACGATAATCACCTTCTGTTGCATGCCTAACACATGGGTGTCTTCAAGTTCACCAATAAAATGGTAATTCAATGGTAAAGTTATTATAACGTATGTTGAAAATGAACATTTAACTGTAGTAACTTTAATGATTTGTTGCCATGAATAAGGTCATATCATCATGCGCTTTATTGGTAGGTGATCGGAGGCAACTCTACCTAAATTTTTACTCATCAAAAAGATAAATAGGATACTGACTTTGTGTTGCATGCCTTGATCATTCGTTGCCATGAATAAGTTCATATCATTATGCACTTTATTGGTAACTGACCGGAGGCGACCCTACTTAAATTTTTACTCACAAAAAAGATAAATTGGATACTGACTTTGTGTTGCAGGCCTAACACAAGGGTGTCTTCAAGTTCACCAATAAAATGGTAGTCCAATGGTAAAGTTATGATAACGTACGTTGAAAATGAACATTTTACGGTAGTAACTTTAATCTTTTGTTGCCATGAATAAGTTCATAATGATATGCACTTTGTTTGGACAGAGTCGATTAATTAAACTAATAGTTAGTTGCTATGACTCAATCTGAATATTTTTTGATATGGAAAGACTCAACCCCACCCTAATGGAATCACACCAATCTTGTATACGACATAAGAAGGCGGTCAAGTTAGACTAATAACCTACTTTTCCGTAAATATATTTCCCAAACATATTTTGCTAAAAAAAAAAATGTTTCGGTAAAAGGTATCAGGAAATCCGTGAAGAGTAGAGTATGTTTGGTTTTATTTTTATTATGAGATAACTTTTATTATAATTTCATGTTAAGTTTTTTGGTTAATAGTGTTATATCAATTTAATTATATTATCACATGTTTTAAATTTGAGGTAATGATTGGAAGACTTTTTTATATTTAAGATAATAATTTAAAATTATAAACATATATATTCTAGTGGTGTCATATTATATATATTATCACATTAGAGGATATAACACACACACATATAGATGTATGTATATTATTTCATTTTTTAATGGTCGATTTGAAAATTGGCGACTTACCAACGGGTTGGTCCAAGTGGTAAGCAACTTGGTTCCGCTTAAGCAAGGTCTCAGGTTCGATTCCTTGTGTACGCAGTTACCCCCGTTGGGAGATTCACCCACCAGGCCAGGTGTGCGACCCAGGTCGACCAACAGATTAATTCGACAATATTCGAGATACTGTGGTAGGCAACCAAAAAAAGATTGGCTACTTGGAGGGAAATGTATTTGAAAAATGAGATATCAACTATTGAATTTACTTTTGGGAAAAAGGAAAGATGCTATTCTGAAAATGAAAGCATACAAAGCGCGAAATTCCAGTAAGTTATCATTTTATTTTATACTCTTCGAGTTGAAAATAAGAAGAAATTATCTCGGATGGGAATGCCAACATTTATGACCATGTTTATACGTTCGTCCTATTATAAATTATAATAGGAGTCAGGTGAATTATCAAAAAAGTAAAATAAATAATCGGAGTTTCTATTTTTTGGTAAGTAATAATAATTGGAGTTAGGTGGAAGAGAAACAAATTAATTCTAATAGGAGTTAAGTGAATTATCAATAAAATAAAATAAATTAAGAGGAGTTACAATTTTTTGGTAGGGATAATGTTACTAATAGTCCCCGAAGTATCAGCTTTATATTACTTTAATCCCTAAAGTAATTTTTATAACGCTATCGTCCCTAATGTTACAATTTCGTCTCACTTTGTTTCTTTCCGGCAGGTTTTGGTCAGAATTCTCAGAGCGTGCAACACAAACTAAAAGTTTCAGGGGTAAAGTCGTCAGATCATGTTTTTCTATCTCATTTTGGTCCCTTTTTTTATTTTTTTGTCTCACTTTGGTCCCTTTTTTCGATTTTTACATTTTAGCCCCCCCAAAAAAGCGGACGGACTTAAAATGAAATATAGTGCATCACTCTATTCCCTAAAGATGTGTGTATCAAATCTTGCATTATACTTTTCTCCGATTCTTGTTATTTCAACATATGTAATACGCTAAATGAAATTTGCTTTAATTCCTATCAAATTAGTTTTTAGTACATATTTCTTGTAGAAAAGTAATCCCCTAATATTATTGTAAGTTTTGTGAATTTGAAATGTTTTAGTCATCTATGTTAATTTTGATGTTCTTTACTAAAATAGACTCATATTTGTACGGTTAACTTTATAATTTGAGGGTTAAATAATAAAATTGAACTTCCTAAAAGAGAAAAAATAAAATTATTTAACTTGTATGTACGAAAACATTGTAAGTTGATATAATATATTTTATTTGTTGTAAAAATAAATTAATTTTCTATGAATGTGATGTTAAATCAATAATTATAAATTAACTCTTTGCATAAAAGTTTCATTTTGTGCAACGCATGGGATGAAAAACAGGCCATATATCCACATGGTTAAAAACTTAAAATGAATACCAACTCATGTTACAATATTTTTGGGGGCTAAAATATAAAAAATCGAAAAAAGACTAAAATGAGACAAAAAAATAAATAAAGGGACCAAAGTGAGATATGAAAACATGATTTGACAATTTTACCACTAAAAATTTTAGTCTGTGTTGCATGTGCTGAGAATTCTGGCCAAAACCTGCTTGAAATGACCAAAGCGAGACGAATTGTAACATCAAGGATGGAAATGTAACAAAAATTACTCTTGTGACTAAAGTGATATAAAATTAATACATCAAGGACTATTATTGACATTAATAATTAAAGGAGTTTGGTGGTTTCAATCATATAAAAAAAAAGGAGTTTGGTGGAAGACAAACAAATCAAGAAATTATCTTCATACAAAAGAGCTGGCAAAGGAGGACAACGTACTCGCAATTTCACGTGATGAACAGGGACGGAGTCAGGATTTTCAGCGAGGGGGTGAGATTTTGTTATATAGTTATACATTATTTTTTTTGCATATAGACGAAGGATTTAAGGGGAGTGCGGGGGGCGATACGCTATATTTATGGGAGAAAATTTAATAAGAAATTAAGTTCAAATATGAAATATCTATCTTTGATCTATACTATATCATCAATTTCTCTCTTCTTTAAACCATTTCAATTGTTTTATAGATGCCCATAATCTATTTGTTAGAATTATTAAACCAAAAATATTTTTAAACTAAATTTTAGAATAACCGATGAAATATGTAGTAAAGTATTAGAATTAAATTTTAAAGATTTGTATTCAAATAACACAATACCTTCTTAGTCTTTGAAATGAGAAATTTATAGATTTTCATCATCCAAAATCTTGATTCTTGAGAATGCAATTGAAGGAAAAAAGCCCTAAATTTTAATTTATATCTTGAATGGAAGTGTAGAACCGTGTAACTTGAGGGGGGCAAAAATAGATATTTTGAAAATTTTATGGGCAATAGTAAGAAAAACAAAATTGAGGGGGGGCGAAAATAAAAATTTTATAGGTAATAATATAAAAAAAAAAATGAGGGGAGCGGTGGCCCCCACCAGCCCCCCCCCCCCCCCCGGTAATTTTATGGTGAATCGGGAGTGTTGCTCCCGATCCATTTTTCACTACACAAATACCTAGGGTGGGTAATTTACACAGGGTAGGTGGGTGTGAAAACCACCTTACTCATTTTAAATATGTGGTATAAAATAAATCGAGAGCAACACTCCCAATCCACCTTAGAATTTTCCCCCAACAACCCCCAAGGTACAATTTGAACCACAATAATGAAAAAAGCTTTTAAATAAGAAAAGTAATAAAGCTCTCGTTACAAAAAAATAATCTAAGATCATCATATAATTAAAAGACTTCAAATATTGTCTATCATCAGTCTTACGTACTCGAATGCGCAGTCTTACAGGGAAGAGAAGTCCAAAAATACCAACATCACCATAAAGATAAGAAGGTTAAAAACCTATTGTCCACCACCACCACTCATCCATACTGTTAATATGTTTGTTCTTGTATATTGATAGTATGAATAATGGGAAAAATTATTTTTTTAGTCCGTTAACTTGGTTTCCCTTACGTTTTAGTCCTTTAAGTTGACGCGTTGTAAAATTGGTCCGTTATCTTCTGATTTTTTGTAATTTTAGTCCTTTTGTGCTTAAAAAATTGGTAAATTTAATCTGTCAATTTAGTCAGTGGCATAGTCAATTGGTAAAAAATGGGAAATCTGATTAGGTAGATTTTCACTGTAATTTTAAGTTTTGAAATGCGTAAAGTTATCTTTTTCATATAATAAAGGTTTTGTGGCTTTGTGCTTTTTAGCTTCTAATTGATAATATCTAATAATAATGTGTGATGGTGGTATTGATGGTCATAGACGAACTAAATTTACCAATTTTTTAAGTATAAAAGGATTACCATTACAAAGAGACAGAACATAACGGACCAATTTTACAAGACGTCAACTTAAAGGACTAAAATGCAAAGAAGATCAAACTAGGGGTGTGCAACGAGCCGAGCCGGCTCGCGAGCTCGAGCTCGACTACACTTGTTCGAAGGCTCGCGAGTCGGAATAATAATAATAAAAATTAATATATATATATATCATATAATATTTTATTTATTTTTTACTATATACATACATAATATAATATCTTATAATATTATATATGTATAAATTATTAAATATTAAATATTTATGATGAATATATTTAATTATATATATTAAAATAAAATTAATAATAATATATATTAATTAAAGAAAATTAATTTTTTTTTCTGAGCTCGAGCTCGAGCTCATTTTTTTCAAACTCGTCGAGCTCGAGCCCAGAAATTTTGCCAAACTTAGCTCGTGAACACCCCTAGGTCAAATTACCGGACTAAAAAAATAATTTTCCCTATAACTACCAACTAGTGAAAAATAGCATTGCATGCCTTCTTGACAAATACTACATGTCATTTAATGCCTAATTTGTATTAATATATTTTGCAATTAAACTTTAAAATATTATAAATATTTATATTTCATCATTTTATTATTTGTCTACAGTTTTCATGGGTGTAGACGTTTCAACATTATTGTATCTTGAAAGATAATTCGTGAAATCTATAAACACCAAGTGCAGGACAATGTCATCGTAATGATAAAGACTGCATTCATATCTCGATCTACTACTTCAAACACCTTCTTTAACTTGTAAGTTGTAACGCCACTCTACCAGGTTAATCAATTGTGATACCATCTCGAAGGGTGATAACAAGACATGATAAGCTATGATGTACGGGTACAGATACGAGGATACGGATACGATATGATACGGATACGAAATATGACAAATCTCAAAATTTTAGGATACGATACGTCGAGGATACGTCTATATATATGCATGTATAATATATAAAAATAAATTTAATTCAATAAATTCATTGATATAAATAAAAGTTTGTCTCGTTTTGTAAATTTCTTTGTCATTTATTTAATTTTTATGTGTTAATTTTTAACAAAAGACCGAAAATATTATCTATTTTCCTATTTTAGTCCAAAAACTATTATATAATATTAAACAAATATTCTATTTGGTATCCAAAACGTATCGAATAATTCAAATTTTGTGTTGGATACGGTATCCAAAATTTTTTCTTTTCTTTTTATTTTTGGACACTTCAAAAATGGCCCGAACACGGTATCCGAGAGTATTTATATAGGATAAGGATACAATACTGCACGAGGTCGATTTTAGAAGTATCCGTGCATTATAGATGATAAGAGTTTGTGCACATGGATTTATCTCGAATTTTATCTTATGGATTGTAGGTAGGATACGCAAATCATCTTTCTGACACTTCACTGTAGGGAGGTGGTCCTCAATTTCAAGCCTTTAATTTTTTGCCCCACGTAGTGTACGAAGAAAAGCACGTGTAAAACTTGATCTATTAAAGTGATTCTACTATTTAATTACCAAAAAAAATAAAAGATGATTTACTTGCCAAAAGAGACAAAAATGATTCGACAATTTATTGGAAAATTTTAGTCCAGATCGATTTGGTCGCACTCAAATGTATTTTATAATGAGAGTGTATTACATGTATCATATAATTAATAAATTATTTTAATAAATACATATGAATTTGATCGAGCCGATAGTGGGCTAGAATTTCTCTAATTTATTATGATGTGATGTGAGCCATTTATGAGCCTACGGTTTGATCGTTGCTGCCCATATGGGTTGTACCCAAATAATTATCTTTTAAACTCTTTAACTTTTGATTTTTATAATTCTAGTCCCATAACTTTTGAAGCTTGAGGTTTTAATCCAAAGAAAAACAAAATAATTTTTATAAAAAGATCCTCTATGAAAAATGGTATAAGAGCTTGGATTTGATTGATGAAATACTTAAATTAGTTACATAAAGTTATTTTTATCCCCAACGGAGGAGAATCAAACTCGTATGGAATCGAGCAATTGGTCGATTTATGAAGAAAATAGGGAGTATTTTCAAATTCTGGAAAGACAAAAAGTTAATCGGATAGATAAATTTATCCGAAAAGTTAATAGGATTTCAACCGAAATCAAGAGAAAATTCGCTAGGAATAAAGAACCAGTAGCGGATTATCATGCAGAGACAAGATACTATCAAATGAAATTAGCTCTGAATGATAAATTTTGGGAAAACATCGCGAGTGAATTACAACTCGCAGAGATCCAAGACAAATGGTCAGGGAAAGCAAATAAAGGTAACTCTTTTATTTAATTCATTTGTACTTATGAATTGAAAAGAGATTGAACCAGATATCTCTAAGCTCTCTAAAGACCTTAGAGAAATCCAAAAGACAGTTCAAAATTACGGACATAGGTTAGAACATTTACCTATGAAAATTGAAAACTTGAACCCAGAAACTTGAGAAAATCCTCAAGATTCTTCCAGATCTAAATAGATCTAAAGATAATTATCTTAGATCTGAAAGAAAGACAAGGTATTGCAAAAACGTCCAAACCAAAAAAGGATCGAATCTGTGATGCACTTGGACGAGTGCCTCTTCTACACCAGAAAGGCAAGGCAAAGGAAATTCCGAAGTCTAAGACTCAGGAAGAACTACTTATTGATATCCTTAAAAGTATTAATTAATATGGATATATCAAGGGTAGATCCATCTGATCTTCAGGAGCTAGCTGAATCTTTTTCTCAACTAGCATTTGTAGATTTGGTTAATGTCAAAGTCAATGAAAAAAATAATCATCTGGCTCTAACACTGCCAGGAAAAGAGAAATTTCGTATGTTCCTATATTGGAGAAGAGAAAAGTTCTGCATCCAATAATCCTCCACAGGATGAAACGATGCGTGAAAGTGGTGATTTGCATACAAACACAAGACCCGTTCTTAGGGGTACAATGTTTAGAGCAAATCCCGTAAAAAATCCAAATAGGGTACTAGAAAATACACCATGGGCAAGGACTTTGTCACAACCCTTGCATCCATACGGGACTATCCTAAATTTGGATATAATCGAATTTAGAAACATCGAAAAATTGATCGATGAATGGGTAGCCTCTATGAAAATAACAGCTACTACACTGGAATTAGATAAAGAAAACCTCATAAGATTATGGAGTTAAGCTTGGAAGGATCTGTAAAGGTGGGTTGGGAACACACCTCAGAAAGATCTAGGCAAGAAGTGTTAGCCAGAGAATCTAAAAGCGCAATTGCAGATAGATTTAGAAAGTTAACGAAATTACATTTTATAAGAGATTGATACTTCGGTGAAAACAATATAGAAAGAACCAGAGAGTACACACAAGCACTCTATGGTCTTGAATTAGTGAATTAAGAAATATTTGTGCAATAGATGAATACATTTATTGGTTTCAAAAATATTTCTTCCATGGGGATGTTAGTGCAGAAATTGCTATACCAATGTTCTTTGCAAAAATTTGCAGTCCTTGGAGGGAAATGTTAATCAATTTCTACAAGGTCCCGGAGGGACAGGTTGATATAGTCGCTGGACGAATGTCTTTCTTAAAAGACAAACTAAAAGACTGGTGTCGACAAACTGCTATCCAAAAGAACATGAAAAGACTAAGAGGAAAATTTAAGAAAACTTCTCTTTGCTGTGATAATAAGATTTTCCAACAATTATTGGAGAATCAATTGAGCAAGGAAATAAGAAAAAACAATTTCTACGCTCTGATAACATGAGTAATAAAAAGCGATCTTCTTTCAGAAGAAAGTCTTGGTAGTCTAAATCAAAAGCCCGATCTTATAAATCTGGCCAGAAATCAGGACCAACAAGGGTATTTTCCGAAGGATCTCGAAAGTCCGACGAAAGAAACCCCACAAGACAAACTTTCAGAAGGGTTCACACCCGTACAAATGAATGTTTCAAAGATTGTAACTGTTGGACATGTGGAGCTCGTGGTCACATTTCACCAGATTGTTCGCAAAAAAGTGGTGAAGTAAAACAATTTGAAGCCACTGCTGACATACTGGATGCAGTTTTCTATGGAGATTTGGTACCAGTTTACCAATTTGAAAGTATACCCTCAGATGAAAGTGTCTATGAGAAAGAAATAGAAAGTGATTTTTATGGAACTTCAACCGAATCAGAATAACTCCAATGAAGGAGATAGGATCCAAACATCGGATAGCCTGTCGGGATTCTTTTCAAGGTCATCTATATCAGATAAGACCATGGAAAGAATAATGAGGTAAGACTCTAACCTTGGACCATATGATGGTTTCAGAGTTAGTGGAATTAGCCAAATTCTAAATCAAATAAGATTAAATCAATGCGGCATAACATCATATATAAGGTGAGTTCAGGGGAGTTTGCAATCCCTATGGAATTAACTGGTAATGTGATGGATATGCAACTTATTCCCAAAGAAGAAGTTCTGGAGGAATTAAGTTGGCTTAAAGAGAAAGTAGCCGTGACTATGAAATGGATCCATATAGGAACTATTGAAGTAGTAATTAAAGCCACTTTCAAAGAAGGTATTAATTCTCCATTACATTTATCTATAATGGATAAGAGAATTAATAATTTAAGAGATGGTTGTCTTGGTACAATGGTAGGATACTTACATGCAGACAAACTTATGTTTGATATTCATCTAAGAATTGCATATAACCTAGCGGACCAAGATTTCAGCCCAGTCTTAACCCTTCATCAGGATTTCAAAAGAAAAGAATATTATGAAAGAAGGGAACATACCATATTCTATAACATATAGAATTGTATATGCACTTTTCAATACACATCATTCTGATTTGTTTATTAGAAAAGAGTATATTGAAATTTCAAGAATTTTCAAGGTTTGGTGGTGTTGATATCTTAATTCGAGATCATCCAGTTCTAGATCGCTCAATAAGTTCTAGAACAGATTTTAATAGCAGAATATCCTTTTCGGAAGAAAGGATTACGAGTTTAAAAGGAAAAGAATTAATTGAAGATTTAACTCCTCAAACTATTAGGGTAAATAATGTAAAAATTAGATGCCCTGAAGGATGGAAAGAAATGCAAGTTATATTTGATATTACAAAGAAAGATAATTACTTTCCTTGTGATGATCTATACTACTTGCAGCAAACTACTGTTGGCAAATACGAAGGTATTCTAGAAATAGCAGCACATGAAGTATTTGTTATAGGAGTTGCAGGTTGTGACCAAGGGATTGTTACCTTGCGATTAAGCTTCTTTGAGGAACACAAACCTTGGGGAAGAAAAGGAAAATATATGAAATTTAGCTTAGATGGACATATTATTCAAGTTGAATAAATGACTAGCCCCTTTTCTATATACATATCTGTTGGTATGTTATATGAACAATATAAGCTGCGAAATATTCTGACTTATATTGATTCTGGATCAGGGATTTGTACATCAAAACTCGGTGTTTTCCCTAGCAATGCTATGGAATCTTTACCCATTATTGAAGGAAGAGATTTTTCACAGAAAATCCTCATACTCAATAAGGGAATAAGAGAAGCACAAATCATGATTGGCGGAGCATTTGGAACACCTTGGTTCAAGGTAAAAATGCCACCTATATACTTTCGTGATACAGGAGCAGATATTTTGTTGGGTAATAATTTTATCCAGACTTTTGCAAAATATGTACAAGATTACAACAAAAATTTATTGATTTTTACTACTAATTGTGGTAGTGAGATACAAGTTTTGCGGTGGGCAAAAGCTTTTAATAGATTATGCCTATTAATTTTCACAGCAAACGTGGTGATCTTAATATAGACGCTAAATTAACCCATCCTAAAATGCAGGATAAAATGAGATTTAGTCAAGAATTGTTGATGTTTAGACAACAAGGCCTAATGATGACTGTTATGAAACTTCTATAAAGGAAATTCAACTCCTTAAGAATGCTTTACAAACCAGGTCCTTGGTTAACATTGACGAATAAAGCTTGTTTTCTCTTGAAAATGTTAAACGACTAATTCAAAGGAACTTTAATGAGAATCCTTTGGCTTGGTGGGACAAAAACAAGATCAAAGCTACTCTGAAAGTAAAAGAACAATGCAAGTATGAGTATGTTCAATACAAGCCAATCCAGATGAATATGAAGGATAAGAAGGATATGCAAATAATCATAAAAGAGCATATCGATCTTAAACTCATTGAACCTGGAGTCTCTGCTTACAGTAGCCCGGGTTTTCTGGTAAGAAACCATGGTGAAATGAAAAGAGGAAAAGCAAGATTAGTAATCAATTATCAAGGTATCAATAAGATACTGAAATTTGATGGTTACTATATCCCCAGTAGAGAATACTCAATTGACTGGATTAAAGGTGCCAAAGTGTTTTCTAAATTTGATTGTAAATCTGGTTTCTATCAGATTAAGATGGAAAAGGAGTCTAGAAAATATACTGCATTTTCTACTCCACAAGGTCAATATATTTGGAATGTACTTCCAATGGGTTTGGCAAATGCACCCCAGATATAAAGAAAGATGGATAGTTTATTTAAAGATTATTTCAAATTTATGTTTGACTATATTGATGACATCCGTATTGCATCCAAAAATATGAAAGAACATATTAAACATCTTGAAATATTTTCTGATGCATGTTATAAAGAAGGATTAGTGTTTTCTAAAAAGAAAGCGATAATTGGAGTTAATAAGATTGAATTTCTTGGTATTCTTATTGACGAAATAGATATTGAACTACAGAAACATATTGTGGAAAAGAAACGCAATTTTCCTGATGTTCTGAAAGATAAAAAACAGTTTCAAAGCTTTTTGGGAGTTGTTAACTTTGCAGGTATCTTCATTAAAGACCTGGCAAAATACAGGAAGGATTTCTGACCTTTATAAAAGGAGACGGAAAGCATAAAATAGAAGTGGGAAAAAATTCACACTCAGAAAATTTGTGAGTTGAAACAAGTTTGCAATAACTTGCCTAAACTCGTAATACCCTAGGACAATGATGATTTGGTAGCCTATACAGATGCCAATGATTATAGATGGACAGCAGTGCTCATGAAAAAGACAACTATTGGGGAAGAACCTTGTAGATACATAGGAGGATTGTTCACTGAACAACAAGCTAGAGTTTGGCATATAAACGAGAAAAAATTCTTTGCTGTTTGAAAGGCATTTAAAAAATGGCCTCTGTTTTTATTAGCCAAATAATTTACATTGAAAGTTGATAATACTAATGTGAAAGCCTTTTTGAAAAATAAACTTGAATCAAAAATTGAGAAGGCACGTATTATCAGATGCCAAGCTGAATGTTAATATTATTGTTTTGACATTATTATTGTGAAATCTCATGAAAATGTTCTTGCAGATTTCCTGACAAGGGATGGAAGTGTCTGAAGCCAATTCCATCATCAAGAGATACATGCATCTCAGGAAAAACCTTCAGGAGCTTGACAAAAAATTTGGCTAGTTATCAGCTAACGCTGAAGTAGCTGGCCATGTACAACGAGTTGATCTGGGCACAATCCAGGACATAATCAATGGAACAACATATGCCATGACTCAATTATGGACTACACTACAAGAGCCAATTCGAAAGGCATCATCTTCAGTGATGACTCGTGAATTAAGAGAGCAGGACTCAAAACCTGCGTTTAGAGAACGGGGCTTTATACCCGGGGCGGTGGATTCAAATACCACTTGCACAAGTCCATTTTCAGGTTCTGAAAAAACGGAGAAAATTGAACAATCGGAAGTGCAAACTTTTATTGCTTCAAGTCAACCTGGCACCTTTGGGGTTAAAGATGGAGAGATTAACCTTAGGCCACAGACAGACACCTCTAAGGTTAATACTGACAAGATTAATTTGCATTGGCAGGTTAATCAGCGCTCTTGGAAAAAATTAATCTCAAGAAAATGAATAAATCCTAATAAGTCCTTGGTAGAAATGTCAGGGAAATATCCTAAGATTTGGATGAAGGAATGATCAAATCCCGATGAAGTCCGAGAATGGTCTGATTTTGAGGCTTTAGCTTCAATACATACTATGTCACCAAGTTTTTCGGAAATTTCCAAACTTCCGGATTGGATTTCCAGTGTCGTGTATGATTCATGGCAAAACAACCAACACCTCAAGAGGGGTGATAATCTGGAGTTGAAGTTTATTTCGGCAGCACCAGAAATTGGAGGAAAGGGTCTCATCCAGTGTTTCATTTCATTAAGTTACAGAGACCAGATATGGCAGCCTACAACAGAGTCAAGGTTGCAACAGGAGAAGCTCTTTTGGTCAGTTTCATCAATGAAGATGATATTTCCACCAGGAAAGCATGGGGAATGTGGGTCTGTCTCACAGAGATGGACAAGGTTAAATATCCATTCAAAATATTTTCTAACTCAGTGAATGGATCATTCCTGTTAAACTTCATGACAGGGAAAAGTACTGAATTCGCAGAAAAGCTCTTTGAACAAAAGAGGACGCTGATCTGGGAAAACAAGTTACCAGCAGCTGAAGCTACCAGAAAGAAAGCCTGCAACATGATGCATGTTGATCAATGGCACAATCGGGAGTGTTCAAGTTGTGAGTTCCAAGAAAAACCCTTATTTGGTACAAAAACACGGGTTACCAAGATGAAACTCGAATCTGATAAGGATAACGGAGAAAAGAAGTTTTACCCCCCGTGGTTTTCACAGACCAGGGTAAAATCATGTAAAAGAAAAGGGCTTGAATAGTCAAGCGCAATAATTAAAGAATCAATCATGTGATTGATTAAAGGAAGACAGTTGGAAAAGAAACAGTTGTAAAAAGACGAGTGTGGCCGACAAAGTTGTTAACACAGGGACCACGCGCATCAATAAAGGAAGTTTGACGTATGCAATGACGTCAGAAAACTAAACAAGCTTTGGAATCCGCATTTGAAATTGGAAATTGATAGCTATAAGAAGGAAGCTCAGAAGCAGATGGGGATCATCAGAAAACTTCTCCAACTCTTTTATAGATACAAATATTCATAGAAAATTTGTAATCTTGCTTCTTTCATAGTTCTTCATACACGAGTATATGGGGTTTTCCCCAGTAGTAGTCCTCTCATGAGAGGTTAAAGGTTTTCTCCTCCAATAGCGGAGTATAATAATATTATGTAGTTTTAATTTGTATTTTATCAATAAAATTAAAGGCTTTGTTCAACTTGTTGTCCAAAATTCCAATTATATTTATATATTGAAAATACTTTCTACGCCCAAAGGTAGGAAACGAAATTGGGCTGTGCTGTGTATCGTTGAAGGAGCCAAGTGCCTGCGAACCATCAACTGCGGTTGTGTGGTTGAAATAAGTCCGTAAAATCGAGGATTTGGAATACCCGGCGATAAGGCGGTCAAACAAGGTTTAAGATTTATATAGAATTAATTTTAGTTCGGAAGCATGTTAGGCCTGATCTATTTAAAGAATTAAATTTTGTTATACTTGGATAAAACATTTTGAACAAGAAAATAATTGTAAAGGGGGACTAGAGGTTACTTCTCTCAAGAGTATAAGGGCTAAAAAATAATATTACATAAGACTATTAATGACACGTGTCAACAGTAGGAGGGATCTGGGCACTATCCATAGAGGTAGCATCGACTAGACCTGAGCCTACGTGTAAGAAACCTCATTATAATTTATACATACGTTATGTCATATGTGTAATTTTTCATTAGACCGAGTTTGAATGGTTTGAGTATGTACTCTGCATCTATTTTTCTCATATATGTATATGTGAGGATTGCATATAATATACTTTACTGTGTATCAGAGATATACACTGAAATTATTAGACGCGATCTAGCATTGATTGTTCCGTATTACCAGTATCATATGGGTTGCATCAAACGGGTGCACAACCCGTTGGTTGGAGTCTTGGAGGTACCTCAATCATTTCCATCTGAAGCCGTTCAGATCGTGACAAGTGCAACTTTGACATTGGGTAAAGCAACTATTAATAGTGACATTGGGGGAGGATACGCGGGGTAATTCTATGGTGGAGCAGGAGTGTTGCTCTCGATCCATTTTTCACCACACAAACATTTGGGATGGGGTGGTTTATATAGGGTAGGTGGGTGTGAAAACCACCCCACTCATTTTGAATGTGTGGTGTAAAATGGATCAGGAGCAACACTCCCGATATACCTTAGAATTTTTCGGATATGCGCCCCCTACTAGTCCCCTTGGCTATGACGAGGACAATATAATATTTTAGTACCTCTATAAATTCTCTTTTCCATCTTTTCCGTTTTAGTTTAATCTCTAATCATAATGACTCTTTGTTTGTTTTATGCTATCAACATTAATCGATCTTAATTGCACTTGAGCTTTGATACTTATTTTTCATAATACAGTATGGAGTAGTCTTTTCCCTAAATATATAATTTTAACTAATAATAGTGATTTTAATATACCTACAAAGTTTTTATTAATATAATAATAATGACACTGAAATTCATAGTTCTTTTTAAGTTTTCACTAACCCTTTTTAGGTTTTTCATTAATAGCATCTGTTTGGTAGGAAAGGATCCCTTCTCTCTTCTTTCCTCTTTCCCACAGTCACCCATCTTCAAACGGCTGGTGATTCTAGTTATTTAATTTGAACTTATATTTCATGTAGTTCTGAGTTTTGTTTTTCCTATTAGAGTTTGATTTGTTATTGCCGGACATACAATTGAAACAAATCTCGATACCAACAACGAAAGGATTAAAAAAAAAAAAAAGAACCGACTGACTATTAACACCGTATAACATTCTCTTTTCTGTGTAACGAAAAATCAAAATACATCAAACATCCATCCGAATGGAGATACACGCCAAGGAACCAATCTCTTATTAATAAATGAGAGAACTTTTGTGTCCAATTTTTCACTTCCACAACTACACACACACACACATATTGATGGGTGTTGTGTGGAGACACAAATCAAAAAAGGAAATGGATGTCATACATGACCTATCCATTGGCAAATGTCATGGATGACATATGAACCAACTTGCAAAAGAATTGATGGCCAAGATTAATGCAAAAGAATGGAAGGCATGGATTCAATCTTGTGGGCTTGGAAATTGCCTATAAATAGAGGGCCATTTCTTCATTTGTAAACACACCAACCAAAGAGAGCAAGAGAGAATAGGAGGCATAAGTGTGTAGTGAGTTAGGAGCAATTTATTGTGAGAGATAAATTGTGAGCTAAGGGAAACACTTGTGGGTTTTTCTCTTGGGGAAATACAAAGGGGTTGGGAGAGTGTTCTATATAACTTTGAGAGTGTTTGTACAAGAGTGGTCTTCTTGAGTTTGTCTATAAACTCAAGTGTGTATTTTTGTACTGGTAAATTTCTCTCATAGTGGAAGAACGGAAACTCTCGTGGACGTAGGCGGATTTTGCCGAACCACGTAAACCTGTTGTCTCGTTTTCTTGCTTTGATTCTTACTTTTAAGTTCTTTTATGTGCGTTGATTCCTAACAACTGGTATCAGAGCACGGGTTACAGCGATCCGTGGGCGAATCAATGGCATATGAAGATGGTAAAGTAAGAGTCGGGGAAAAAGCCTGAAAAGGTGACAGATGCAGACTGAGAGTTGCAGGAGATGCTGCAAGTTCTGGGGGTTATCCCGTTGAATGTTAACGAGAAAACATTGAAAAATCGTGGTGGCTCGTGGTAAGAAGTCGGGGACTTTGTATACTACGAGGAAAATCGTGGTGCCAGATGCAGAGGCAGAGATGTAGCAGTGAGAGCAGGTTTATGTTACCGGGTTAGGTAGACATGAAGCCAGTGGGAGCAGTTGCAATGCCGTGGACAGATCCGTATAGCCGGAGGTCAAGGGGCCAGACTCGTGTTGCCAAGAGGGCGGAAGAACGAGCAAGCCAGGGACCTGGGAGGCGGAGTTGCGGAGCCAAAAGAAGAACCGTATAGCCAGAGGTCAAGGGGCCAGACTCGTGTTGCCAAGAGGGCGGAAGAACGAGCAAGCCAGGGACCGGGGAGGCGGAGTTACGGAGCCAAAAGCAGAACCGTATAGCCAGAGGTCAAAGGGCCAGACTCGTGTTGCCAAGAGGGCGGAAGAACGAGCAAGCCGGGGACCGGGGAGACGGAATTACGGAGGCGTGACCAGGTGGATAATCCATGAAGGCAGAAAATTGGGCCAAGAGGGGTTGACCGTGGGGCTGGAAGTCATGGGGGCAAGATGTGAAGCCGAGTTAGGCCTTCACTGAGCTGGGGGCAAGATGCGAAGCCGTGTTAGGCAGATTCGCTGAGTTGGGGCAAGATGCGAAGGCGAGTTAGGCAGATTCGCTGAGTCGGGGCAAGATGCGAAAAGCCGGGTTAGGCAGATTCGCTGAGCTGGGGACAAGATGTGAAGCCGAGTTAGGCCTTCACTGAGTTGGGGCAAGATGCGAAAAGCCGTGTTAGGCAGATTCGCTGAGCTGGGGCAAGATGCGAAAAGCCGAGTTAGGCAAATTCGCAGAGCCGAGGCAGGATGCGGAGCCATGTAGGTAGATTCGCGGAGCTGGGGCAGAACGCGAAGCCGCGGCAGATTCGCAGAGCCGGGTAGGCAGATTCGCGGAGCCGTGGCAGAACGCGGAGCCGGAGCAGATTCGCAGAGCCGGTAGGCAGATTCGCCAAGCTAGGGCAGGATGCGGAGCCGTGTAGGCAGATTCGCAAAGCCGGGGCAGAACGCGGAGCCGGGGCAGATTCGCGGAGCCGGGGCAGAACACGGAGCCGGGGTTTTGTTGGCAGATAGATCAGACATAGCTAGTGCAGTGGGAGCATTATGCAGATATGTGGGGGATCCGAGTTGCCATTGAAAAACCAAAAGTGTTGGCGGATGGATCAAGACATAGCTCATGCAGTTGGCAGGGAGCAGATATGTGGGAAGATCCGAGATAGTCAACGGGAAAGTCTTTGGTGTAAGGGTGGGTGTCGCGAGACAGGTTGACCAAAGCGGGAAAGTCTTTGGTGTAAGGATGTCGTGAGACAGGTTGACCAAAGCAGAAAAGTCCTTGGTGTAAGGATGTCGTGAGACGGGTTGACCAAGGTGGTTATCCTCTAGTGAGGAGGATGGCAACGAAAGTTGCGGGGTTGTGAGACATGTTCCGGATCTTGGGAGTAACCTATATCCAAGGGTCAGTTGGACCGAGATGGATAAGTCACAGTATTCAGGAGTTGGTTGATCACCAAAAGAATAGGGTAGTGGCGAAGGTTCAAAGAAGGGGAACAAAGTTCACAAAGAGATTGTGCCTTCAACTTTGAGTTTGGTCTCCAAGTGGGAGATTGATGGGTGTTGTGTGGAGACACAAATCAAAAAAGGAAATGAATGTCATACATGACCTATGCATGACCTATCCATTGGCAAATGTCATGGATGACATATGAACCAACTTGCAAAAGAATTGATGGCCAAGATTAATGCAAAAGAATGGAAGGCATAGATTCAATCTTGTGGGCTTGGAAATTGCCTATAAATAGAGGGCCATTTCTTCATTTGTAAACACACCAACCAAAGAGAGCAAGAGAGAATAGGAGGCATAAGAGTGTAGTGAGTTAGGAGCAATTTATTGTGAGAGATAAATTGTGGGCTACGGGAAACACTTGTGGGTTTTTCTCTTGGGGAAATACAAAGGGGTTGGGAGAGTGTTCTATATAATTTTGAGAGTGGTTGTACAAGAGTGGTCTTCTTGAGTTTGTCTATAAACTCAAGTGTGTATTTTTGTACTGGTAAATTTCTCTCATAGTGGAAGAACGGAAACTCTCGTGGACGTAGGCGGATTTTGCCGAACCATGTAAACCTGTTGTCTCGTTTTCTTGCTTTGATTCTTACTTTTAAGTTCTTTTATGTGCGTTGATTCCTAACAATATATATATATATATATATATATATATATCTCAATTGAACGAGCATTTAAGACCTTACAAAAATATGTCCAAAAGTATTTAATAAAAATCAAGGATAAAAATATCAAAGTGCAGAAATTATAGGAAATGAAATTTGACATAAAATATTAATTTACTTTGACTTGTCTAGGTCCTTTACCCTTAATGCCCACAAATGTGGGAATGGTCCCCAGTACCACATTATAAATATATATATATATATATATATTATCATAAAATACATGATTAATTGAAATAAATTGATAGATCAAAACGGAAAGAATTATATATATTGTCAAAATCAAAGACCAATAAATATGAAACAAGACATGATTTTCATAATCACGAAAAGACCAATAAAGATGAAACAAGACATGATTGTCATAACTCATAGTCACGAGCCCCTAGACGGAATGGTGCCGGACCTTCTTTTCCAGTCCGGTTTAATTTATAGCCCAAGTTGTCAAACTAGTATGTACATAGACATCCGCATTTCTCACGTGAACACTCTGCAAAAGCAAGACAAAAATGTACAATTTATTTTTTGAGAATATATATTTGCACCCAAGAAGATAGAAAAATTGTATTGGAATGAATGAAAACAAATCTATGTTTAATTTTTTTTTTTTTGGGGAGGGGGAGGGGGAGGGGGAAATTATTTATGTATATATGTTCAAGAGTTGTGTACAAATCCAGTAGAAATACGTGTCAACCGTATAAATATATTTGCTCAAATGTATAATAGTAACTGTTGTTGACTATACAAATACGAGCTCTATGATCCATTTTTTGTTGATGTGACACGTGGAGCGTCTAAGTCCATTCATCATCATTCGAGAAATACTATTTACTACCGCATGTTACAAATGTAAGAAAGTAAAATTAAATATATGCTTTTATCTTGTATAAAGATATATACGGAGCGAGCCATACTCAAGTTAAATCATGCATGTTTGACTAAAATCCAGACTTGGACCCAATGCTGAGCCCCAGCCTTGGTCTAGATAGTCAGATTGGCTGGCCGTGAATGTATTATTATTATTATTATTATTATTATTATTATTATTATTATTATTATTATATCAGTCACACCACTCCCAAAGACTTCGCTACCAAATTTAAATCCACACTTGGAGTTTATAAAGTGGTCACAAATGTTGCAATTTTCAATATATTAGAGTGGTTAAGCTAGACATTTGATTTTTAAATCGGTTTCAATAACATATATTCTTTTGACTAATAAATATATCAAGCTAGATAGTATCCGTATGAGTTTTGAAATAATTAATGTACATTTATATATAATTATTAAAAATTAATTGGACTTCCACAAATTACAATAATGTCAATATTTATTAAAATCATTGCTTTCATTTTACTAACTCAAAATTTTATTGATTTTCTTTTTATTGGACTCCAGAAATGATTTTCAAAGATCTTTATAATATTTAAATTAACAACAAAAATTATTTTTTCACAATAATACCCACCGATTTTTAGTCCATTGTTTAGAAAATCACTTGAAATTGAGCTGGTAAATTCCTTGTTGAGAATTTATAAATATTCGAACACATAATCACAAGATCCGTGTGTTCAAGTATAGTCATTACTTATTACTTTGGCAACATTAGTTTAGAAATTAAAATAAAAATTAATGCATTAATGGAATAATATACATGAGTGTCTAGCGTCATATACAATTAATACTTTTTAATAGGGATAATTGCAACCTCCCCTGAACTATGAGCATTTGGCCTTCACACCTCTCATATTTGAAAAATTGGCATGAACCTTCCCTCCTTCACTTTTTTCATTATATATTATAGTTAAGACTAAAATACTCTTCACTTTTGAATTAGAAAAATGTTAACTTTCACTTATATTGTGGTGGAGAGTGAAAGATTATCAAAATATCTTCAAACGACATAATAATTAAAAAAATAACTAATTAATGTGGCATCCATAATTTAAAATTCTAGAAATATAACTCTAAACTCTTAAAAGAATATCCTCTTGATCAACCACAAATTCTTTTTGTGATCCATAAATATTGTTTCTTAAGCTTGTCTATATAATTCTAACATTTTCCATAACTCGAATAGTTCTAATTTCTAATTTTATAAAAAAAATAAGTACAAACTTAAGAACCTGAAAAATCTTTATATACTTAAAATTCTAATTATTCAAACATTGATTCTTCATAATAAACTCCAACAACTTCTTCTAAAAAGGTGCTAATTTAGAAGTAGTAGATTCTATTGAAAAAAATAATATTACAAAAAAACAAAAAAGTAAATGCACTCTTATATACCTCCATGTTTTTGTTCTTAAATAGATAAATTAGTTTATGACTATTTCATAATAACAATGATACAATTTAGTAAAAGTTTAAAACTTAAAAGTAGCACAACATAATATTTGTTCTTTCTTTCTGGAAGCTTCTCTTAATTGAGTAATAAAGAACACCAGTATAATTATCAACATATGTGAATTTATACTAAATACAATATGAAAATACAAAAAGAAGTTCTATTTTTTTTTATTGAAGATTGCCATTTATAAAAATAAGATAAATGGTGTAACAAATTAAATTAACAAAATCTAAATAGTAACATATTTCTTTCATGAAATTTAGCATTAGTTGAATTAGGATAGTTCAAATTAATATTTTTATGTAATATCTTTGGGGATCATAAAATGATTCAAGATTAAATTGGCTTCTTTTTTTTTTAAAAAAATGTTTATAAAATTTAAAGCTACGCATTTCTAGATTTTCTCTTTTAATTTATGATGTTTTATTTTTTTTTATTAACTATGTAATCTAGAGGTACTTTTTTCCAAACTCCAACTAATTATTTAATTTAACATTTTTTTGGCTCAAAATTTGGGACTTTTTAGTCTTTTATTAGTAAATTTAGTGAAAAAATTGGAAAATGGAGGTTCATGCCAATATACCAAACATGGAGTGGGTGCGAAAGGTAAATGACCATAGTTTGAGGGAGGTTGATGCAATTTTTCCCTTATTAAAAGAACCGCTCTTTCATTTGACAATAATCACTTTAGAGTGTTCTATATATAAATAATATTTAATTATGTACTTGTTACATCATTTTTTTTTGTTGGTAAGATATGTACTTGTTACATCACATCCACTCATAAAGTTATTATCTTTGTATAATTAATCACTCTATTTTATAACAAGTGCAGACCTTAATAGCACGACATCCAAACATCTTAATCGACTGAAATATGTTTTTTTCTCTTTTCGATATAGCTACAACAAATTGAAAAACATAATAATTCTTCAGTTTTGATCCTCAATCATTTTCATTACATTTCTATAATGTTACGAATGAACCCTACGACCACAAAGAGTGTGGTATTGGAAAAACTACCCATAAAATAAGTATACTTGAAACATACTACTATTAAGTTGATATATATATTTTGAGAGCATAATTTACTAACAACGACAATGCTAGAGTTGTCATTAATGATATGTTAATAGTTTTTATTAATTTTTCCAGAGGAAATAATTTTCAGAATCTTAACAACGAAAAAAAAAAAATGTGTCTAGGTCACTTCCGAAAATTATTGATGCATATATAGCTAAAATACAAATATCATCGTAAAATTTTTGCAACCTTAACTTTAAAGGAGAATCGCAATATGAATCTCATAGGATAACTGGATAAGGCTTGTTGTAATTTTAGTCAAATTATTTACAAACTTGCAAAATTATTCTCGTAAGATGCATTTTTGGTACCAATCCTTAAAAAATTGGCGAAATTTTGCGCGTGATGCAAACACGGTTAATTTTATTACCACTTATGTGCAAGACATGTGAGAAATAAACAATTAAAGTTCGTTTTTTATATATTGAGACTAAAAATACAAAAATATGAATCATATAAGATTAACTTTGTAAGTTTGTAAACAATTACATCAAAAATGCAACAAAACTATCATGTAAACTGCTATTGCAATTTTCTCTCGTTTTTATGACAAAATAAAATTTATTAATGTCAGTTTACTATACATGTAACTACTGACATGTTTGTTGTCTGAACCACATGTAGCGTTGTACTCTTCCTTAATTTATTTTTTCCTATTTAATTTCTTTTAGAAATTCTGTGAATTGCATGCAGGACCGCATGCTAGCCCTCAATTTTTGACTTATTTACAAAATATTTCACGTCTATATAAACCCACCCTTCGTCTTGCACATACTCCTAACATTCAACACTTTTCAGTTTTTTATATTTCAATATATTATACAAAGCTATTTTAAAAAAGAGAAAATCAATCATGTTGAAGACTAACTCAACTAGTCCTCAAACCCTAGTTCCCATGCACAGGCCTTTCCTCTCTGGTCAAGGCAACGCTGCTTCATTTCCAATTGCTCACAAAAATTGTTTCTCAACCAAAAACTCAAGAAGCCTTCGATTGCTCCGGCGCGCCTCCACCGGCGTAAAAGCCGTATTAACCTCCACCGAGAAATCGACTAGCGTTAAAGCAGTCATCACTGTGCTACAAACGGTGGGTGGCGCCCTCACCCACCTCGGCTTGAGCCGTGGGCTCGACGATATAGCCGACTTGCTTGGCAAATCCCTTCTCATCGAGCTTGTTGCTGCTGAATTAGATCCAAGTAAGCTTATAAATATAATTTGTAAAAAACATTAGGTGTGGGAGAGCAGACTAAATTTTTTCCATTATATATACACATACATAGGTAATAGTACCAAAGTAATGGATAAAATCATCATATACAAAAGTTTATAACCACCAGTTTGAGTAGTACACAAATGAATAGTATAAATTTTTCCCAACTTCTGTGCCCTTGGATAACCCATGGCCATACATATGGCAAATATGTTTGAGAAAAGTGTCCTTTTTTCCTCTTATTTTGAGAAGAGATGAAAACAGAGTTGAATTGACATATTTAACCTTTGAAGAGGAGAAGATTAGTTAAAGTGAATATAGAAAAGAAAACGAGCAATTAAAGTCGATTTTTTAGCCATGTTTAGTGTGATTTTCTTTTTTATCATTGGGCAACACAAATTTATTTAATATTATAAAACAATTATACCATAATAGTTGAGCTTATTAATTAATACAACTTATCTAGATTATGGAGCTTATAAGATGTTACTAATGATAATTTAATAATTAAAATGATCAGACTTCGGAGATTTACTATGATCGTCTTGATAAGTAAGTTATGATATACTAACTTAATTTTACATAGTCTATTAACTTATTACACCTTATTTTGGGATCTGATAATATGTTCTTATAAAGTACGTGTTAAAACACTCTAAGAGAAGGGGGGTTCATTATGTGGTTTAATCTGTTTATGTTCTATTAATTTCAAAATCAAATTGCCAAATCCAGTTTTGTTGAATAGCAATCTATTATAGGTCTGTAAGTTGAAATCGACAGTGCAATTTTGTGTGGTTCGATGCAATTTTTTAGATGATTTGATTTTATAAACTCATTACACAAACAAAATTTTTGTCCTCCCTTTTTAATCTAAAAAAAGAAAAAAAAGAAAAGAATATGATTATTTATAATTAAGAAAATATAAGTTAGAAACACATTTATTAAGATCAAAGCTACATGATGAACCATAAAAAATATTAGCATCATTAAATAATGTTTTGTTTTTATTGCTAAGTAACATCATTAATTTTTATCAACATGAGAATTAGTTTAAAAATTGTTTATTGTCTGTTAGGGATGGTAGCATCAGAGCACGAAGAAATAATAAAAAATAATAATAAATCGAAGCCTAAACATGAAGATAACGACACGAGGATTTTAATATATGGTTCGGCATAACTTGCCTACATCCATTATTTCTCAAGAGTGAATCAATCAATTATAAGGAGAGTTCTTATATTTATACAGGTGGAGAAGTCTAAATCCTAATACATTTGGAAAACAATTCTAATTAACAAAGTGAATAATTCCTAAACACAATAGGCAATAATTCTAATCAAACTAGAATTTAAATCTGCTAAAATCCGCCAAACTTGCACCCAAGACAAAAAACTCGCCAAAACTCGTCAAAAGCACACGCAGCTTGCGCACATCCCGTTTTTCAACTCCTTCGCGACTCCGGTCTATTCCGACCCTATTTCACAAATTCGGGTCTACCCCAACCCATCTCGGCTCCGTCTTGGCTCTATTTTGTCTTCCTTTTGGATAATTTTTCTTAGCATTTTCCTTGGCTATTCGAAATCATCTCCACACAAACCCATCACTGTCTTATAGGCATTTATTCTAACTAGTATACCACAACAAAAGAATATATTTGTTTTGGCACCTTCTTTAATTTCTCAATTTAAAGTTTAAGACCCCGATTGGATGGTACACTGTTTCCTATTTCTTGATTTCTCAGAGATTTTTTTCATCAAAAATGCATTTGTTTGACATTTTCTAAAAATATCTCAAAGAAATGTTATACTCAATTTCCCTAAAAATAATCTCAAATTTCTCTGAGAAATGGATTTCCCTCAAATTTTTCTGAGAAAGTCAGAATTTTTACTATTTATGATTAGACAGTTCACCCAATAATTAAAAGTACTTTATCCGCCAACATCTTAATATAATTATCATAATAATTACATATCTTTATTTGAAATAATATAAGCTACGAAATAAGATCCATTTTGTATATTTTTGGATACCTTAATCGATGAGTTTAACTTAAATATGTCTAAATTTTCTTATAAAAACAAAACTCATCCATACCAATTTCCCACAAAAAATAAATTTTCTTACAAAAAAAAAAAAAAAATATATCACATCACACTTAATTATTACACTTTTTTCTATAAAAAAAACTCATCCAAACAAACTTCATTTATCATATCTTTACTTCCTTAAAAAAATTTCTCATTTATCTATGAAAAATGAAAGATGAAAAATAGACGTCCATCCAATCGAGCCTAAATATCATTCTTGCTTTTCTGGTGAATTCAGATAACTAAATGCATGATTAGTCATTAATAATTGATAAGTTTTTTTTTTTTTTTAAATTTCATCTGTTTATATGACAGTGAGACTCTTTAAGAGCTATTGATTTCATTTTGCAACCTTTATCATTCATGTCAAATTGATTTTTACAATTTTTTTATAAATGATTCAATTGATGCTCGAGTTTTTTATTAATATCATATGAATTTTACCAATGCTTTAACTAATATCCAAATTTTGCCATAATTTACAAAGTTGACTAATTAAAATAGTAAAAAAGCATATATAAGTATAATTCATAAATATTTGTAATATTATAACATAAGTAGAAACTAAAATAGACTTGAACAGGGAGCAAATTTTTTGAAACTATGGTATATGATGAGATTTTAAATTAAGTTAATCTCACTTAGGTCATTAGACCGATTTAGTTGTATTGAATGTTAACCCTTTTTTCATGTCAAATTGCACTTTTGGCCTCTCATTGAGTAGGTTAAACAGATTTGATCCTAAACCTTAGGGATTCTCCATATTTAGTTTCAAACTTTAAAAAATATTGCACATTTGGTCTATATCATTAGTTATAAAATGGATTGAACAAATTAGTTTCACATATATGATCGTTAATTCTGTTAATTTGGTGGCCAAAACTCATGTTGCCTGAAAATACATGTGAACTTCAAAGGATATATTTTTTAATGAACTATTCACACCAATATAATAGATATTTCCCCCGATTGAAGCCCTTCTCTAGCATAAATTTTTGCCACTTAATCAGCAGAACCAATGCTTACATTATATTCAATTGGCTAATTCACCGAAAAACTCACGACCCATTTCAAATTATGAGATCGAATGTGCAAAAATCATAAACCCTCGGGATTAAAGTCGCTCACAGCTCTCCTAGGGGACGACAAATGCATATGCATGTCCAAATTCTATTTAGTACCAAGTTGTCCACCACTAAACTTGTCACACAGACACTTCGTAGTGGTTCAAGTAAGTGTGGCCTAGTAATTTGTCCAGTGGACCATTTCTTTGTCGTTCGAGATATTTCTCAATATTGCTCCAAGTTACTTTGTGTTTTTCTTGATGTGGCCTTTCTAGATTACTTTTGATATCAAATTAGTCCTCACCATCATTGATATATTTTCTTGTGGTCATCTTTTGAAAGAGTCGGGAGTGGAGAAGCCAACGATAAAATCATATGCACGTCGGACGCGCAAGCATGAAAACGAAATCTATTTCGAGTCCTCATTTGAAATTCCTGAAGATTTTGGGGAGGTTGGTGCAATTGTCATAGAGAATGAGCATCACAAGGAACTATATGTGAAGAACATAGTCCTCGATGGATTCTTGTATGGCCCAGCTGACGTGACATGTAACTCATGGATTCATCCAAAATTCGATAACCCACACGATAGAGTATTTTTCTTGAACAAGGTAAATAATCAATAACAGTTATAATTAAATACAAAATGCGCTTCTAAACTGTTTTTATTGTCATATATACCCCTTAACTTTTAAAATTGCAAAATATCCCTCATCAAGTATTCCTCTAGCCTCTATTAAGACATTTTGTAACCTTCGAAAGCTCAAGGTACATGCAAAGGTGGGTGGGAAATACTAATATGCTCTCAGTTCGATCGCACCCAAGTGTATTTTATAAAGTACGTGAATGAAACTTATCACGTGATTGAATACCCATTTTATGAAATACACTTGGGTGTGGCGATCGAGAACGAGGTAGAATGTCTCACGATGAAGATAGTTCATGGATGCATCTTGTGTTAACCCTAAAAGTTATTTTTCCCAAGAAGAAAATTGTAATATTCCTCTTATAAAATAGGGTTAAATGCAAAAAAATAAAAATAAATAAATAATATCTGTGTTATCACGAAAGTAAAAAATAAAAATAAAATCACTTTGTCAACGAAATAGCCTTGAAAACCCTAAATGTAACCTATAAACTCGTAATGAAATAGGTGAAAGAGGAGTTTATAGGTTACAAAAACAGAGGAGTGTTTGTTTGCACTTCGCAATAACAAAAGTTTTTTCCTTTTTCGCATTTAACTCTATAAAATAAGTCTTATTGCAATTTTAATCGCATTAGTTATAAAATTATAAAAATAGTCCTATAAACTTCTTTTTTTTTTTCAAATAATAATTAATTTTGGATGCTATTCAGTCATACTTGCCTTCCCAAACTCCGAGTGGGTTGAAAAAACACAGAGAGAATGAGCTGATAATTCTCCGAGGGGACGGCCAAGGGGAACGCAAGAAGGGAGAGAGGATATACGATTACGATGTCTACAATGATCTTGGCGACCCCGATTCCAGCGAGGACTTGGCGCGTCCCGTGCTTGGAGGCCCCGAGCATCCTTATCCTCGACGCTGCAGAACTGGCCGCCCAAGAACTAAGAAAGGTTAGAGGAATCATCAAATTTTTTGTATCTCTTCGTAAGTTCGTATGCACCATCACCATATATATACGTGGAATTGTAGATGATCATTACTTGTGATTCCAGTTGCAAAGCAATGAGTTAACTGTTGTTAGAAACATTACTGCAAATTATATAATATATATACTTCAGGGCGAGAAGTTTGAATATAATTGTGAAAGTCTCTTATATTTATAAGTAGATAGTTTAGGTTGAAAGGAACTCCATGTGGCCCGGTCATGCACATTACATCCATACATGAGCAAGAAATATGTCGATGACAATTAATGTGTAGATTCATCTTAGTTCTATAGATGTAAACTCTTCAAAAGATGATGTAAGTTTCTCAATTTTAATTTATCTTGCAGATTCATTGTCAGAGAAAAGGAGCTCCAGCGTATACGTGCCAAGAGACGAAGAATTTTCGGAAGTTAAACAGATGACATTCTCAGCAAAAACTGTGTACTCAGTGCTTCATGCATTAGTTCCATCACTCGAGACCATTGTAGACGGGAACGAGGGATTTCCACATTTCACGGCTATAGACACTTTATTCAACGAAGGATTTGAGATTGATGTTCCGAAAGCTGGGTTCTTAGGAAATATTATACCAAGGATTGTGAGGGCTATCTCTGACACAGGGAAAAATGTCCTGCGCTTTGAGACCCCTGAAATGATTGACAGTAATATCATAATCTTTGCATCTATTCGTGTGTTTCTGCGTGGTGCTTTAGATTCAAGTGGTTCTTGTTCTTATTGCAGGAGATAAGTTTGCTTGGTTTAGGGATACTGAGTTTGCACGACAAACTCTTGCAGGTGTAAATCCATGTTGCATCAAATTAGTTACGGTATGCTCTCCAAGATTAAAAATATCCATCTTTCAGTATATATGCATGTTTGTTTTTGGACTTTAAGACTAATTCTCCATATAAATCTGTTATTACTATGTAGATTGGTTTATACAGAATTTGATTTTTAGCATTAATTACAACCTCAATAGCTTATATTGGAAGTTCATTTATTTCTTTCTTCTACCCTTTTTTCAGCAATGCACACTTAAATCCATACTTAATTTGTATTTAGAAATTAAGAATACGAAAACAGCGCATATAGTAGAAGCATATAGCTAAGCATGCCAAACTAATCACAGGAATGGCCACTGAAAAGTAAACTCGACCCTGAGGTGTATGGGCCTGCCGAATCAGCAATTACAAAGGAGATGGTAGAAGAAGATATCAAAGGGTTCACAACAGTCGAGAAGGCAAGACCTGACCAACTAAAGCTTCGATTGATATAAAACATTCTTTTTATCTGAATCCATTTTTTAATTTATGCAGGCATTGGAAGAGAAGAAGCTTTTCGTTTTAGATTATCATGACGTGTTCATGCCCTATGTGAACAAGGTCAGAGAGCTCAAAGGGACAACTCTTTATGGATCAAGGGCACTGTTTTTCTTAACTCCTGCTGGCACGTTGAGGCCCTTGGCCATTGAGCTAGTTCGACCACCAGTAAATGGGAAACCCCAATGGAAACAAGTTTTCAAGCCATGTTGGGATGCCACTGGCGTCTGGTTGTGGAGGTTGGCTAAAGCTCATCTTCTTGCTCATGACTCTGGTTATCATCAGTTAGTCAGTCACTGGTAGTCTTATTTTCTATTATTTCCATTTGTCATTTAAAACCTTCTTCTATCAAAGTTTAGATTGTGATGCATCTCAAAACTCGTAATATCTTTGATGTTTGCAGGCTACGAACTCATTGTTGCACAGAGCCTTATGTAATTGCAACAAATAGGCAACTAAGTACAATGCACCCAATTTACAGACTATTGCATCCTCACTTACGGTACACAATGGAAATTAATGCTTTGGCTCGTGAGGCCCTTATTAATGCAGATGGGATCATTGAGAGTTCATTCTCCCCTGGCAAGTACTCCTTGGAGTTGAGCTCTGTTGCTTATGACCAGCTATGGCAATTCGACCTAGAGGCACTACCGGCAGATTTGATCAACAGGTAAGAAAATAATTAATGAACGTGTCATAAAGGTACGTAACCAATATATATATATATATATTTTAATATTCGTTGGATTTGAAATGCCAGAGGAATGGCCGTGGAGGATCCAACTGCACCTCACGGACTTAATCTAACAATCGAAGACTACCCTTATGCAAGTGATGGTTTGCTTATTTGGGATGCTATTAAGCAGTGGGTCACAGACTATGTCGGTGTTTATTATCCAGAAGCAAGTCTCATACAATCAGATAACGAGCTCCAAGAATGGTGGACAGAAATTCGAACAGTGGGCCACGGGGATAAGAAGAATGAACCATGGTGGCCAGAGCTGAAAACTCCAGAGGACTTGATTGGGATTTTGACAACTATCATATGGGTAGCTTCAGGTCACCATGCTGCTGTTAATTTTGGCCAATTTGATTTTGCTGGATATTTTCCAAACAGGCCAACGATTGCTAGAACACCATTTCCTCTTGAAGATCCGGACGATAGTGGAAAGGAAAGATTTTTGGAGAGACCTGAAGAATTTTTGCTCCAATGCTTTCCATCACAACTTCAAGCAACAAAAGTTTTGACCATTTTAGATGTTCTATCAAACCATTCTCCTGATGAGGAGTATATAGGAGAGGAGATTCAACCATGCTGGGCTGAAGATAAAATTATAAATGCTGCATTTGAAAGGTTCAGTGGGCGATTGAAGGAGATCGAAGGAATTATTGATGCTAGAAATGCAAATACGAATCTGAGGAATAGGACGGGAGCTGGAGTGGTATCGTACGA
Source organism: Buddleja alternifolia (assembly GCA_019426215.1). Classification (NCBI taxonomy): domain Eukaryota; kingdom Viridiplantae; phylum Streptophyta; class Magnoliopsida; order Lamiales; family Scrophulariaceae; genus Buddleja; species Buddleja alternifolia. The sequence goes on from CM033391.1 coordinate 53,602,732, forward strand.
GCTTCTGAAGCCGTATTCTGAAGCTGGTGTGACAGGAAAAGGTATCCCAAATAGCATCTCTATTTAGCCATCAATTTCTTTTGTATTGTTACATCTACAAGTGTTGTGTGAAGTTGAATAAAAACGGGGGCTTAGCCCATATCTTGCAAGAGTTTCTTGACTTTGATAAAATAAATACGTTTCTTGTTTGATCCCTTTGTCTATCCTCCAAGAAATCGTCTTTCATATATATGTTGGTTCAGTTATTTCTGTTGATAAATATATCTTTAAACAGTGTTGAGTTTTAATCATTTCTCTCTGTCAAAATAATGATGCACATGAGAATAATATTCTTTGATTCTGATTTTATTCAATTAGAATGGAAAGTTGCGGACCAAAAAGACGTAAAATATGAATTAGGGTATTTGTGGTCATTACTTGAAAAATTCAGGGGAATGTGGTCATCTGCTTCAAATCACGAGTTCCATACAAACAACAACATTCCAAATAATATGATAAGATACCGAAGCCATTTCCTAGCTCAACCAAACACTTTAATATATCTTATCCAAAAAAAAAAAAAAAACAACACTTTAACATGCCGTATTTGCACCACAAATTTGCATATATATTCTTTTGGATATGCACAATAACTCCCTATCACATCCATTCACCATAATGAATGAAGCTGTGCAATGCAGAGACGAGGCGTTGCGGTCCTTGCGGATGAAATATAGAGTCCCAAGTCACATAATCCTCCTATAGAGTTGACGTACTAGCTAGCGCTCCAAATTCACTCTTGCAACTTAAGAACGAGAGTTTGCTCTATTACACTCTTAAAATTCATAAGCCTCGCACTAAAATTTATGGAGCACGTTTGAAAAAATAACAATGAATTTTCACTAATAGCAAATATTTCATATAGGGAAAATTTCGGTTTTGGTACCCCTGTTAATCCGATTTTGGTCTCCCAGTTACACCGCTCCTCAAATGTAGTCCCTAAACTACCACATTTTCATCAAATGTGGTCCCTTTGTCAAATTTTTCGTCAAATTGGTAATTGTTGGGGTTAATTGAAATGTAAAAATTACATTTTGCACCCTAATAACATAAATTTTGATAATTTTCACCCCAAAAAAGAATAACTAGCAAATTTCACCCTTTTAACATAATTTTTCATAGTTGAAGATAGAATTAGCAATTTTTCATTACTTTGTGATGGTTTCTTGTCTCTTTTTAATGGTAATTTTAATCATATACATTTTTCAAAACCCATTTCGTCATTGTAAATAGACTCTGCGAATAAAACAACAAAAACATGAAAATCATGAAAAATATAATGAATAACAAAAATTTAAAAAAAGTAGAGAGGACTAATAGAATATATGCAAATCCAAAATACGATTGTAGAAAGAGAGTTATGACAAAATTGTTCATCTCTATCTTATTGCTTCATTCACGATTTGTAAAAGGATGAGAAAAGGTTAGAGATAAGCCACTTGTTTCCAGCGGCTCTAGAAACAAACATGATATTATGTGAGTTTTAGGGAGACATTAGAGAGATTTGAAAATGGAGAGGTAGTTACAAATCATGCAATAAATTAACAATTATTTTTATCAACAAATTTTTTTTTTTTGCCTTGATTTAGCGCAGTTATATACAATTTGAAATTCGGATCACCAATTAAATATAATTACCAGAACATTTTTCTTATTCCTTAACATCTTGTTTTTTGCACTTTGTTATTTTGAATGCTATGATAAAGCCGCTGATATGGATGAGAAATGGATATTGTAATGTAATGTGAATAAAGTTATGATTAAATGGTGAAAAATTTCTTTTTTGGGGTTTAAAGTGTCAAAAATTGTGTGCAAAATATAATTTTTGACATTTCAATTGATACCAAAAATTACCAATTTGACCGAAAATTAAACAGAGCGACCATATTTGATGAATATATGATAGTTCAGGGACGAAATTTGATGAGTGGTGTAACTGGGGGACCAAAATCAAATAGATGTAAAATTAGAGGACCAAAAATAAAATTTTCCCTTTCATATGCATCCATTGAAAGAAAAAATCATTAATCAAAATAAGTAAAAAGAGTTATCTTAAAACAAGAAACAGTGAAATTATAGATACAGATTTTATAAAAATGCAAAAACTATATATTTTAAGGTTGAATTTGAATCTTAAGTGTCTTTTTGAGGGAAGAGTTGGACCTAAAGTTGTTAAATGCACTCCAATTTTTGTTATACGCACTCCAATTCTCTTTCATTTGATCAAATAGACCAAAATACCTTTCATTATGGAATACAAAATTATTAAAGACAAATATATCCTTTCTATTAAGGATTTTAATTAAGCATTACTTTAGTATATTACCTTATTTTTTTGTTTTTTGTTTTTCATCGTTTAGCAGATGATACACGTAAAATGTAGTAATAAAGAATATATAATCAACTAACAAAATTTTCAATATGATCAAAATTTTCAAATTTTTAACTATTATAAAACCAAATAACACATCAAGTAATATAATGAATAAAACCCTAGCTTTTGTTTTTAAGAATTAACAAGATTGAAATGCAAAGAGGAAAAGAGTTAATAAATTATATGAAGAAATAAAATTACCAATTATATTATCAATGGTAGGGGTGCCACTAAAGTTGAACCGGCTCAAGTTATTTGTCGAGTTGAGTTTTTGAGCTTTCTTAATTGTTAGAGATGTCACAAGTAGGCTCGCGATCTTTATAAATTTTAAAATATTTTATGTTTTAATTATATTACGTATTTACATTAATAATATTTATATTTTTTATATAGATCGAGCTCGAGCCTTTAAAACTAGGCTCGTGGAGCTCAACATGGTATATTTGATCTCAAGCTCATTCCAGTAAATTTTATCCATCCTCGATTCAACTCAGATCATTTACACCCCTAATCAATGAGTTGATTGGGGGATTGATAATTCTCTGAAATTTTCTCAAAATTTTTAGCATTTACGAGCTATAACCCAACTCCACTAAATCATGTTAGTTACATCTTTGGTCCTTGTTAAAAGCCACGAAGAACCACAAATGCAACGATTGTTTGATGGTTGGTTCTTTAAAAATTGGGAGAATTGAAAAAAATTTATTTTGCCCTAACTTTCTTTAGAACGAAGCTTGAATTTTTTGTAGTATGTGAAAGACTCACAATACGTGAGAGTGCACAGACGAAGGATAATTGTTTCGTGCCATTTTTTTTATATTATTTGGCATTAAGGTTAATTTTGTTGCTTGATGTGTTATTTGGTTAAATAATTGTTTAAAATAATACCAAACTTTGATCATATTAATAATGTTGTTAGTTGATTATTTATTATTTATTACTGCATTTTACGTGTCATTAACTAAATACCAAAAGTAAAAAGAACCCAAAGAAAAACAAGATAAGATACTACAATAATGCTTCATTAAAGTGGAGTGTCATTAACAACTTCCTTAAGATTATTTTAACAATCTTCATATTTTTAACTTCATTGTAGTTAATATTTTGTAAGCCTACCAGAAAAGACGATCACATTATTTTATTTCTAAATTTCAAGATAACAAAAATTATTTTAACATGAAATAATTATATTAAAATAATATCTAAAGATAATTTGGCTGAATAATTTATATTATTTATTAAAAAAATATTTTGTTAACACACACTTTAAGGCGTTCCCGCTTTCAAATAATTTCAGATTTTGACGCCCTCCCTCTCTCACCCTCGCATTCGCTCCCACCCCGCTCCGCTCCATGTGACTTAGAATATAGACCGTGAATTATTGGAAGGTTTATAGAGCAAAAGAGAAAAAAAACAAAATGGGTACAAAAAAACCTCAATAGTAGGCCATGTAGAGTTAATTTTAGAAGCGTCTAATACTTAGATTTTCGAAAAAAATTACTCTAGTCATATGATGATTGATAAGGCTTACCTAGATGCATTATGAATATATGATTGTAGTTATATTAAAACTTAGAATATACATACGATTTTTAATAGATCTTAAATCTTGATAATAGTCTCGTACTCCCTTTCTTTCTGTTTTCAAGTTTGAAAGAAGAAGATGGTGTTTGCTATAGAATACCTTCTTTTAGGAATAAGCCCGGTGGCGTCTAAGCTACCGGAGAATACCATGGGAGAGTATACTACAAGAAAACACCCCAAATAGCATCGTAATTTAGCATGGACAATTATTTCGCTGCTGATTAGTATCGCTTTGAGCAAGGAATACGAATTTCGTGGGATCCAATTTCGAAAATTAAGAGCAGCAACACTAATGGTGGTTGCTGAGTTCAGGAGCAAATTCTTTTTCTTGCTGTACTTCGATGCTGGCTTGTATCGAAAATTTTACTTTTGGAGGGAGTTTTCCCTCCAAAAACTTTGTTGCCCCATTCCTTGCTGAATATTTCCATAAGAATACTTTATTTGTAGCAGCAAAACGTTTCCTCGCAAAATGTAAATCGAAAAAATGATCAACCATAGCAACGAAAAGTGACGTTGCTAAATATATGTATGATAAATTAAAAAACAATATAATTATTTTTCTTAAACATATAACTATTTAATAATTGCATTAACACTAGTTGCCTATATTATAAATAATGTATTTTGAACTAAAGAATGTATAATAATTTATTAGTGAATTAGTAGCCTATATTAATTAATCATAATATGTTTGTTATATTATTGAAGCTCCAATTACAAAAAAATGTTGATACAATATTGATTATATACTCATAAATGAGTTGAGTCGAGTTTAAAAATTTGTGTTTGAGCTTGATTTGATTGTAATCGAGATGAGCTCGAACGAGCATTTGGTGATCGAGTTTGAGTCGAGAATAGAATAATTTGATTGGTATTCCAACCCAAACTATTTATGTTAATAGCACAAAATAATACTTATCTCTAATTAGTATTAATTACACTTACATGAAAATTATGATTTTGTTATCTAATCAATCATATTGACATTGATCATTAGATATATTATCACTAAATGAACAAAAGTTATTATTATCGAGTTTCGCGAACCTACAAACAAGTATTTTTTTCGCTCAACCAAGTCTTGTTAGGTTCGACTCGAACTTAAAAATTATCGAATCAATTAGACCCGATGCCCATCCTTTAAACCCTAAACCCTAAACAAACCCTAAACCTTAAACTAACCTAAGGCCCATATAAAGTGATGAGTTACATCGAAATTGAGGTGAAGTCGTGATTTTCTTGTAAAAATCAGAGGCGTAATGCATTTGTCATGTTTTTTTCTTTAATTGGTTATGATGAGAGATTTAGACGTGCCAACTATTTAATATATGATGGAGTTAAAGAGATTGTCTAATTTTTTAATATATCCGCGCGAAGAATAATTTAAATTTTTTAATATGTCAAAAAATTAGTTTATATTTTTCATGTATATTTGAGATGAAAATAAATATTAAATTAAAAATAAGAATAAAATAAAAAGAATAATGTGCTTACCAAGATTTGAACTCTTAACCTCTCACAAACTCACTCAAGTTGCCTACTATTACACCAAGTCAACTTTCGTGAAATTAAATTAAATAATTATTAACATAAGCCATATCAGCAATAATAATTATTAAAATATTTTTTTTAATTTTTTTTCTTTGTTTATTTTTGAGCTGAAAATGGTGAAATGATGAGTTTGATTAATGATTATTTTCATCACCACCATTATTACAATTTTTACCAAGTGTAGTAAGGGTGAATATTACAATTTTTTAATTTAATTTTTCTCTTAAAAAATGGGTTGCCTTCCGTCTTGGCACTTTAACTGGGCGCCAACAAACTAGCCCAAATAATTCAAAAGTCTTTCTCCCTCAATCTTTCCCCTCTTTCTCTCTTACCCACGTCTCTCTCCTCTTAAACTCTCCCTAATCTCCCAAAAATTTCAGATCCCTCATTTGTGAACTTCCACCAAGTTTTGAAGAGGAGACCCACAATTGTTGGAGTGAGTTTTAGACCGAAAGCTTCAATGCTCCAATTTGAAGGTATAGAAAGATTTTATCTAATTTTTTGCATAATGTTGTTTTTTCTTATTAACAGTAAAATAAAACTTGCCCATATGTTGCTTTTGGATGTTATAGAAGTAGGTGTTCTTCCATTTTTTCAGACGGAAAGGTACTCAATTTTATTGTTTTTTTAAAAAAAATAATTTATGTCGATTTTAGTTTTTTTTAAAAATAATTTTAGTGTTTATTTGTTTCAATTTTGGTGTTCTTCAGCTGTAATTAGAGGCATTAGACTACGACATTTACAGTGACACCTTCAACCTTACTCCAAAACAAGTCACCTTCCTCTTCTAGGTTAGGACAAATTTTCTTTTCCTTCGGATTCAGTTTTTCAGCCTTGTTGAAATAAGGATAGTTTATTTTTTGATTGAATGGTGGAAGAATTCATAGTTTTATTCTTGTTGTTGATTCAGAGTTAGGCTATGAGCTTGACAATCTGCGTATGGTATTTTGTCTATGCTTTAGACTTTGTTAAAGTAGGGTGCATGAACAAATTATGGCATAAGTGATCAAGAAATTAATTTGATATCATATTAAGGTAGATTTGTTCTACCAATTTTGGACTCAACTCTGGGTATTCATGTTTTGTAAGTACCCTGCCCTCTTTTTATACATGATAAATTTGTTTGAGCACATTGTTTTGTATATTAGCTAATAATTGTCGGAGTATCTCAAACATTGTATGTAGTTAGGATTAAACTTAGTTTCATTCTTAGCCGTACATATCTTTTCTTTTTATTGTTCAAAGATTGAATTCTATTGAACAACCACGTCCTTTTATGTAATTTTGAAGAGGCCCAAGCTCCGCCCCCAAATCCGTCGGCTAAACCCATCGGCCCAAGCTCTGCCCAGGTACGCCCAGCAGTCACCTCCGCCGGATCCGTACGCCGTCAGCTGCGAATAGAGGCTTCCATTCTATTCGTTTCTCCGGTGAGTAAATTTTCTTTGCCTGGAGGTAGATTTGTATGTAATTGTATGTATTTCCTCCGACTTTAATCTGTGAGTTCTATGTTTCATGAATGGAGATTTTTATCATCTAGTCTTTGACCTTCTTTGAATCGTTGTAGATTTTTGATCGTTTACGCCGGCGAAATCTAATCTGAGTTTTTCTTCTTGTGTTTCTGATGTTGTATAAGAGTCTTGTGATTAATGCCGGCATATTTAAGGTGTATGGCAATATCATAACAAGGTTTATACATAATCCTAATCGCAGTCGTCCTTTTCATGTTCCATTGTTCTTACATTGATGTACAATAATTTTAGTTCCAAATAGGACATTCATACTTACCAACTTACGTACTCACACCTTTGGGGAAAATTAAGGTCCACAAAATGATCTAAGGATCTCAAGATGACAGGGTATTTCATGATCATTGCATCTCTCACAATATTCAAATATGGAAATCTACGATCTCCTTGAACTTTTTGTTATAGAACTAAAGGTTATTCTATAAGAGCCAATCATTTGAGAATTTAAGTTCTTTTTGCTTCTTATTTTTGCACAGTTTCAGGTGTATGCAATGTTTCATGGTTTTCAGTATTGGAATTTTAGGTGGTTGGGGAGGTTAATTTGTTGAAGAATTAAAGTATCTCTTTTCCTGCATTTATCAAAAAAAAAAAGTATCTTTTCCTGCCATTTATTTCCAATAAAACTTTCTATCATCATTTCAAATTCTTCGACTACGCAGCTGCGTTATTGCCCCAAATATTTGCATTCATGTTTGAATTCTTGATTCTTGAATTTTTGTAATGTTCAATGTTCGTATGTTGGTATTGGAATTCGTAGATATTTTAGTATGGTATAAGGGGTTAGATGAGGAGTGTTTGTAGTATTATTTAGAGGAAATATATGTTTTGAATTTCTGTAATTAGAGGAAATGAAATTTTCCCTAATTCTTGAATTTTATCAATTTTTTTGTGAACAGCTCAAAATAAAATACATGGTATTTGTCTTGGAGAGTTTGAAGAAGATGTGGTGAAGCAACTAGAGGAAAATTGGGGTCTGGGGACCGTGATTCCTCACTTGACTGGCCAAGAAGTTCATTATATGCAGCAGCATCATGCCTCCAGATAGGAGTTGGATTAAGAATTTTGTTTGTCCCGGTGGATATGGTGTTACAGATGAGTATCGAATGGGGGTTAAAGGATTCATAGAGTTATGCCATCAATATGCAAGATATTTGGACCGAGGAAAAATTAGATGTCTATATTGGAATTGTAAGAGTTTAAAATTTATTCCTGTAGATTTGGTTAGATTTCACCTTATTTCGAGAGTGTAAGAGTTTAAAATTTATATTTGGATATGCATTGATGTAGTTTATGATGACATTTGGGATATTGTGATCGATATTTTATATTAATGGTATCGTGTTAGATTTCTATTTTGGTGATTTCGTTTAATATGCATTATTATTAATTTGTTAATTAGGTACATTTGGAAATAAATGTAATTTAATTTCTCAAGAAAATTATTTAAAATATTAGCAACGAAATTAGCAGCGAATATATTCCTTGCTTAATAATATTATTTTAATATTTTGAAATATATCAGCATCGAATTTTGCAACGTAATAATTTTGCTAGTGAATTTCGATGATCAATTAGCAAGGACAAACACCGTTGCTAACATTAGCAAGGTAACAAATCTCGCTGCTGCTCAGCATCACAATATTGCCTTGCTGTATTTCGATGCTCCATCAGCATCGCAAAATTGCTCCTTGCTGAGATTAGTGACGAGCGATATAGGATCGTGGTCCCTTGCGTTGCTGAGGTCGTTGCTGACATAAATCAGCATCGAAAATCACTATTTAGCTTGGAATTTCCCTCCTTGCTATTTGGACATTTTCTTGTATATATGTAGAAAAATTATTAAAAGCCTTCAGACATATTTTTATATCAAAAAAATCATTAAAAAATTAATATCTTTACCGCTCGTATAATAAAATATCTTCATATAATTAGGTAATAAATTTGACTTCATATAACAAAATCAGAAATTTACTATGTAAGGTGGTCCAATCTAATGGTATAATGCGACGTATACAAAAGATGGTCCAATAGTATAATGCAGGGAAAATTGCATTTTTAGTCCCATAACTTTGTCTCATTTCACTTTTGGTCCTATTAGTTACGGAATTCTCACTTTACATCCCATATCTTTCAAAAAATTCTCACTTTTGGTCCCAAACCCTTGATTCCGGCTATTTTTAACGTGAAATGACACATGAGTGGCCCGTGCGCCGTTAGACAATTGGGTTTGAAGGGAATTGTTCACTTTGACTATTTGAGAAGCAAAATTGACGCCAAAATTAAGAAAAACCTATTTAATTTTGCCCCAAAATCTGATTTTCCCTTCCTTTTTCTCAATTTTACTGCCAATTTTGCCTCCCAAACAATCAAAGTAAACAAGTTCCTCCAAACCCAGCTGGCTAATGGCACACGGGCCACTCACATGCTATTTCACGTTAAAAATAGATGGAATCAAGGGTTTGGGATCAAAAGTGAGAATTTTAAAAAAAATATATGAAATATAAAGTGAGAATTCCGTAACTAATGGGACCAAAAATAAAATGGGACAAAGTTACGAGACTAAAAACGCGATTTTCCCGTATAATGCACAATAATACAAACAGTGGTCCGATATGGAAGTATAAATGAGGGTCCAGATATGTAATGCCAAATTAATTACGATTTACGAATGAGGTAATATTCGCCATTTCAAACGTTTTGTTAGCACGTGTGAACAGTTAACCAAAACCAACTAACAAACAAAATAAGAGTTTTGCTATATATGATGCCATCGAACATTAAAAGATGTGATCTATTTCTAAAGTTGAGTGGAACAAAATATTTTCAAAATATCATCGTTTATGTAAATTTTAAGATTTCACAAAAATGGCTAAAAAATTCAAAAAAGAAATATATATAATCGAGGATAAAAATTTCCAAAAATACAGAAGTTACAGGAATAATAATTGGAGATGCTTTGAACTTGAAATTTGATATAAACTACTTAGTTTAACTTGTCTACATACCTCCTCTAGGCTTAGTACCCACTGCCCACTAATGAGTGCGATGGTTTTAACCCCTACATTATATTATCATGAAATACATAATAAATTGATATATATACACACACACTACAACAAAGATGCTTTTAATTGGCAACACATATTATCACAAAATACTAAAATCTTGTCACTAATTAAATTTAATGACAAAATTCTTTTGTCACAATACCTATGTCACTAATTCTAAATAGTGACAACATAAAGCCTTGTCATATTAGCCCCCCAAAACTAGCTGTCCCCATGGGCACAAAAAACATCATATCCAAGGTAGCTCCTACAACATATCAAAGAAGATAATTTTTGAAAAAAAACAAGTCCAAATCTAATAACAAAGTAGATAAAATTTGTAATTTAATATTTATACCTAGACACCTCGCGGAATAATTGTTGTAGCTCCGATTCCCTTGCGAAACTAAAATAAAATAAAAAAGTACTTAGACATATAAGTAAATAGTAGAAAAAATTAAGAATTAATAGAAGAAAGAGATAGGAGGAACAAACACATCAAACTCCTGATTTGAGTTTTGGATGTTTTTTGGAACAAATCCATGCATAGATGTATGAATATTTTGTTGACTATGGTTAGGAGGTACATGAAACCTACACATAAAAGAATTACTATTAAATAGCAAAAATGTTCAAAAAGTTGATAATGAAACAATCCTAACTCATACCTTGGAGATGTAGCTGGAAAATGACTTGTTTGTCGTAGTTGCTGAAAATACGACATCATCTCTGTTGTAGCCCTTTGAGTTGCAACTAAGCATTCTTTTAGGTCATCAATTGTAACTTTTTGATTTTCTAGTTGTTCAGAAAACAGTAAGACTTTTTGCTCAGCTTTATCTGCTCGTTCTGTAGCTACTCTTGCATTTCTCTTGGCCTCATCCAACTTTTCTCGATAACTGCGGTGCGACAATCTAGGCTTTGGTCCAGCCCCTCTACCACAAACATAACCCGATTTATATCCCAAAACTTCAATACAAATCTTCTCCTCATCCACTGGATTTTCACCCCCCGCTTGTCTTTCTCTTTTATACTCCAACATTTTTCTCTGCAATTCAATAACACCTCAATTTAGTTGCTACGAGCTATGAATAGAAAATAATCTTAAAGGCACGAAAATGTTTCCACCAGGAACACCATCAAGACAATAATTATATGTTTCTGTTTTATACTGAAACATAGGAAAGACATATAAAGTTCAAAAGTTTGTGAAAATGTAGGCATGCAATGGTGAACCGACACTAATTTTACTGTAACTTCCCCCGTTTATGAGCGAACTCCATATGTAATAACCCTAGATAGCATGTAGCTAGTTCATTCTATTAAAGCACTAAGTACAAATTTCTTGCAAGCAGATCCCTTTTATCTTCAATAGAGAAACCAAAATATTCTAGACAAACTTATTTTATTATATATGTATAGCAAGAACATCACCTATCACCACTCACTTTGAGAAAGCTATCAAAGAACAACACGGGAAACTTTCAGGAGACTGTTTATAATGGTTTATCAAGGGCTTATCAAACGAAGTAAATGGGACCATAACATTTACAAAAGGCCATCCTTACGCAGAACTATATAAAATTTAACTTATGTAGAACTATATAAAATTTAACTTATGTAGAAACTTCATTAGACCCTTATGATTTCATATTTTATTGGTAAGAGTTGCTTACATGATCATCTTCTGCAATATCATTGATCCAATAACCTTCATCAGACCCTTCCTCACATTTGTAATGAGTTAGTTTATACAATTCAATCGGGCCCACAATATCGCCTTTCTTCTCTTCCTACAAAAGATGAAAAATAAAGAAGAAATTATATTTTTTCTTTATGCAATTGACAAAGATTTTTTGGTACTTACCCTTTCTCTACAAATTCGGGCAAAAGATTTTGTACCGGCTATGTGTCGTGTGTCTTGGACAACCAGATTTTTATTGTTGCGCTTACTAATTCTCTACACCAACAAAATAAACATACATGAAAAAGAGTTTGGTGTATGTAGTGTGTCTTGTACATCAATGATTCTTAAGATTATTGCCACAAATAATGTACATCAACTACAACATGTATGGACTCGAAATACGTGATATTCTTCGGATGCAAAATAAGTGCAAAGATGTTCCCAATCACCTGCACCTATATGTTCTGGAGTGATACCTTGTAAAAAATATTTCTTATAAAGTTTGTGGCGGTAGTTTCTATATTGTTCTTTCATTTGCGACAAAACAACTCCATCACAACGAACACTCTCCCCAAAATTAAAAGATCCCTACCTATCAGTGACAACTTATTACTTACTATAAACAAAAAATAATAATAAATTACATCTGAAAAAGATATAATGTACCTTGAAATCTCTCAACAAATTTTGCTTTTTATCCTCATCAATTTTTGCCTATTTGGTCACTTTGAGTGGTGCAAATCTTCTTATAAAACACCCTGATTCAGTGATAGCGTACTGACTATTTATGCCTACAAATCTATTAACCTCCTCCCGTATGTCAATTGTAAGCTTCTCATTTGCATTTTTTCTTTTAGATAGTGCCACAGTACGAGTTCTTCCCCGTTTCTTCCTTCCTGAAAGAAATGATTGTATCAATTGTTGGTCCCAAGTGGCATACGAAAGAGTCTAGAAGGGAGGGGGGTTGAATAGACCCTGAAGTCTTTTTCAACTTCAAAAGTTTCGTATTAAAATGGTTTGGACGCTTGAAATGTAGACGCTTGACTGAGCGTTTACTTGAAATATACACGCTTAGGCAAAGCGTCTGATGAAGACTGTTTTTAGAAAGTTAACTTAGACTTCAAGATTTTAATACTTTAACCAAGTTGGTTTAAGCGTTCAGTTCTTTAATCAGTGTTAGCACAGCGGAATAATTTTAAAGTCTTCTTTTTTGGAAATCTTTAGCGTCACAAGTTGTTTCTTAGTTGCTTAGCGTTTGATTGTGTTTTACTTAATCAATTTATGCAATGATATGATAGATAAGAGAATTGACTGTGAAATAAAAGACACAATATTTGTAAGGTTCATTGGGTGGTGTAATCCCAACTACATCCTTCTTCTCCTTGAACACTTGGAGGTAATCCATTAAAATGATTCTCAAAGAATCACACAGAATCTTCTACAAATTAGGGAGAGATAGATGTCGATGACTTGAGCTCCTTGATCACACAGATTTTTGCTCCAAATCACTTCAATCCCCCTGCTTCTTTCACCCAGAAATAATGCAAGTATCCAACTTCGACTTCACACAGATCGCGAGGCTTGTTTGATTTTGATGAAGTTCAAACAACTTAAAAAATATCTCAATAGTAATGTGGCTTCTTCGAAAAGAATGTTTGAGATATTGGTTGACTGTCTCAGGAATTGAAAAAAAGCAAAGAGAATGTTTTTTTGAATATTCTGGCTTTTCTGAAAGTTTAAGGAATGAGACTTCAATGCAACAGCAATTTGGCTTAGAAATTGATTGTATATTTGGCTTGTTGTTGAAGTCCTATTTATAGGCATTCTTGGAGAAAGTGTCCATTTGACACATGCACAGACACGTGTCTCTCGCGAGTGAACAACTTTTGTCCTTTCTCCTGAAAATCTGCTGCACAAAAGTAGGTGCTGCAGTTTATGAATAGTTGACAGTCTAATAGGGTGGCTTCTCCGTACGTCTGAAAGTGCTTATCACATTTAATGCTCTTATCAGCATTTAATGCATTTGAATTAAATGCCCGTTGGCACTTAATGCGTTGAGAATATTTGCATTAAACTCCTTCCGGACTTAGGAATAGATTCAGGTGAAATCAGTCATTGATGGACGCTTATCCATCCTTGAATCATTTCTGTCTTATAAGGTAATGCTTGATATAGCTGGTCATTTGGACGCTTGGAGACTTTATCTTCATTCAGACTTCAGGCGCTTGAGTCTTCAAACTTTACCACTGATAAACTCACTCAGAAATTATCAGACGCTCAACCTAAGACTACTTAGCCTAACAATCTAGAATAAAAACAAAACAAAGCCTATAAAGCCTATTACAAATCCAACGTTTCAAAGCTTATACATGTTTTCTACTAAAATCAAGCTTACAAATTTTGGGGTCTAACATAAAGTCCTAATTGTCATTATCAAAACTTCTAACATGAAATTCCTAACATCAATGTTGCACTTTAGGAACATAATTTGGAAAAAGAAGAAAATTTTGATTTAGAAAAAAGTAAAATAATAAAATTATATCACAACTTACCACTAATAATGCTGGTATTGTTCGCAACAATCTTTTTATCAACATCAAAATTACCTATGGTTCTAGATACCCGAGACTCATGTGAATGCTGATCGACGCTAGTACCTCTGAGTGATGATGATGTCTCACTCTGTCCACGGTAACACGTCCTCCAGGCCCGCCCATCTGTAGTTAACGAAAACGATAGGAAAATAGTCTAACACATAAAGTCCTACCAAATATGAAAATCAAAAGTAAATATAAAGGCAAAGCAGATTGCAACTTGTTTTTGTGCTTTTTTGGTTGATTTGTAAGGAGTAAGTGCTCCTAGTTTAATTGCTTTCATAGATTTTGTTAGGGAGTTAGAACTCCTTGTTTATGGCTTTCATTTAAATTGAATAAAGAAGGGACGAAAGGCCTGAAAACGCTCTCCCCCATCAGGGTGGTTCGCAGGAAAAAAAAAAAGAGTTCAATTTACGACTATATTATTTTTATTTTTTTATTTCATGGTTGCAATTTTATTTCTCATTACTCTGCTTTTATATTTTTTCACTTTACTAAAATTAGTCAACATGTATTATTATGTTTAGTAATTACTAAGAAAATATAGTATATTTTAATATTATCCACGATTAAAATATGCTCTCACAGAAAAATAAAATAAAAACAATGTAGTTTTGTGAAAAAATAAGCTTATGGTCAAAAGAGGAAAAGTTTTAAATGATAAAATTCATACGTATGGAACAATAACAAATGTATAAATCACTTTTAAATTATGTAGGTCTTACCATGAAAGAAGAGTGAAATACAAGAGCATTTAGTTGATTTTTGTTCCCATATCTTTTTCTAGTGATGTATTTTTTATTAATCCAATTACAAAAATTTATTTAGAAAGTTTTTATGCACACGCATCGAGTGTGCTCCGATTAGTAAGTATGCACAACATTTCTTACAAGTTACAACAAATAACCAACAAAGTTGGTAACAACAACAATAATGATAATAATAATTTTAACTTATGCTGAGTCTTATTCTGAATTGATACATTTATCAGTTTAACCTTGCAGCATTGAAGAATTCTTCCATGGCTTTCACAGAAGACCCCTTATAATTCTCCTCATCTCTAGTGGCATCTCTAATGATCTCTTTATTCTCACAAGCTCTCCTTCTCATTTCTTTTCCTTTTTCACTTTCACCCATCACCAATTCCATCTTCTCCACAATATTTTCCTGCCGCACATCAAAGTTAGTCCCTCTAGGAACTTCAACACAAACTCCAGCCTCTTCCACCAAAAACTTTGCATTGTAAAACTGCTCAGCCGCCACCCGAGCAATGGCACCCCGTTTTTCAGCTATTCGAGCACTGAATTCCACCCGCAATGGCTTATAAAAGCAGATACAGATTTATGAGCCAAAATATCCATCTGGGGTGCCCATTTCTTCACAATTACCCCTGTTTCTCTTTCTTGAACACTCTTTAAAAATCCTTCGGGAAGCCATTCTTCTGCTATGAACTTTGTGTTTATGTCGAATCCTATTGGTGGCCTTACAACCCATATGAAATTCTTTCCACTAGCTTCCAAGGCCTTAGCCAATTTCATCATTTGTGAAGTTGAGATTGTGCTTTGCGAACCGAAAGATATGTATACAACGGAATTTGGCTCTTTCTTATCCAGCCATGAGATACATTGATCTAGACTAATTATAGCTTCTCTGCCAGTTCTTGCTCTGGAATCTTCTCGTAATTATAACACATGCAGGACCAATTGCCAAAACAGGGATGCCTAATGTTCATCGAAGATACATCAATCCAATCTTGTCAATCTCTTCTACTGTGTTGATAAGCAGCATATCTGAATTTTCCCACGTCGGAAAATATTCCCACAAGAATTTCGTCATGCAATCGTGCTCACCAGCCTGATGCATAGCAGGGCTCATTTGACTGACATGAAGTTTTCCAGCTTCGGGAAAATCAGGCAGTAAAAACTCAACATTTTCAGTGTGTTTATGGGGTAAATTCAGCCACATGGAGTAGTAACACACATACCAAATCCGCCATCGGAGCTGAAAATCGTGCGAAAAATTCCAAGTTCATGTACCACATCAGCTGTCCATCCGAAGAAGAAACTCAGAGATCATGCAGTGGCTTTTCGCCGTTCTATGATTCAATCATGGTTCAAAGTCGAGGTATCAGTGATAATATTGGCCGGTATTGTCCCATATCGGTCGCAACGTATCGGTATATTATCAGGCGATACGAAACAAATGCATTATAGGATGCTAAAAAAATTCTAAAAAATTAGTAAATGTGTAGCAAATATAAATAACTTAAGTTTTCACTATTAATTGGTACATTCCGAAAAAAATTATTGGACTAGATATAAATAAATCTAAACATAACGTTATTGTCGATATAAATATGCAATAGAAATGTGTTTATTAATAATCATATCATAAGTCTTCATTATATGTAAAATAATACATCCACTAAATAATAAAAAAAAACATGTTTATAGAAAATAAGTAAAAAATTTATTATTGAAAATTACACCCGAGATGTCCGATATCATCCGATATTATTGTCGATAATATCATGATATGACCGATAATATCATTGTATAGACGATATCATCCGATACTATCGTATATTATCGACGATACATATAAACATCGATACATATAAACATGGAGAATAATAGATATCGGTGAGTTTAATGGAGGAAGATGGAGGAAGAGATTTGTGGAGTTTTTTTATGTTAAGAGGGGTGTTGACAAAAGTTACGTTGTAGCCCTTTTGGTCTAAGAGTTGAGCTAGGGCTAGGGATGGTCTGATATGGCCTTGAGCCATGAAAGGGAATAGCACCACGCTTTCCCTTCTCTTTTCCATTGCTCTCTGTCTGTTTGTGTGTGCAGATGGTAGGGATGGGAAAACAGAAGAAGAAGGGAAGATATAAACTAGCTCATAAAAGCAAAATATTTCTGATTTTCCACTTTGTACATATAATGAAAAGATGGAAACTGGTCCCATGCCAGACATATTTAGCCTTGTTGGTGAATTCTAGTACTACGTACAGAATTGATGTTAATGTTAAGTTGAAACTTCTATGGTGTTGTTAGGAAAATCTAGTGCCAATAGATTCCCCCAAGCGGTAAGGAATAGTAACAGGCGGAGTGGGTCTTCTATCACATTTTAGTATACCACTTTAGTGTCACCGATGAATAATAGACACTTCAAAAACAGATCTGGACCGAGTAACAGGACTTCGAAAACGATCAATGCACCACCACAAAGTAAATGCTCTAAAGTAGACGTCAGCAAGAGGCAGCCCTTTCTTCGCCTTTATAATCGTTGTTACGAATTAGGCAGCTTTCATCACTTATTCCATTATCATACCCCTTGATCAACTTTAGCACATGGTAGGGATAGGAAGAAGGCAGAAGAAGGGAAGACATAAACTAGCTCAAAAAGTACTGTTTCTAATTTTCCACTTTGTACATACAACGAAAGATGGAAACTGGTCCCATGCATGCCATGCAGGACATATTTAGTCTTGTTGGCGAATTCTAGTACTACGTACAAAATTGATATTAATGTTAAGTTGAAACTTCTGTGGTGCTGTTAGGAAAATCTAGTGCCAATAGATTCTCCTAAGGGCATCTCCAATGTGTAACACAAAAATGGTGCAACTTTTGCATCATTTTTGTGTAGCTACAGTAAAAACATTCCAATGTACTGCACCATTTTTCACACAAAAAGTATATTCCTAGAATATTCCTTTTTACACCTCATTTATATCAATTCTCTTATTTTACAAATAACAACCAATTTTAAATTTTTTGTTACGTATTCATCTAAGTAAATATATTGTGTTGTTTTATGATATTACAATTTATTATATTTTCGTAATTTAATAATAATAAATAACATTTTAATAATAAATTATTAAAATTTTAATGTTTTTAACTTATATTGTATATCCACTTTGTATTACTTTTAATATACATTTATTATTCATAATTGAATTAAAAGCATATATACTAAATTAACAAAAATTACGAATATAGGATCTAATCATAACTTTTTCAAAAATTAGGGACCCAATTTTATAGGACTTAATTGTAACTATACAAAATTATAATACTAAACTGAAATAAATATAAAATTAATAAAAAGCAAAAAATGTAGGCCCTACCCACCACAAAAATGCCGTTGTGAACAGTGTCAAGCCATATTTGGCGTGACACTGTTCATCTCCTGCATTTTTGTGTGAGATTTGCCGCACCATTGGAGCTACAAAAAGTGTAAATCACACAATTTTGCAGCTCCGTTGGAGATGCCCTAAGCAGTAAGAGTAGTAACAGGTGGAACGGGTTTTCTATCACATTTTAGCATATACCACTTTAGTGTCACCGATGAATAAAAAATAATAAATAATAATATATATCAACAACAACTAGATATATTATTTTAAGAAAATGCTAAAATGCTATATACCATCCAATTATGGGTCACCTATTTTTCACTTCCCATGTAGCATTGCCACCTAGGATATATATATTATAAATTTACATGTTTTTACTGATTAAAATTACCCAAATTTATTGCTTTTCTTCCAAATTTACACTAATTTTTATTTGGTTTAGATCTAGTAAGATTTTCCTATACAGTGGCTGAATTACCAGATCCTCATCGCAAACTCAAGATGGCTGAACAAATCTCCTCCAGTTATTCTTTATTTTTCATGGCTATTCAACGAGCGCCGTAACAAGGGTGCATGAAAACATTATCCCTACAATTTCATAGCAACACACAATAAAGCGTACCAATGCTTCAAAATTATAATTTCATTGCCGGAGAAAATTGCACTTTTGATCCCACAATTTATCTGCGTATGCACTGTTAGTCCCAAGGTTTACGGGACTTGCACATTTGGTCCCACAGGATGAAAAATTGTTGCATTTTTGGTCCCCTCCGTCTATTTTAGACGGAAATGAGCGCGTGCAACTCACGTCGCCGTTAGTGCGCGTACAAGTCCAATACAATATTTGGGACCAAAAGTGCCCACCTACATATATTGTGGGACCAAAAGTGCCATTTTTTCTTTTAATTAAATAATGATTTTTCTATATTTTTGGCTCATTTTTCTCCCTTTTTCGTGCATTGTTGGGTTTCGACTTGAGCATATAAATTGTAGATTTTCAAATAAATTTTGTAACCCCACAAGAATGGGCTCATTTCGATAACCGGGTCAAAAAATAGGACAAAGCAAAAAAGCAATATTAGAGCAATTTTTTTTAAGAAAATAATGACTTTTTCCTTATTTCTGGCTCATTATTCTCCATTTTCTCGTGCATTTTTGGATTTTGACTTGAACATATAAATTATAGATTTTCATAAAAGCTTTGTAACCCACAAGAATGGACTCATTTCGATGCCCAAGTGAAGGAATATGACAAGCAAAAAAGCAATATTTGAGCAATTTTTTTTAGGAAAATAATGATTTTTTCTTTATTTTCGGCTCATTTTTCTCCCTTTCTCGTGCATTTTTGAATTTCGACTTGAATATATAAATTATAGATTTTCAAATAATTTTTGTAACCGCACAAGAATGAGCTCATTTCGATATCCGTGTAAAGAAATAGGACAAAGCAAAAAAGCAATATTAAATCAATTCTTTTAAGAAAATAATGATTTTTTCTTTATTTTCGGCTCATTTTTCTCCCTTTCTCGTGCATTTTTGGGTTTCAACTTGAACATATAAATTATAGATTTTCATAAAATCTCTGTAACTGCACAATAATTTATTTGAAAATCTATAATTTATATGTTCAAATCGAAACCCAAAAATACACGAAAAAGGGAGAAAAATGAGCCGAAAATAAAGAAAAAATTATTATTTTCTTAAAAAATTACTTTTTTGCTTTGTCCTATTTCTTGACCCGGGTATCGAAATGAGCCCATTCTTGTGGGTTACAAATTTTATTTGAAAATCTATAATTTATATGTTCAAGTCAAAACCCAAAAATGCACGAGAAAGGGAGAAAAATGAACCGAAAACAAAGAAAAAATCATTATTTTCTTAAAAAAATTGCTCTAATATTGCTTTTTTGTTTTGTCCAATTTCTTACCCGGGCATCGAAATGAGCTCATTTTTATGCGGTTACAAAATTTATTTGAAAATCTATAATTTATATGTTCAAGTCGAAGGCCAAAAATGCACGAGAAAGGGAGAAAAATGAACCAAAAATAAAGAAAAAATCATTATTTTCTTAAACAAATTGCTCTAATATTGCTTTTTTGCTTTGTCCTATTTCTTGACCCGGGTATCGACATGAGCCCATTCTTGTGGGGTTACAAAATTTATTTGAAAATCTATAATTTATATGTTCAAGTCGAAACCCAAAAATGCACGAGAAAGGGAGAAAAATGAGTCGAAGATAAAGAAAAATCATTATTTTCCTAAAAAAAATTGCTCAAATATTGCTTTTTTGCTTTGTCCTATTTCTTGACCCGGGTATCGAAATGAGCCCATTCTTGTGGGGTTACAAAATTTATTTGAAAATCTACAATTTATATGTTCAAGTCGAAACTCAAAAATGCACGAAAATGGGAGAAAAATGAGCCAAAAATAAAGAAAAAATAATTATTTAATTAAAAGAGAAAATTGCACTTTTGGTCCCACAATATATCTAAGTGAGCAATACTTTTGGTCCCAAATATTGTACGGGACTTGTATGCGCACTAACGGTGACGTGAGGTGCACGCGCTCAATTCTGTCTAAAATAAACGGAGAGGACCAAAAGTACAACAATTTTTCATCATGTGGGACCAAATGTACAAGTCCCGTAAACCTTGGGACTAACAGTGCACTCGCAGATAAATTGTGGGACCAAAAATACAATTTTCTCTTCATTGCCGTTTCTGTGTACAATTATTCAATATGATTGGTATTTAAATTCATAGTAAAGGATCTCTCTCATTCAATATTAATTCCGGAAAACAACGAGAACAACCAAGGGAGAAAAGGATAGATTTAACTGGAAAACAAGAAATTTCTGAATAGTTCATAGACAAATATATAGCCACCATGATTTGCACTAAAGTATAGAGGATTTTGACCCATTAATTCACTACAAGAAAAACACCGATTAGCAAGGAATGTAATTCAATGCTAAACCGCCAATATTTGTTGGTAATTCACATTAGCTACAAAATTATCAACAAATAGGTTTTGTTCTTATATCGCTTGTAAGTAAATTTTAGGAACAAAGAGTTTTGTTGGTAAATTTGGCAACAATATTTACCTACAAATAATTTAGTTGGTGGTCATCAACAAATATTGCCTACAAAAGCCTTCCTTCCGAATTCGGAAGGAATGACTTTGTTCCTAATCTTTAGCAAGCAAACAATTTGTTGGAAATTTTGATGGTAATATATTCGAAATATTATAAAAAAATATTATTCAACAACAAACATTTTTGTTCCTAATTTCAAAATTAGAAATCACCAACAAACATTTGTACCCCTAATTTAGTTGCTAAATATATCCAATAATTTCTTTTTTAATATTTTTCAATTATAATTAATATTAATTAAATAATAATATAATAGTAATATACATAAAATGAGTTTACCAAAATAAAATACCAATATAATAATTATAAAATGTCATACGTAACCAAATGTAGATAAAATCATAAATGTAAAATATCTTGTCATAACATATAACTAAAAGTTCTACACGAATTCAATCAAAATAACAAATGCAATAGGAGCGAGCAATGGACTAATCTCGAGTATGGTGTTCGTCGGGAGAATGATCTCGACTAGAAGGCTGGTACTGGAAATGATGATGTTGACTAGGAGCCGGAGGAGCCGGATAGTATCCAAGAGACAGATAATAGCCAGGAGGAGGTGGCAAGTACCCGAGAGCTGAAGCAGATAAATGTCCGGAAGAAGGATGTTGGACTGGATACATACTGAGAGATGTAAGAGCATCCTTGATACCATCCTTAATACCCTGCTCGATATTCTTTTTCATTTCTACTCGTTGCTTTTCCAATTCTTTCTCTAATTCTTGAATCTTTTTCGCATTCTTTGTTTCTACTTTGAGCGATTGATGATTGAGCTATGAATAGATGAAGAAGAGCTTTCATTGTACAAGGTACCGAACACATAGCAACGCCCGGATTTTGGTCCACCAGATGCCTCAGCCCATGCTTTGGGATAAATGATGCATGAAGCTTTAATAGAAGGCAACATCGTTGGTCCATCACTCTGAGATTGATTTTGCTTTAGTTTCTCAGTATGAGTCTCCTACAAAATAAATTAGAAAAGTAATTAATATATTACTAATTAACAACTGATATCTTGTAAGGGGTAATATCTATTAATAAGTAATAATGAGAAAAAAAACTCACCAATGTATTCTTCGACTTCTTGTCCACAAAAGGTCTTTGTTCTTTGTTTCTCCTATGACACAGCTCAAAAGCGTTTTGAAAAAGCACCGGATTCCCACCATTCTTTTTAGACTACAGTTTAAGAAAAATATAATTAAAATAATCAGAAGTAAGATAGATTTATCAAATCATAAGCAACACATATAAAGGACATAAATTTATCGTTTTGAATATAACAATACCATAAAAGTTATTTATACAGATCACGTCCAAGCAAACAATCTAAACAGAGTTATCAAATCCTAAAAAACACATGTCAAGTACATAAAAATTTCTCTTTTTGCATATATCAATAGCACACTAGTTATTTATACACATCACATCCATACAAATAACCTAAACATAGTTATCAAATCCTAAACAACACATGTCAATGACATAAGTTTCTCTTTTTGCATATATCAATACCACACTAGTTATTTATACACATTAAACATACTTATATCAATACTACACTAGTTATTTACAATAGCGATCACTAAATAGGACTTGAATTGATCAATAAACAGGACTTCTACGTAAATAAAAGATAGCGATCAATAAAGAAAACTATCAAAATATCACTTAACTTCACAATAAGTTATCCACAATACTTATATCTTTAAGTTATCCACAATACTATAACTTTACCCGATCCTGAATTTTAGTAAAGGTTGGCCAAACTCCATTATGCCATCCATGTAAAGACGGTAAAATGGTCTGAGGTGCAGCAGTACTAACGAAACTGAAAAAAAATGTTAAGTGTCGAAAAATAAATCAAGAAAACGGTTTCATGGGAAGACAATTTTGAATACAAAAATGCTTTATTCTAGATGTCTTCTGATTATGTGCGATATATTTATGGATAGCCCTATGTGTTTAGTTTCATGGGAAGAAAACGGTTCATGAATCCGAGCTTTCTACAATGAGTTATGAATTTTCTCGTGAAAACGCGCACAGCTGTCTGCACAGCCGACAGATTTTTAGCTAACTTTGAACACAAAACTGCTTTGTTCTAGACATCTACTGATTATGTTCGATATATGTGTGGATAGCCCTATGTGTCTAGTTTCATGGGAAGAAAACGGTTCATGAATCCGAGCCTTGTACAATGAGTTATGAATTTTCTTGTGAATACGCACACAACTCTCTGTTTTTGTCTTTCTTTTTTTGCCACACAACAAATAGGATCCTATTTCATGTTTTTATCTAGTATTTTCATAACCTCCCTTTTTAGGGAAATGAATGCTGAATGATCGTGAGTTCATCTTTGGGTGGTAATAATTGGTCCGTTATGTAATCATTAAACAGCAAACTGCTACAGCTAGATATTTATTAAGCTAAAACAAATATGTATATACATGTATACGTTCTTGGTTAAAGCTAGTATTATATTAGTAGAGTGCACGTATAACTAATTAACCAACACTCTATTTTTTCGTACACATTCTAAACTTAATGAACAATATATATTCGTAATTTTCATTTAAATTTAAAATAACGTAGTATACATATTATGTACTACACTTAATATAATGAATAATACTTTATTTTGATGTATAATTTGTTAAAAAGTGAGCACAAACAAAATTTATCTTTTTTTAAAAAACCAAAAATTGCTCCAAAATAAGAAAAAAGATACACAAATTTCAAAATCACCATAACTCAACCCACACAATGGCCGGTGCCGCTGACGCTGCCGTCACAACACAACACAACCCTATTGTGCCCATGTCATCCACCTCCAATCTACTCCTCACATCACAATGAAAATTGCAAAATGTAAACCCATACTTGAAACTTCACAAGTGCAAATCAAAATGCATACCCAATCAAAATATGTTCCTGAACCCCACCCTCAACATGGTACCCAGAGAATCTATCTTAATAGACCCTTTTCTTGATTATTACTAAATTCTAGATTTTCCTTCAAGATCTTGATTTAGTTCACAACACCCATCAAAATACGATGAGAGAATGAACAAATTACAAAAGAAAATATAAAAAAATGAGGAAAAAAAATGTATACCTCTTGGAGCCAAAAATCCATACTTCAAAGTTAAGCAAATCAAATTTCACTTGGCATTCCTTCAAGTGTAGCCACAAATCTCTGTTTCTTCCCCCATATTTTCTTCAAAACCCTCTGTAAAATAGAAAAATTAGAAATTAATGAGAAGGCTCAAGAGATATTGTAGCAAGATATCAAAAAATCAAGACTTCTAAATGATTGAACCATGTTTTTCTCTTACTTGAGAGAAATTAATGAAGAAATCCCAAGTAATTTTGTCTGAAAATGGTGAATGAATGGCTAAAGCTAACCCACCTGGAGAGAGAGAGAGAGAGAGAGAGAGAGAGAGAGAGAGAGAGAGAGAGAGAGAGAGAGAGAGAGAGAGAGAGAGAGAGAGAGAGAGAGAGAGAGAGAGAGAGAGAGAGAGAGAGAGAGAATCAAAAGACAAAAGTAGACATATTTGCCTAAAAATTGAAAAAAAATCTAATTGAAAAATATTTCTTCTTTACGCATTTGGCCCGCCAAATATTTCTAATTATTTCATCTGAAATTTTAGCGCTAAGTGTTAAGACTCAGCACTGAAACTTAATTTTTTTTTTTCCAGATTTCGAATCAATAAGTAATTATAAAAGCAAGATAGGATTTGCAACATATTGATATATGCTTTAGTGGCAGGTGCTCACTTTTCTAAAGGGTAGGTTGCTGGTTCAAACCTTAGGAATACTACCCTCTTTTTTTTTTAAATTTACTAACAAACAATATTATAATTTTAGGGGCTCGCCCTTCACTTTAATTTACTAACAAAAAATATTATAATTAACTAGATTTAGTCAACAAAATCCTTTGCTAAATGGCAACTACTACTTATATTCAAATAAGAGTACATGTACGTACATTATAATTTTATTTTTTAAATCAATTATTTTTTAATTTAAAGAATAACAATTTTTTCATGGTCATTTACCATTAAAAATTTAATATGTTCATGTCAATTAATAATTAGATATGCTAAAACTAGCTCATGCAAAATTCTTGTGTCATATCTTTCCTAAATGCTAAAGTGTAGTTTTTTTTCTTTTTTCTTTTTAAGTTTGGGCGAAGGCGGATAAACTGACCCGACAAATCTGGACAGATAATTCTTAATCATTAACCACACAGACATTAGTATACTAGTGTAGTTTCTTATACTAATCTCCTATCCACGACCAATTAAGAGAAATAAAAACTATATATATAGACAAAACTCAATCTATTGAATTATTAAGTTAGAGAATAAATGAAAATACTAAGGATAGTTTAAGGAGACTTAAATTATATATATAGACAAAACTTAATCTATTGTATTATTGGCATGTAAAAATACTGTGAAATTATTTTCCTCGACAACGTTTTCATTACTTCCCTTGATCTGTTAACTATTTTCTTCTCTTCATCCTCATATAAATTCTCATAAAAAATACAACATTGTGTCAATAAATCAAAAATTTCAAAGCCTTCTTCATATATACATTGCCCTTCATTTTTTCGAGAAATTGAAATACTTTCAAGATATATACATAATTGTGTCACTAAATCAAACACCTGGTGTACACCATCAAACACTCGGACTCGGTGCAATTTTCATTCTCCTCTTATTCTAGGATAAGCCCCTTTTATGAAATGAATTTGCACATTGTTTGACGCGGTAGCTTCATACGCTCTAATTGATGCCCTCTTATACACACCAATTGGATCATCAAAAAATTGATTAACACAATAGATATTTAATGTACCCAACTCAGTTGCTTGCGACAACACGTACAGAATGTAGCTTAGCTCACAATCAGAACCCGAGAAGTTGAAGATCGTGACCTCATTCAATGCCTCCAATCCCATTGCTTGCAACTTCCAGTCCTTTACGTAGTTGGATACACTAATGCCCGCGTTTTTCCATGGTGCACCCTACACATGTTAAGTCAATTACAATTTTATTTTAAAAACCCAAACAAAGAACGTGCTTAATAAACCATGTAATAACTAATAAGCGACAAACCATAAAACTTAAAATATTACCACCAAATCGACTTTAAGCTCATTCAAGCTTGTACATCTACTGATGAGCACCAATGTGACTGCAAGATTGTCAAGCAACTTCGAACACCTGATCTCTAGGCGGTGCATATTAACAAAAAAGTACCTCTCCATAATGTGATGTAGTGACTCCACATGCGCCAACCTCTAAACAAACAATTCAAAAAAAAAAAATCAAAACAACTTCTTAAAAGCATTTGCACTTATTCAAACAATGATAGATAGATATACCCTAACAAAATCAACAGGGACACGTGCTCGTTCGCTGGACAGCAATTCTTTCGTCATTTTTACAACCTCTCGAAGTAGTCGGTATGTCGAGCAAGTTGATCCGATGTAGTTTCGATGACGGTGTACTATCCACTGTAAAGAACGAGGTAACGACCCCAATACTTGTAAATGCCCCGGACCCTGTTCGTCTTGTTTCAATAAAATAATAAGGACATCTGCATTGGGGAAGTGTACTTTTATATTCACATTTCCTTGGCCCCGATTGAATGTCATCTTGAATATTTTTACAGAAGGCAAATATGCCTCAAATTCTGTTAGTCCTCTAAAATCACAGTTGAATAACTGCAAATCATTCAACTCGGGACACCATTTTCCAAGGCGGGAAGAAAATGTGTTGTCATACAGCACGATGTGCTTCAATATGAGTCTTTTTAAATTTCGTAAATTATATCCATCTTCCCACCTAACAATATAGTTCGGTAGATATAATTTTAACTGAACAAGAGTATGTGAGAAAAACAGGCCGTTAGGGAGTGAAGTGGACAACCGGCCGACTAATTTCAGTATACGCACAGAATGATCTATTCCAAACGCCACCCACTCTTGCCTTATCCAATGCAATGCCTCGGCCCCCATTGATAACTCAAAGCTCAAGGTTTCAACCACACTTTCATTATGTTCAAGTATAGTGCGATTAACAAAATGAATAAAATCTAAACCATGATAACCCTTTTGTTCGAAACAGTTAATATCGAATAAAAGAGTAGGGATGGAATACCAACAATGTTGAAAATATTTTGATAAAAGACCCAACCGGGCTGCCTCCACAATGCATGCATCCCTTGATAACCTTCCCATAACATGAAAAATTATATCCTCACAAAGGAAACTAAGTCCATTATTAGAAATTGTACCTCGTTTCATGGTTGTTTATATGAACTATCCTCTGTTTATACTCTGTTGCTACTCGTGCAAGATGATCCCCTGTCTCCCCTCTTTATATCTCCCTTTTTTCGTGGAAGATGATCTCACAATTATCCCCTGTTTATACTCTGAAAATTCTTTGTAGGGTTTGGTGGAGGAAAAGATTGTTTGATTTTGATCCTCACTAAATTTAATTAACCTTTATCTTAAAAATAGTGATTATATAGTTAAAGGTAAAGGTTAACTTTAATTAACCTTTACCTTTAACTTTAATTAATTCTTTGTAAGGGCATGTTTAGTTTATTAGGTAAAAAAATAGTGATAAAAGAGAAAAACAATGCAATGAAACGATGGACCCAATTGACAACTTTAATTAACCTTTATCGAGGATATGAAATTAAAGGACACGGCGGCTGAGTAAAAAATGTCTACTGAGTAAAACCAGAAATGTCTTCTCTTCCATATATATAGATATATATATAATCCCAAGATCTTTCATCGAGATAAGGAAACAACTTTAGGGTACAAAGAATTATTATTAAACATAAGCACATTATTAGACATTAATTAATGATAGATATATCTTTTTAAAGTTAAAAAATCAATAATGATTACCCACCATTGGTCATTGCAATGATTAACTTTAAAACCCACCAATCAATGTTGATACGGTATTTATAGGGATGTAAATGAGTCAAGTGGAGCCGAACAAGTTGTTGTTCAAGCTTATTTATGTGAAACATTATCAAATTATAAAATTTGTGTTTGATTTTGATTTGATTGTTAATCGAGTCGATCTCAATTATCGAATAGCTTGATTTGTATTTTAGCCTTATATATTTATATTAATAGTACTAAATAATATATATTTATTTCTAGTTAGTATTAATTACACTTACATGAAAATTATGAATTTGTTATCTAATATCAGTCATGTTGACATTGATCATTAGATTTGAAAAGCAATATCATCAACCCCACTCACACACAAAAAAGCGACCAAAAAATGAAAAGTTTGTTGTGGCAGTAGAAAGGTAAAGATATGAGTAAATCTTCTTTTCCTAATATATAAACATATACATATACAAATATATATGTATAACCCCATTCACACACAAAAAGAAAATCCTCAAACTCCACCCCCATAAATTCTCTTCCACATCAATGCACTTTTTAAGCTTATTTCTTCTTTAGCAAATTCGCACAGAAAGAGTGAATTCTTATAAATTTTAAAAATGTTCATTTTCAATCAAAAAATCAGAGGTTTACTTCACTAGTTTTCTTGCTAAGTTTAATGATCAAGAGAGACCACCTTCAGTCGCTAAATATACTTTCTCAAATAGCCCCAAAAGTAATATCATCCGAACAAATAATTTTTAATCATTGACCACACAAACATTATACTAGAGTAGTTAG